>JAWNLA010000108.1:6677500-6900000 GCA_035041605.1 Drosophila atroscutellata
TACCGTAGTCAAAATATGTGTGTGTAAGCATGTGTGTCTGTGGATGTGTGTGTGTGTGCGTGTGTGTGTTGCTGGCTTAAAGGCACTTCAACTTTTGTGCCTTTGGCTTCTACACACAGCATATTAATGCCGAGAACATAATGATAAAATAAATATGCAAAAGCGGTTGCCAAAAACGTGCCTCATATTTACCCTTTATATCTCTAATCATACAACCTCTTAATGTCTCTGCCTGTGTGTGTATGGGTGTGTGTGTGTGAGTGGGTGTGTGCGTAGACATCCTGTGTGTGTGCTCAGTTTTTGACAACAAGTTCAATTTGAAGTATAAATTGTACAATGCGCTGAAATTAGTGAAAAGGCTAAAACCAAAAGAGCCACTCAACTAGCTCTAATTTATGTGTGTGTGCCAGTGTGTGTGTGTGTGTGTGTGCCACTGTGTGTGTTAGGGATGAACGCTTGTCGTGCAAATTCATTAAATAGTCATTTATTGATATACGGACAAAAATGCCTTTATAATCACATCTGCAACTTTTTCAAATTTATTCAAGCCAAAAATTACTGTTATTTAATATCTTTGTTTATATTTTAATATATAATTTACTATATATTATTAGTCTGAATACATTGGAGAGTGAAATGATAAATACTTATGCATATATATGATTCAGCATTTCACTTCTCAAGTAATTGCTGCGGTTTTTGGTCATTTTTCACGAAGTGACTAAAAAACTCCAAATTCAGCTTATTTACTGTTAAAGTGTAGAAAAAAAGGCTAAGTAAAAACCATTAAAATGGAAAACAATATAAATTACTGCTGTGACTTTGATTTGGTTCAAATGATGTTTGAAATTGCTAAGAAAGCGTTCTGAAAATTTGATTGCCAATATTTGAAAAACTGATAATATTAAGGAGTAAGAATATATAAGCTCAGAACTCAGACAAAGCTCAGCACTTAAAAAAAATAATATATATATATATATATACATATATATGAATAATAATGGAAGGTCTAATTGAGTTTCCAAAAAAAATATTGAAAATATTTGTTGGCCTCAAAACCAATGAGCCAAAAGAATTGCACTTTTTTTTTCAACTGGTCAGAGATGTAGCATTCCAGATTTGCTTTATCTGTGTGCTGATTTCAAATAAATAAAATAAATAATAATTGCTAATTAACTAAAGAAATAATGATTATTAACTTAATAATTTAATAACTTTATTTTATTTTTTATGGCACTTTTTTGCTATATATTTGTGGTGCACTTTGGAAATTGAACTCGTTTTTTTAAGCTCACATTTTGAACTTGTTAAGTTATGTCTGCCATCTCTAAGCTGTGTGTGTGCGTGTGTGTGTGTGTGTGTGTGTGTGTGTGTGCGTGTGTGTGTGTATGGTTGTTCATAAAGAGGTTTTACAAGCCATTAGTTGGTGTCCTTGTCTCAGCAGGAGATGCGTTACCCGCAAGCCCCGCAACTCTTGAGCTGCCAAACTTCTTAACTCATAACGACAAAATCGCTTAATGTCTTTTGAGCTGTGTGTGTGTGTGTGTGTGTGGGCGGGCAAAGCCCACTTTCAGCTAAATGTGCAAATAATAATAATAATAATAATAATGGTAGCAAAATGGGGCCACAGTTTATAATAATGTTATAGAGAAAACATGTCGAAAAATGAACTATTTGTTGAGCACTTTTCACAAAGCACTTAACGATATACACTTGAGTGTGTGTGCGTGTGTGTGTGTGTGTGTGTGATCTCTTCTATCTCTCTCTGTCTCACTCTCTCACTCTCTCTCTCTCTCTCTCTCTGTCACACTCTCTCTCACTCTTGCTGGTTGTCTGCCTGCCTGACACTCTTGCTTGGTGTTGTTGTTGTTGTTAGTTTGTTTTTTGTCTGTTTTAGCCAATTTGTAAGTCTTAAAACTCAATGCAACAAGAAGTTTCGCACATGCGCAGCCGATTTAAAGGTTGTTTTTGTTTTTTGGTAGGTTGTACCGTTAGCGGTAGCGTTACTGTACCACCAGAAACAATTAAGTTAGGGTATTTTATTTTGATTGATTTGTTTTTTTTTTATTATTATTATTATTTCTGTGTGTCTAGTAACAACAACGACAACAACTTACCGCGATTTTGGCTGCCCGGCGAGTAGCTGGGCGCCGGCGTTGAAGATGCTGCTACTGCTGCTGCTGCTGCTGATGTTGGTGTGGATGCTGCTGCTGGTGTGGTTGCTGTTGGTGAGGATGTTGCTGATGCTGTTGTTGGTGGTGTTGCTACCAGAGAAACGCCGACAACGCCCTCTCTGGCTATATCCTGCATCACGGATGCGGCACGACTGCCAACGCCCGCCGGCTGCAATATCGTATACTGTTTGGCATCCAGCAATTGCTCCTTTGGCAGCAATTGTTGCTGCTGCTGCTGTTGCTGCTGCTGTTGCTGCTGCTTTGGACTCTTTTCTGTGGGCGAGTCCAGCTGGGCGGCAATATCAAAGCTACGATCCAAACAGAGTTGCTGCTGCTGTTGCTGTTGACTGGCAGCTGCTGCTGCTGCATAGCCGTAGTATGCCTCGGCTGCGTTGTAGGCAGCGCTGCTCGTGTATTGGGCATGTGCATAGGCCTGGGCCTGTGCATGGGCGTGTGCCTGGGCCTGGGCGTGGGCGTGGGCAGCGGCATGGGCGGCGGCAGCTGCCAATTGGCCATTCCGTTTGATGATATCGATTGGTGGCTTAAAAGCGGATGTTGCTGATGCGTATGTGGCTGCTGCTGCTGCCGCCGCTGTTGCCGCGTCCAGTGCTGCGTCCTTTTTGTTGTTGATGCTGCCAATGTGATTGAGACGCGCCTGATCGTTCTCCTTTTGTCTGTGGAAGCGCAGCAGTAGAGTGTTGTGTGAGTTTTGTTGTTGTTGCTGTTGCTGTGTGTTGCTGTTGCCGCTGCTGTTGTTGTTGTGGCTGTGGCTGTAGTTGTTGTTGTTATTGCTGTTGCTGCTGTTGTTATTGTTGTTGTTTAGAGTGTGATTGTACTTTTGCTTGTCCTCGAATAGGTTCTGAAATGGCAGCGGATTCTCATCCTCCTGCTCCTGCAAGCGATACAAATTGGTTCGAGCATCCGGCCAGCTGCCTGAGAGACTTTTCAGAGCAGCTTGCGTCTCACGGATTAGGGTCTCATCGTCCTGATCTGTTGCATCCTGGACGACGGCGGCGGCGGCAGCAGCAGCAGCAGCGGCAGCAGCAGCAGTAGTAGCAGCAGCAGCAGCAGCAGCAGCCGTAGCAGCAACATTTGGTGGCGTGTTCTCGCCTGTTGTTGCTGCTGTTGGTGCCGCTGCTGTTGCTACTCCAGTTGTGGTTGTTGCTACTGTTGCTATGCCAGGTGTAGCTGCTGTTGTTGTTGTTGTTGCTGTTGTTGCTTTGGCCAATCCCAGGCTTAGACTGAGACCCAGCTGGCGCTTCTTCTGCGGCAATGTATTGTTGTTGTTGCTAGTATTGTTGTTGTTGTTAGTATTGTTATTGTTGTTGTTGTTGTTGTTGATGGCAGCTAATTCATCATCGCGACTGCAGCGTTTGCGCCGCTTGATTGCCGTCTCATGTTCATTGTTGTTGTTGTTGTTGCCGTTGTTGCTGCTGTTGTTGTTGTTGTTGTTGCTGCTCTCGACCAGAGGCGTCTCCTTGCTAAGCGGCCGCTTGGACAGCGCCATTTCTGCCAGTTGCCAAAATGCCTTAACAACAAATTTTTTATGAAGGTGAGCTCAAATATTTTTTTTTGTTTTTCGGAATTTTTCTATTTTTTTCTATTTACTTTTTGGTTTTTTTTTTTTTTGTTTTTTTTTTTGTTAGTAGCGTTTTTACTTACGGCTATGTGTTAGTTGCATTTGTTGACTGGTTTTCTATGGGTTAGGATTGGGTATCAGTTAGGGGTTTGAAAGGTTGCTTGGGGTTATTTGGGTGCATTGCTTTTCTCCTGATTGGCATGCAGTTACATTTAGCGAGGACAAATCCTGCAAAACTGAACAAAGATCCTGCTCAACTGCTTGCTACTCAAATAATTAATTAAAGATACAAAAATAAAACAATAATTATGAAATTATAAATTATTAATGAAAAAAAGTAAAGTTGTAGCTGAGAAAATGAAGACCAACTGATAAGGAAACAGACAGAAAAATGGTAACGAAAAAGTTTTGTGCGAAACTCGTGAATAAATTGAAACACATTTCACTTCAAAAATGATTCACTTTTGGGCGAAAACCAATCGTTTTTGAAATCTAAAAATGCTGAATTGATTTTTCTGCAAGTCATGCCGGAAATTCCAACTTATTGAAACTAATTTGTATTTCGGGGCAGAGCAATAATATATTCAATGAAGTTCAAATAAATGAATCTTGGTAAATGGAAATTTTCAAACTTATTTGAAAAACATAATGCCAAATCTTAAATGTGATCAAAGCAGTTAACTCTGGTTTAAACGGTTCCAATTCTCGGCTTACATTTTTGCCGTTATCTTTTGAGCTTCAATCCACTTGGTAAATATTGTTAATCTTTGACTTTATTTATTTTTTAATTTTTAAAGAAGTGATAAAAAAAAGAATTGATTTGCTGGAAACTTGATTTTTCTAATGATTTTTCAAAAATCAGTTGAAAATTTAAAATTTTTTTTATTCATTATTTATCTAATAGAAAGTTGCTAAAGTATGTAAAAAAATCTCGATAACTGTTGTGTCATTTGAACTGAGCTTGGCTTCAAAAACAAATTTCAAAATCTAGATAAAAACCGAAAATTTCGTAAGCAAGACAAAATGAAAACAGAAAATGAAAAATTTGCATGAGATCGGATGGGAATACAATCGAATCGTTTGCACCTCAAGCTGTATGCGTTGCACAAAGTTCTTATAAAGACTATACCCAAATTAAGATTAGATTAGATTGGTGATTGATTCAACATATGTATAACCCAAAAGAAACCGTTATGTGCTATAGGCTTAAGAGCAACTGTATCTTAAGGGAAGAATATCATATCGAATATTGAAAGTACATTTTACAAAACACTTTTCAACCTACATACGTATATAGAAGTTTAGATAATGATATATATAGGTTAACTCATTTTCGAATCGTTGTTGGTACAAAAAGAAAAAAAAATGTATATATCTAAAAAAAATTTCAATGTGATTATTCTTGTTGCATTGAATTTGTATTTGTTGATTTCTTTCATATTTTTGGGTTGTTCGCATTTTTTTTTTTTTTTTTTTTTGTATTTTGTATTTTGTATGTGGGAATATAATAATTGAGTTCCTTAAAGTTTTCATGGTCTTAAGTTCAAAGTTGTGTTTTTTTTCTGTTTTTTTTGTTTTTTTTTTATGTTTTTGTTTTTACATTTAGATTTAGAAAATTGAACTTTACCTATTTGATAATTGGGAGAATCGGTTTTATTTTTGCGTATATTATAATTGCTCGAGTTTTGGCGATTTCTCTTAGTTGTTGTTGTTGTTGTTGCACTTTGGTTGTTGTTGTCTTTGTTGGTGTTTATTGTGTGTTAAAATAATTAAATTTATTTTGCATTTGTTGTTGTTGTTGTTGTTTTGATTTTAGTGGCTGCCGCTGCCGCTGCTGCTGCTGCTGTTGGGCTTGTTGTTGCTGCTGTTTGCCTTTGGGCTGCTGTTGCTGTTGCATGTTTGTCATGCATGCTTAACACACACCACACACACGCGCGCACTCACACACACACACACACACACACAACAATTAAAAAAAAAACCAAAAACAGAAGAAAATATTGGCAAAAAAACACAAACAAAATTATTTTTCAATTGGTCACTTTTCACTTGCGCGAATGAATTGCTTCCAAAATTGGATTTACATCGGTCGCCACTTGGGAATTATTGGATGATTTTTAGATTTCTTCGATTTCGATTTGGATTTGGATTTGTTTTTGTTTTGAGCGCGTCTTGAAAGTTTTTCTTATTTTTTTTTTGGTTTGTTGGCCAGCGCCGCAAAACTTTTCTGTGGCAGCCTTCGCGGCGTATACGCAATATCAATTAACGCGTTCACTTTGCTCGACTTGACTTTGACTTTGTTTTTAGGCCGCACCAAAAAACAACGACAACGACGACGCCGACGACGTCGACGGCGACGGCGACGGAGACGCTTTAAAATTTCCTTATGCGTTTCTTGTTTTTTTTGTTGTTGTTGTGTTTTTGCTCCTTTAGCAATGCAGTTGCTTCAAGGGGTGGATGGGGGGGATGGTTGGGGGGATGTGGGCGAAAAGAATTGGGGCGGGTGGGGCGGTGTGGTCGTAACTTTATTTAGTCGCGTAGTTTTTTGGGCGAAAAGTTTGTTTTTGACTTTTGATGCCGCGCGCAAAGTTTTTTTTGTTGTTGTTGTTGTTATTGTTTTGTTTGTTGTTGTTGTTGTTGTAGCGCGTGAAATTGCAATGAACTCGAAGCGGCGAATTTTATTTTGGCGGCGTGAAGTCCGGACGTCCAAAAACCGACTGTTGCGATGCGTTTGGGGTAATAAAATTTTACATCGTCGTCGTCGCACACACACGTTAGCTGCGCAGTCGGCGTCTACGCAGCGTCACAAGCGAACGCATCAGAAAACGAACAACGTTGGCGACGGGGGCGGTGGGTGGGTGTTAGGCGGCACTCGGTAAAAACACGACGTTGCTAATGCTGCTTCCTCTTCTTACTGGCTGCTGCTGCTGCTGCTTCTTCTTCAGCTGCTGCTGCTGCTGCTGCGGCGAGTGCTGCTGCTGCTGCTGCTGTTGTTACTACTACGACAGGAGGAAGCCCGAAAAACGTGCGTCTCTACCTGTTCTAAGTTCACTGCTAACTGACAGTTTTCCCAAAGTTGTCGAACTTTCGAACGCAATGAAAATTGCAGCCAAAAAATGTGTTGTTTGCCAGTTCGGACCGAAGCCGACCGAGCAGCGCTGCCAACATTTTTCGGAGTAAAACCCGAAGGCGTCGCCTTCGTCGTATGGCTCGGCTCGCTTCCCCAGTTGTGTGTGCATTAGCACAGTTTTGTCTGGCTGTTATACGGACGCTCGTTTAATGCGCCGGCGCAATACGGCTGACGTCGACAGCGACAGCGGCAGCAGCGCCATGTCCGAAAACAGAGAACGGAAAACAGGCAGCGCATTCCTGCAGCCGCCCTCAGCGCTGATTTGGCCTTTTATCTTTCGCACGCTAATTGTAAATTCCAGCAGCGATTTGACGATGACGTCGATTGTGACTGTGACTGCGACTGCGACGGCGACTGCTTACGTCGCAGCCCGCAAATGAGTTTGTCCCGTTGTCGGGCGCAGTCACCAGACGTTTGTGTCGCTGGGCGCATTACGCAGCTGGATTGGCAGCCAGTCTTTTGGCTGATTTTTACAGCAGATTTGCATTTGCAGTCGATCAGTCATTCGGCGGGCGCTTCTTATCAGCTGCTGCTGCTCAGTCGCTGCTCAGCTGCTCTGCTGCAACTCATTGATTGTGCGACGCTGCATTGTGAATTCGAATGTGACTCAGTGGCAAAGTGGCAACCTTTAACACGCCACTCGATCAGACCTAGCATTGCATAACCATATACCCAACTATATCCATATATATATATATATATATCTGTATCTTCTGCTTTTTTTTTACTGCTGTTCATCTGAGCTGAGTCCGTGTTCACAAATTATTGTTTTTTATTTTTTTTTTAGTTACTAAAGTTGTTCTTCAAAGTTGGCCTAAACTTTTTTGCTGAATTGATTCTGATTGAAAAATGTATTTATTATTTTATTATTATTACTATTCACTTTTCTCACAGTTGGAACTTTGGCCCATTTGAATCGGCTTCAATGACTTTAAGTCCGCTTTAAGTTTTACTTGACAAATTCGAAGACTGCAGAATTCTTTCACATAGTTTATTGATTTAATTAAAAGCGAGTTTCTTCAATTTGATTTTTTTTAGTTTTTGTTCAAGTTCACTCAAAGTGTTGTTTAATCCTGGGCCGCTTTTGAATCAGTTGCAAATTAATTTGTTGCTCGAGCAGTTGGCTCAAAGTTTTGCTTAACGAATTCTCGGCGTTTTGTGTGATTGGAATGGAAACTTTCTAGACTTCCAAGTACTGAAAATATGCAGGAATTAGAATTACATTTTGATGGGTTATGCTTGTGCGCAGCTAATCGATTTTTATCTTCATTTCGAGTTGTTTAAAGACCAAACTTAAGGAATTACCATTTTAGACCTCTTCGCGCACAATTTACTCCAATTTCATTTTTTTTCTTCTTTAAAATCTTATTTTCTTAGGAGTTTTGTTTTTTTTTAACTGAAAGTGAAAACTTAAGCTCAACAAAAATTTAAATATCAGTAGCGAAAAGTTATCTTTAAAGTGTGTGTTCCTGTTCCACTGGCTAAGTGAAAGGTCAGCCGCAATACACTCAACAAAACTTAAACTTAATAACTTTTCGCCGAGTTTGCAGCTATTAACAGGAATAAATTCAGGTCAAAACTTTTCATAACTTTGTCAAAACTGAAGCAATTTTCAAATGCGATTTCAATTTTCCACACAAAGCCACAACAAAATGAAATCTTTTCAATTCAGACTCGATCAAAAAGCTCAAACTAAAATTTAATAATAATAAATAAATAAAAGGAAAAAAAGAATATTTTTTTATTAGTTATAAAAAAAAATCAAACATGTTTGTTCAGTTTGGTGAGTAGCTAGTTTGTTTGCCTGCGAGCGCAATGTACTTGCTGCTTTTGAGCTAAATATGTGGTTGCAACAGTGTGGGGCAAGGGGGAGAGGTTGGAAAGGAAACTGGCAACCTTGCAACCCATATTATTTGGAGGGGGAGGAGTAGACTGTGCGCTGAGCCGTAATTAAAATAATTAAATGCAAAAAAAAGAAAGTAATCACAAGATTGAAAAGTAATTTACACATGTAAGCAAACACCGCGAGAAAGTACACACACGCCTGCAAAGAGACAGAGAGAGGGAGAGAGAGAGAGATGGAGAGAAAGGAGAGGACGCACATGCAGCTTATACAAATAGAAGGATAAACAAAGCCCGCAGGATATGCCATCAAGAAAGTCGAGCTCTGCGTTCAAAGAAAAAGCAAAAAACAGCAAGAAAAAAAAAACACAAAAAAAGAAAACATAAAATTTACGCGCAGTGCAAGAAAATTGCCAAGGCAAATGGAAAAGTCAACATGACGACGGCATCAGGATCAGCAAGGGAAAGGGGCTAAGGAGCAAGGGATGGGGTTAGTAGTGCGGGGATTAGCAAGTGTTGTGTGTGTGTGTGTGTGTGTGTGTGTGTGTAATATACAAAAACGCAAATGATTTCTCTTATTTCGCTTATTTCGACGCGGTCGCGTTTTTGGCCATCCTTTTTCTCAATGATGGATGGGCAAAGGCAAAGGGCATCACGGGGGGAACGGGGGGCGTAAAGGGTTAGGCCAGCCTGGCTCGACAGGATGTGCCACAGCCAAAAGTAACCAAATAGGTAAAGTAGTGATATGTGCATAGCTGCACGACTCACAGATACCCTGCATCATCAGCACATCAAATCCAAACTCATTTCGTCAGTCAGTCAGTCAGTCAATCACTAAGCTACTCGCACAATCAATGAGTTAGGAAAATATTGTTTGACTTTATATAGATGACATTGTACATACAGTCAATCAGTCAATCAATCAATCAGTCAACCAATCAATCAGCAAATCAGTCAATCATTTTGATTTTGTTTTCATTTTTATTTTGAAATAATCTACCAGCTATGACGGACTGTAGATTGCCATGCTGTTTCTGTCTCTTAGTAGCTTTAAATCAGTCAGTCAATCAGTCAATCAGTCGATATGCTGTATTCACATATGAGGCATGACTCTATTATACCTTTAATTCTGTATGGCCACAGGGTATAGGCAAAGACAAAGCTGAGTCTAAGGTCTGATGCTGAGTCTAAGACTGAGGCCGAGTCTGAGGCCGAGGCTGAGTCTGAGGTCGAGGCTGAGGCTGAGGCGTCGCGCTGTCTGGCCAGGCACAGCAGAAATTAAGTGCCAACAAGAGGGAATCAGTCACTTTTTTCATCAACCCCACCTCGAGAAAGGGGTGGCGGGTGGGGGCGTGGCAGACGTGGCACAAGGCAACGAAATGATTGACAGCGCATAATTAAATTAATTGAGTAATCCACGGGCAACGCAACGCAGCGAAAGAGTGAAGACCAAAGCGGGGTTTGGTGGGTGGGTGGGTGCTGCGGGGTTGAGCGGAGAGCGCGGAGTGGGGTACACACAAAATGTGCCGCTGATGCGTGCCACAACGTGGCGGTTGCTTCATTTGGCGGCAGTCAGCTGAAGCTTGAAGCATCCTGCATAGCTACACATCAAAGCCGGGCGCCAGTTTGGCATAATGAGAAATAAGCAAAAGCAATGGAAAATCCTTTCCTCTTTAAAGGCGGGGTTGGTGTGGCGAGGTGAGGGAGGGAGGGGGGGGAGGGGTGGTGGGTGCGTGGAGTGGAAATGTCGCTTGAGCGTCACAGAAATTCTGTTCAGTGTTTTCTTTTTTGGCTTTTTTCTGTTGTTGTTGTTGTTGTTGGCTGCGCCTTGCGGTTTCCTGTTGATGTGAGCCTTTGTCTTAGCCGAGGATATCGAGTTGCCCACAAAATGGAGCGCAAGGCAGCCAGGAGCAGCAGCAACAGCAGGAGCAGCAGGAGCAGGACGGTGGCGGGCGAGTTGCAAACAACAGCAGCTGACTCAGATGCTGAATCTCAATCTGAAGCATTGTCCTTGGCCGCGTCGCTTTATTAAAATTAGTAAAAAAAATTGGGAAACGTGGGCAGCAGCAGCAGCAACATCAGCTAGCACCCCGTTGCTTGCCACATTCCCCCCCTCCCCCCCCACTCCAACCCGTAGCTGCTGTGACAAGTGGCAGAGCCGCGGGGCAATTGTTTACGAGTGAATCGCAAATTAAGTAGGGCTTAAATTTTACAAGCATTTCGCCTTTAAGAGTTAAGTGCTTTTCTCTTTCAGCTATGCAGCACCCCCCTCGCACCCCTCCCAACCCACGCACCCCTCGCTCCCCGAGGCAATGCTGAACTGCTGCTAGTGAATTTGTCAGCCGCTTTTCATTCCATTGCTGGCATTGTCCTCTGACAGCTTCTTTTGCCAGCTACTTTTGCCACTTGCGAGCGCCATTCAATTGGATTTTTGTCACTCGGATCAGCTTCCAGATAGACGTCTAGCTGTAAAGCTCTAGCCTTAACTCGTTTTCCTTTTGAATATGGCCCAGACTCAACGCATTCTCAGTGACCGCAGCAGATATCATAAACAGGTATCAACAATTACAAGAGAATTCATTTTTGGTTTTGTTTTTGTTTTTCATTTCTCAATATGCCCTAAGAATAAGTCTCTCAGAATGTTCGTGTATATATATATATATACATATATATTTACAGACCTACGCCATATCAATTGAATTCTCTGCATTCTTAGTCAGTATTATCCCCCTGACAGGACCTTTGCCACAATACAGCTGCAACTCAGAAACGAAGAAAGACAGAGGCGAAAATGGAGCTGGGCAGAGGCAACAGGACTCCGACAAGCCAAAAGTCTTTTGGTTGGCTATAATCAAAAACGATTTAAGCAAGTAATATCCACGGGAAAGAACTGGCTAAGGATGCTCACCGGTCTATTGACAGGACACCAAATCTAATTAGGTATTTATAGCAGCGACGGATGCAGATTTTGTGGAAACGAGGAGGAATCCTCAATGCACATCCTCGCAGAATATTCGCCTTAGTTAAGAAAAGATGCAGCTTACTAGGGAAGCATGTCATGAAGCCCAAGGACATAGAAGCCCTCAACCCAACAAAGATTCTAGCATTCGTGCAGTAGCTGGGGTTGATGGAGGAGCTGTAGGCTCAGCAGGGGGCACAGTAGACCTTATAGGTCGCAGTACTGGTTCCTCAATTATAAAAATTATTATTTTTTACATGATTTTATTGTTGTTTTTTACACATTTTTGTATTAGTGCAAAGTAATTGCACAAAATTGAAAGTCAAATCTCAGACAGAATAATTTATTTGGATTCTGCTTTCATAAATTTGTCCACTCAAGTTTCAGTTTGGTATTTTTTTTTTTGTGGGCAACGAGCAAAAGTCAAAAAGAAAGATTTGTTGTTGTGATTGTTGTTGTTGGTGTTAATAAAAATAATAATAATAATAATAATAAGATGCGTGGTCAGGACAATCTTGTGGCACAAAAGACGCCGCCGCCATCGCCATCGCCATCGTCGTCTGAGTTAATTCAAAGGCAGCCGCAACGCTTCGTTTTGTGGTTGTCCTCAGAATCTACCCCCCCCACACACACCCACACCCACTTCCACGCCCACCTATCCTTTTGGAAAACGCAGTTGAAATCCTTGTAACTCATTTCGAGAGAACTACGTGAAGTCGTCGTCGTCGTCGTCGTCGCCGCTTCTTTTTAGCGCTCAACTCCTTCTGTTGACTCCGTTGTCCTTGCTGCGTTGTGCGTTGTGCTGGTGTCCTTGTGTGGGCCAGTTTCGTTGGAGCGGGTCTCTAAAGTCTTTTTAATATTCGCGGTGCCATTCGCCAAGGCTTACAAAGTCCTGACTTCACAGCCTGTCGTCTAGTCTACGTTTGGAGTTGGGCATGGGATTGGGATTGGGGCTGCTCCTTGGGTTTGGGGTGGAGCTAGTAGGTTAGTCTGACTCTGTAATTACGCGTATAGGATGATGATTAACGCGCACGCAGCTACAGTAGCGCTCAGACATAGACAGACTAACATGGGGGAGGGGGGGTTGTGTGTGTGTGTGAAAGGAGCTCCTTGCAGCTGGTACTCACTTTTTGGCATTAACTGAAGCAAAGCTAATGACTGTCTCTGTGTGTGTGTGTGTGTGTGTGTCTGCAATGCCGTTTGCAGATTTTGCATTTCTTTGCCATATTCTTTGCAATTAGTTTCGACACCAAACCTGCCCCGCTGCCTCTGCCACTGCTTTCATTTATGAAATTAGCAAACGCACTTCTTTTTTTTTTTTGTGATAACTTTTCTGTTTTTATTTCTGTGTGGCACTACGCAAATCCATAAATACCTCGAGACTTGCAGACTGTCGTGGCAGACCACGCCCCCGTGCCCATCCCCGCCGCCGCCCACTTGCCGGCATACGCAGCTCACTTTTTCAAGGACAAAAAGTTTGTTTGGCTCTGTGCCGCGTTTCGTTAAAGCCTTTTGCTTTTTAGCAAGCCCCTTCCACAAGAAACTTTTGCCAAACTGCCTTGTGCCCACAAAGTGTGTCTGTGTGTGTGTGTGTGGCCCTTCACACCCCTTTCCGGGCAGCAGTGCCTGTCCTGTCTACAAGCCGTCGCGTCTTCCTCTTAATCAGTCGCAGCAGCAGCCAGTTCTTGCCACACACACCTAATTTAGTTAATACATCATTTGGATCAAGTCTGCGGGTTTACCTATACATTTAATTCATATCTATACTTAGATTAAGTCTAAATTTGCTAACGTTCAGTAAGTCAAAGTCCTTTGTTCAAAATTATTCAAAAAAAGAGATTTTCGCTTCAGATTTCTGAGTGATTCGGAAAGTTCGACTTTGAAAATTATTTGGAAATTGAATTTTACGTAATTTATTTACACTTTCACCTGGCAACTGCAATGCCAACCAGGTGAGGGTATTGTTGTCGTCGGCTTATTAGTGAATGGTCTCTTCTCTTTGCTGCCACACCAAAATAAATTCATTCAATTCATTGTGCAACATTTATTTGGTTGCACAGCTTTTGAATGTGGCACCTTTTGTGCCATTATCATAATTGCATATTAGCGATTAGTACTCACAATACTCACAATAGCTGCAGCTGCCCCAGTCACGCCCCCTGCCCCCGCCACACACACACACACACACACCCCTCTGCTTTAGCCCACTTAGTTGCTGCTCTTAAGCGCTTGCGATTGGCATCGAAAGCAGCCGCGTAGAAGTTGATTTACAGTTGCGCGTTGCAGTTTAGCTGAAGCACCCCCCTAACTCACCAACCACCACCCCCTAACCCATCGATACACTGAAAACAAATTGTTGCTTACAAGTGACAGAAATGCTAATTAAATATGGTTTGGGGAGATTAGTTTTGGTTTGAGCATTAAAATTTAAACAACAAATAAAAAAAAAGAACAATAATATGCATACTTGAATTTCTCGCAGTGTAGAGTCCTAGTCATACAGCCAGACAGCAGTTGCTTATGCGTGTGTGTGTGTGTGCGTGCCATATGCATATCTGCGTGTATCTATGTACTTTTAATTGCCAGCAATTAAAACTTAAACACTGTTCGCACACACACACACCCACACACACACACACACACTTGTCTTCTAGTTGCTGTTGTTGTTGATTATTGCTGGTTGTTGTTGTTGTTGTTGGGTGCGTGCCAAGCTTCATTTAGTGCGTTGCGTTCGCTGGTTGCTGGTTGTTGGTTGTTGGTTGTTGCTTGTGTGTGGCTTGGTTAAGTCACCAAGGTGCCAAGTGCCGAGTGCCAAGTGCCAATTGCCAAGTGGTTTAGCAGCCAAGTAGATAACGGACTGCAGCTCTCTACACACCTATGGGTGTAGAGTGTGGTGGAGGGGTGGAGGGGAACTAGAAAATTGCGTGGCAGGCGTAAATATTGAAGCGCATAAATGCGTATATCGAGTGGCTGCAACTTAAAACTAAACAACTGCTCAGATACATGCAACGTATGCAAATAAGAATACATTCGTGCCACAGCAACGAGTCTGCACTTGCCACTTAAGCAATGCAGCAATTAGTTCGAGCTCTCCTTGAGGCGTGGCCAGTAAAAAGTAAAAGTTAAGCTGTGGGCTGGTTGGGGGGCGGGGGGTGGGGGGTTTGTTGTGGCACAACCTCTTTCTTATATACATACATATGTCCAACTCAAGATTGGAATGTGGGCGCTCAGCACACCCGCTCTTGTCCCACTTACAGGGTATATTTGTATATCTATATATACATAAATCGTGTAACTCTTATCGAACATCGCGGTTGTCACCACAATACACAACAGTCATCAAAGTTAAAATGCCATTAATAACTAAGCAGCACTGACCAGTCCCCAGTCCCAACCCCCAATCTCCCAACCCTCCTGCTTTCCCACACCCCTAACCCACCACAGCTATCTGCCGCCCTCGTTTAATCAGGATTGCCTAACTTAAGTCACACACACACACACACACACACCCGTACACACAATAGGAAAAGTTACACAAACAAAAAAATTGAAAAAAATCAAAAAACAAAAAACAAGAAAAAAACAATTAAAAAGAAAGAAAAAAAAGTGAAAGGAAGTAAAAAAAAATTCGTCCTTGCCGCGCCTCATGCTAATTAAATTCAATTAAACGACAATCAAACAATGTCAAGCGGAAGTCAAAGCGGGGCGACACGCGGACCTAACTGTAAACGCGACCGCGAATAGGCATGGGAACTACCTGGGCCAGCACCTGACAAATAATAATATAACAAAAAAAAACACACAGAAACTCGTAACTGTAACTGTAACTGTAACCTGTCTACGCCCACGCAATTGAATCGAACTGGACGGTGCAAGGGTAGGGGTAGGGGTAGGTTTAGGGGTAGGGCTAGGGGTGCGGGTACGGATAGGGGTAGGGGTTGCCGGACCTTGTCAATCCCAGTCAATTTTGTGAATTTGTAAAATGTGAAAAGTGAAAGCTGTTGCATAACATTTGACTAATTATTTATATTTCACATCCTTCAGTTAGGGTATAGGTACGGGGTATGCTCGACTGTATGGTCAAGTTGCAGCAGGCAATCGATTGACAGACAATATTGTCTGCTTGACAACTATATATATATATATATTGCTTGTATTTTAATAGATCGCAGTGCACAACTAATAGTAATATATAATAGTAATAGTATATAATAGTATATATATATAGATACATAAACGAAGTTTATTCTAGCTGATCAAAAGCAATTTTATCGAAATGGAAAAATGAGACTGAGTCGCAGTGCATAAATAATGATAATAATAATAATTATAAATCAAATTGATTCTATATAATAAATCTTCTAATTTATTATATACATACCTGAGTTCGTATAAATCCCGGGGACTCCAATCGGCTATGAATACTATATCATATAAAGTAGTTCAAATGTTTGGAGATTAATAACTGGTGAGTTGGGTTTGGTAGCTTGTTTATTCCCAAAGAGCTTATCTTTCTCACCTTAGTTCCTATGACAGCTAGATGATATAGTAGTTCGATCGCAATGATTTATTTTTAGTTTACTTTTGAGGTCTTGTGAATTATACATGAAATCATCCATCGAACGATCGTATCTATGGCAGCTATATGATATAGTAATGCGATCTAGCTATGTCTACGTGACCATGTCGGCTTGGCTGGTGATGCTGATCAAGAATATATATGCTAATCAAAATAGCTTTTGTATTTAACAGCGTGGTATTCCCTGGTCAGGCGCTGCCGTATTTTTTCTATTCAATATTATTTTTTTCAGCTGTCGGTTGTCTCGTCCTTTTGTCCTGTTGTCCGTTGTCTGTTTGTTATTTTCATTTTGTTGTTGTTGTTGATGTTGTTGTTGATATTGTTATTGTTATTTAGCTGGCTGTTTCGTTAGCTTCTTTCAGCCTTTTGGCTCGCTTTTGGCTGTTTATCGTCGCCCGTTTGTCAACATTGCTTTTCGGCAACAATTGACACGCGATATGCGCACCCCTCCCTTCCCCCCCTCTGCCCACTTTCCTCTCTCTCTCTGCCCTACTGTCCGACTCTTTGTTACCGTCTAGCCGCTGCCTGCCGCCTGCCTGTCTGTCTGTCTGTCTATCTGTCTGTTTGCCAGCAAACGACATTCAAAAATCCAACAAAAATTTTGCTCGTGTTTTTTTCGTTGATGATTTTTATTGTTCGTTTGTTGTTGTTGTTGTTGATGTTGTTGTTGTTGATGTTGATGTTGTTGTTGTTATTGTTGTTGTTGTTTTAATCATTGTTTGAATGCCGGCGACGTTTGAAATGTTAATGCAGCTCTGATGTGGATACGGATGTGGATGCTTTGGAGCAGCGTTTAACCTGTTGACAGCCAGTTGCCAGTTGCCAGTTGGTGGCCCGGAGTCCTTGTCACATGTAACTCGCCGGGCATCCTCTGGCAGGCGGCTGACATCCTGGCAGCCCCCCGCAAGCTGAAGCTTTGAGGTCAGCTAAACCCTTTCAGCGCATTTCATTAACGCAGCTCTTCACTTGTTTTTTTTTTTTGGGCCAGTCGAGTTTTGTTGGTTACACCTTTTTGTGTGTGTGTGTGTGTTAAGGACTTTAAGGACTTGCTTGCTTGTTTTTATTACTTGGCTCATTTAGCATGCAGCCGCGTTGAACGTGAACATTTTTTAATGCGCCGCTCTTACTTGCTGATGAAGTGAATCAAATTGGAGGACAGCAAACCACAGCAGGAGTTGAACCGAGTGGAGATGGAGTTGGAAGTTGAAGTTGAAGCCACATCCTGGTGCCGCCGCATCCTTAAATGGGGCCCTCGTTGTAATTGCATTTTTATTACTTTCAGCACGGCCACCGCGACAGTTTGTTAAGTGCTCAAGGGAGCGGGTGTGGGGTGGGGCGTGGCGGGGGCGGTATGGTTGTCTTGTATCTTCCAGCTCGTGGCATCAAAGGGTTGCAACTGCGCGCAAAATTCATCATCAAAGGTGTAAAAACTTTTAATATGTTTAATTTTCCACCTATTTCGTTGGCTATTTTTTTCCCCTTTTTTTTACTTTTTAGCCTTTTCCTTTTTTTACGCACTTTGCGACTTGAGTTCATTTAACGAGCTGAGCTGCCGGTCAGCAGCAGCAGCAGCAGCAGCAGCAAGCGGAGCAAGTGGAGCTGAGAGCGGGGTGAACAGTTATTGCAGGCAGTGGAAGATAGTAGCTGGGAGCAGGCAACCGCACGCAGATTTAGTTATCCAACGTGTTGGCAACCCGCACCACCTGCACCACCTGCACCACCCAACAACCAACAAGCAAAAAAATAAAGATGAAAAAATAAGCATAAAAAGATGGTTACGAGAAAAAAAGGAGAAGTCTTGAATACGCAGCTGGGAACGGTCCTTGAAATGCTTTTGCCACTTTTGAATAATTTTAACCCAAATAAAAAATGATGTGAATTCCTAATTAGGCACAACGTAACAGTCACAACAACAACAACAACAACAACAACAACAACATCAACAACAACAACAACAACGTATAAAATCAGCGCCGTTTGTTCGCCAAACAAATAATATACATTTATACGTAGCAAGATGACAACGACTTCCGAATACCCTTTGCCAAGATGAGCACTAAGCGAACTGCCTGCAAAAAAGCCAACTTGACAGCACTGATAAATATATAAATAAAAAAAAGGATTAGCAGAAAAAGAAGAAGGATCTAAGTAAGATTTATTTAAAGTCAGCTAAAGTCGGTCGACACAAAAAGTGCACAGAGCAAAAAGTTAAATATATTTATAAATATTTTTTTTATTAATTTTATTAAATTCATTTATATATTGTTAAAAAGTAAACTTATTTTGATAGATTAATTGATTGGTATTAAACATAAGAAGAAGAAGAATACTAATGATAAACAAAAGCGAAAATAAGGTTGGTAATAGAATGATGGCAATCCTGCTGGATGCCTGCTGGCCGAGACAGTCGCAGTGCCCGCTGTTGGAAAGAGTATGGCGTTAGAAAAAAATAAGAAGAATCAAGCTGAGAAAGAAGAAGAAAAATACGAGTGCTTCTTGAGTTTGGCGTTATGATGATGGCTAAATGCCACGACTGTCCTTTGGCCACATGGGAATTGTGCTAAGCAGCTGCCAGCTTGAGCTTCAACTGCGGGGTAGTCCTAGTGCGGCGGGGGGGGTAGAGAGGTGGCCAGTGTATGGCTGTGTAGCTGTAACTGTAACTGGAATTGAGATTTGAGATTGGGTTCTTGGGCATTGAAGATTGAGATTGAGATTGGGACTGACCCTGCGGCAACGGCTCACTAGTTAAAATGCAAGGATTTCAGCTTGCCAATGCTCACTCGGACCGAGTTTTTTTTTTTAGCGGTGGTTGGGTTTCCCTTTTGCAAAATGATGTGGCACGTCAGAGTCGAGAGCATTGACAAATTGATATTTGCATTTAAATTGAAAATTTACATTAGAAACGATGATCGAGAGTGGGGTGTGCGGGCAAGGCGGGGCGGTGCGGTGCGGTGCCTGCCTGCAATTGCCCCGCTAGAGATTGTGGTCACAGTGGTGTAATTCACATTAAATACCGCATTTTTCTTATTTCCCCCCATTCATTTCCATATTCAGGCCACCCGCCCAACCGCCCGCCCGCCACCACTGACAATTGGACGTCTCTTCACATCGCTTGACATTCGACATTAATACCCAAAACAGGACACTCGCCGTTGTGGGCCGGCCGCGGGGAGTTCCCGTGCTCTTGCACAATTTGCATTATGAAATAACATTTTCTTTTTTGATACTCTTCCAGAGGATTCCTTCAACTCCATGGTTCACCAAGTTGTGCCCAGCAAACTGACTAGTTAAGGGATTTATTTTGCTCTTCACATTGTGACATATGCATCATCAACCATTTACAAAATATAGTTGCCATCGTATTTGGAAGGGTATGTAATATTCGGTGTATCTGTTTTGAACAGGTTTTATTTTATTTGCATTCCATATTTTTTTTTTTTTTATATTTCTTGAAGTTTATTTTTCCTTGCGGGCGCGCAAATCACTCGTTAGAGAATGCGTTGCAGCAGCTGCTGAATTGTCTTCCAGATTGCTTTGAGGGCGGGAGAAAGGACACCTCTCGGTGAGTGTGTGTGTGTGTTTGTGTGTGTGTGTGTGCGTGTGCTTCTTACATCTCTGCATATACACATTGCCAGGTGGACGCATACAGGCAACTCAACCAATCAAGTTTTGCATGCACGGAAACGAAAGGGGCAACTGGCCGCAATCAGCGTTGCTCCTGCCACACCTCCTTTTCACATCCCCGCCTCTACATTTTTTCATTCGTGGCATGGTCATAAATATCAATGAAGTGCTTTCGCCTTCTGCTCGCTCTTCCGTTGGCCATGTCTTTAAGCCACCGATGTATGCGCGCATTTGATTTACCTTCTCAGCTTCCAAGGGGTATGCCACGTGGCTCGTTTCGTTTGTGACACACACGCTACAATATATGTATATATGAGAGTAATAAGTAATATATATATAAATATCATCACTTAATTACATAATTTAATTTGTATTTTCAATTATGACTTTGCAATTTGTTTGCTTCCCTTCAATTGCTCATCCTTGCCTCAAAAGTCTCACTTGCAACTCAGAGTATTCATTTTTCGCTGTGCTGCTTCTTTTTTTTTGTGTGTTTGCTGCTGTTGCCAAAAAACTTCAACATATTCATAAATTTTCCAGTTTGTTTAAACAAATTCTTTTTTGTTTGGCCGTCCGTTATTATTTATTTGCGTAAGTGGCAGGCGAGTGTGGGTTGTCCTGGCGGTGGGGTTAATGGTTGAGGATTGGGGATTGGGGATTGAGCGGCTGCCGTCCAGTGGCAAGTTGGGAAGCTCGTTGCTTGATTGGATGTGACGTTAGAGTGCGTTGGGGGGTCTGGGAACTGCGAATTGCGATCTGGGTACAAGGAGCTGTGAGCTGGGAATGCGGGTCTCTCAGCTAACGTCTGGTGGCTGCTGTGTGTGATGGCGACAACGACAAGGACAAGGACAACAGCGACGACGTTGACGTAAAAAAGGGTTGCCATGCAAAACAAAACAAAACCAAACCAAACCAAACTAAACCAAACCAAACCGACCTCGTTCTTTTGCTCCAGCCCGCAGCAAATGCTGCACCCCATCCCCAACTGGCTCCGGCTGTCCCATGCCCATGCGGGTGACTTGGGTGCCAATAGCTGAGCCCAGGCTAGGCCAGGCCAGGCCAGGCCAGGCCAGGGCATGTGTGGCGGGCTTGCTGGTTAAGGGGAGGGGAGCTGGGAGCGGGGGCATTGCCTGCGGGTCACGACGCTACGTAATGGTGATAAAATATGCTCAAATTTGCCAAATATGAAAAGGTACAAAAGACCGCATGCCCGCAGGGTTCGCCCCCCCCCCCCCCCCAAAAAAAACACAATCCAAATAATAATACATATACATATATAAATATATTGAAATCAAGCCCCGCTCTCTAAAAACACAGCAAATCTCAGCGAAATGAAAATAAATGTGTTCGCCAAAGCGAATTGATTGATTTTCGCTGAACTCTGCCCCAAAAACCCAAGCTGCTCCTTCTCTGGCTAACGCCAATCAGGAATGCCCCACTATCGGATGGCCTGTACCCATCCGAAAATATATTACTCTAATTAATCATTAATAATTCAATTCAATGTAATGCCACTGATTCAGATGCCTCTTCATCAGAGACAGAGCCAGAGAGGGACAGGACTTGGATGAGTCTAAGGTCTGCATGCACTCGACTACTGTCCCATTCTGCATCGGGATGTGACTTCCTTAAATAAACAGGCGATAATGAAATCGATCATTTATTTAGGCCGGTGGTTTCAATATTGCCTCTCAAAAGCAATCGAATACATGCTGAAGTCGAGTGGGATCGACTAGGCGATACCCTGCATCCAGTTGTTAAGCATGTTGTTCTAGTCTTATAAAAATATATCAATATAGCAATATATCGATATCCGATATCGATATGTATTGATATTTGCTAAGCGGAAGCAGTAGAGAATTGAGATAAATTGAGATAAACTTGATGTGACTGGGGTAGGCGATACCTTTTATACTCCATTTGAAGTTTCTAGCTCTTCTAGCCTCAATTATTAGCTGATTCAGACAGGCTTGGCTAGATCGATTCGCCTCCTGATTCTGGTCAAAATGACTTTTACATACAAACGCAGAAATCCATTAACGGATTCAGGGCATAAAGTACAGTTTGCAATGGAAAATACGTTTCATTTATGGTCTTCGAATCGTTGCAAAATAATAATACCCCCCTCAAGGCTATACAAATTTAAAAAAAAGATATATATGTATATATATATATATATATACACATGTATTTATTTGTTGTGAAATGGAATTGGAGCCTTGTATTTGGGGTTGGGAGCTGTTGTTATTTGTTGCGGGCCCAGCGTCTGTGGGCGTCATGTTGGCCAAGTTTGGCCGGTCGCCCAACTTCCCCCCTCTCCTTTTTCCGTCCACTTGCTGGTCATTCATGTGTGTCAAAATGGCAAACTGAATTTGTATTCAAACATTCAAATGTTCACACACACACACACACATGTCAGAGACGTCACGACGTCGCACATGCGTTAATATTTCCGGGCGTAATGTCAGCCGGTCATAAAAATAGTAAAGAAAAAATAAACGAAAAAAAAACATATACATTTATATGTATGGATATGTATAAAATACACACACACACACACACACACACACACATTGCCAAATTGTCACGCATTGAATTATTTTGTTTGTAAAAAATAAGAAGAAAAAAAAAAATAAATAAAAAATGTCAAAAAAAAATAAATAAAATAAAAAATTTGCATTTTATTCAATTTTTGTAGCATCCGCTGTACACCCTGACCTCTTGAGCAGCACCACCCCCCCCCTCAGCCCCTCCCCCCAATGCCACAACCCCTAAAACCGCTCGGCCACTCGCATTGTTCTGGTTATTTACGAGTTTGTTAAGTGCGCACATTCAGCGCCTTTGGGCGCCCGCTGAGCGCACCGCCGGACAAAGCACCAAAAAATCTGCCACTCCTCCTACTCCTCCTCCCCCTTTTGCTTTTTTATTATATTTTTATTTAGTTTTTTCATCTCTTCTTTTTGTGAATCCACCTCCAACATTCAACTCTCCACGCTCCATTGAGCCCGGAGAACCCCCAACTAAAATTCGCATATGGAAAAGCAATTTGTAGCAATTCTGGTGTTGTTGTTGTTGTTGCGACAATCTTTGTGCTTAGTTAACCAAATGGACAACAAGCACTTTCAGATTCATATTAATGCAAATGATTATCGAATTTGTATGCCCATATACCATGGATCTTATTAGCGAATAAAGTATCAAACCAATAGCTGCTGCCCCATTTGAATGTTGCCTTGGTTGGGCAGCTGCCCCCCCAACTTGAATATTATGTATTTGTCAGTCAACTCCAACGGGATTTGTATATGTTAGTACAAAACTCGCCTTTCTAAAGTTAACGAGGTATTCATTTGGATATTGAACCATGTTCAAAAATTCTTTCCTTTTGAAAATCGTCTCAGCTTTGGCAAAATTCTGAAAGAATGGTTCGAATCTCCACAAGAGTTACCAACAAAAATCGTGATTTACGTAAAGATTCGATTGGTTCTAGTTCTACAACGATTTCAATGCTTAACTAACTTAATTTACTGTAGATTATATTAATTAATTCGATTAAAATAAGTTAGTTCTGTGGAAAAATATAGATCCATATATTCGATTTGTAAGACAAGAATTTTAGCTTGGTTTTTGGCGAATAGGTTTTATATAAATATAGAAATAGAAATCGAATAGAAATACCAGTAGATATCTGAAGGTGTTCGGGAAGTACTATGTATTTATCCTTAAGTTAAGTACAATAAATGCAAATTAAAAATCAAAATCAAAATCATCAAGTATTATTAGTTCTTAAGTTAAACATATAAAATATTTATTAGTTCTTGAGACAGTTCCCGAGAAGCGATTGTTCCCAGCATTGTAATTGTAAAAATGATACTTTAAAGGCAATCCTACCAATAAGTTATTTTTAGAGGTAGCCATAAAGTATTATGTATGACTAAGTTGAACTTAAATGTATTTTTTTTTTGGTTGGGGATTGATTGGTTGATCAATACCAATTCTGATGGGAGCTGTTGTAAAAATGTTACCCATGGAGCACATTTAATCCAGTTAGTGGCGAAAGTAACGCTGGTGCCCAACAATTTGGCTGTCTTAGCGTGACTAGCTGACTAACTGGTTGACTGTGGCAAATGAGGGGGGGGGGGGGGGTGGGTGAATAAGGAGAGGTGGGTATACGCTGGGGGTTGGAGTACTGCACTGCGACGACGACCTTGTTGCATGCCAATATTAATAATAACAATGGGCAATAAAGCCTATTAGAGCCGGCACACATTTTGCCATTAATGAAATACATTGATTTCTGTGTTACACAGGTGCGGGGCGGGTCGGGGGATCGGGAGGGGTGAGGGGCCCCTTAGATTTGAGTAAACTATGCCTGGCTGGTTGTCAGCAAGGGTTATGCTGACGGGCGACTGTCGACCTAATCAATTCGATGGCATCGCAAAGAAACCCGGCATTTGGCAAGAATGTCTGTTTTTGTGACTTTGCGTGTTGTCACGTTATAAAAATCAGTGATCCACGCCGAAAACGCGAACAGGGAGAACTCGAATCGACTCGGCCCCTGCCACACCCCTCATCCACCCATTGAAACAGTTGTAAGTGAGTATTTTTTTTTTTTTTCTCTAGCCCAAAAACCACCCACACCCCAAAAGTCTATTAAAACAGGCCGTTTGTTCCGCTCGTTACCAGCAGCGCCCCAAAAGGACGAATGGGGCAGGGGAGGGGGGGGGGAAGGAAGTACGTCAACGGTTTTGTTGATCCTCATAGTAGTTCACATAGAGCCCCCCTTTCTCTGTGTGTGTGTGTGTGTGTGTGTGTGCATGTTATTAATAAATCTTTAACCCTTTTCGCATTGTTGTTAAAATGTCTTCCTGTTGCGGAAACGGAAACGCAATGCCGACAGAGTTGCCGAGCAGCGCACATATAATCGATTAATTCGATATAGATTGAATTTATGGCCAATAAAACGCTACACCAACGCGACCAACCGCCCTGCCACGACTACCATCCGAGTGAAATTAACATTTAGTTCCGCTGCCTGAGCAGCAGCGCTAAATATTTACATAAATATTTGAATTCCCGTCGAATTTTTAGAAACAGCGAACCAGAGTTGCCTAAGCGCTTAGGCCGTTGCACCTGCCCTACGGCAATGAACTCTACACAAAACTTAAAGACCTAAAAACAACACCAATATATATATATGCTTATATACATATATATATATATATATATATATATACATATATATAATTTATATATATGGAGAGAAAATTAAAGTAAAAGTCGCGAGCGCTCGCGAAAAGTTTTTCAAGAACTTTCGCCAGTTGAAAAACTTTTTGCGAGGCCATAATTGAAAATTTGTTTTTCCCAGCAAATGTTTGGCGTTATTTTTTGCGTTTTTTTTTTATATATTATTATTTTTGGATTTTTCTGTTGTTTGTCGCTTGAATCTTGGCTTTAAGTTCAGCTTTAAGGTTAACTACAGCCACAGCTGATTAATTAATTGAGCATTGAAAGAAGCTCAGAAAACAGAAGTATCAATGCGAGTTGCCATTGCAAGGGTGTGTAGCAAGGCGGTGTACGGGTGTAGGGGTGTAGGGGTGTGGGGTGCAGGGTGTTATGGTGTAGGGTGTTGGGGTGTAGGTTTTAGGGGCATGTGAAATTTCGTGCAGTTCAATGAAGCAGCGACGCGTCGGCAGCTGCGTGGGCAGCGTGGGCTGTCCTTGATGGATTGCAAAAAAGGTATTTTATGTAATATATGTATGTATGTGCGTATGTATGTGAGTAAGTGTGTGTGTGCGTATGTGTGTGTGTGTGTAGCCAGGAGCAAAGCACCTAAAAGCGTCAGGCAGCCAGCCAGCCAGGAAAAAAGCGGATGTTAGGATCGATGGGTAGAGTCACCCATTGGAGCACATATGTATATATGTATATAAATATCTGTAGATATATATGTATATATCTGACAGTGACTGTATGACTGGCTATATACAGCGCTCGGCTTATGTACCAAACAAACCGAGAGAGTGAGAGCGAGAAAGTCTGTGCAAGAAGGAGTGCGCGCGAGCGAGTGGGAGCACAAGAGCGAGAGCGAGAGCGAGCGAGGGCGCATTAGCGCGTGTGGCATGTGGCAAATCCAATGCGGTGCTTGCGAGGCGCAAGCGTTTGTGCTGCCTGCAGCAGCAGCAGCACCAGCACCAGCAGAAGCAGCAGCAGCAGCAGCAAAGGCAGCAGTGGCAGCCTTGCTTTGAGGCCGCCTCCCAATGGGAAAACTATGGAGGCGGCGCTCACAGTTGCCGAACCAAAAGCAAAAAAAAAAAAAATGTGGGAAGTCCTTTTGGGCTAAAGACGACAAGCCCCCCGCCCCCCAAAGCGCATGCGCCTACCAACACTGGCGCCATGTGTTGGGGGTAGTCCGAAAAAAAAATATAGTCGTCGTTCTCGTTGTCCTCGTCATCGTCATCATCGTCGTCGTAGTCGTCGTGACTGTTCTACTAGGTTCTACTTAATGGGGCGCTTTCGGAATGCGATGCTCAGTGGCGCACGGACCGGCAATGGGGCCAAAGCCAAAGCTAACGGCAAAGCTAAAGCCAAACGCAAAAGTTTGGCGGCAAATTTGATTTTCTCAAAACGAACAACAATTTTTTTTTTATTGTTTGCTGGTTAACTAAACATTTTTGAAAAAGTAAACAAAGCAAAGCCAAAAACTAACAAAAAAACAAAATAAAAACAAATATATATATATATATATATATATATGTATATATATTTATATATATATATGTATGTAAATTAATAACAAAAATAAATTGTAAAGCCAGACGGGCAATGAGCATGCTGGCATTGGGCTGGGCAACGAGGACTTCTGTCCAAGAAAAAAAGCGAAAAAAAACCAAATGAAACCAAAAAAAAAACCAAAAAAAAAAGTCGAAGAAATTCCAATTTGAAATTCGTATTTGCAGGTCGGCCAACAAGGGGATGAATAATTAGATTTCTCAGTCCGACGGCCTAATTTCATTGTTTTTACAGTCATTTCGAATGATTTTCTTTTCACTTTTGAGCCAAGGGAGTTGAGCGGGGAGGGGGAGGGGCAGCTTGTTCATTTCATTTGCCGTCGCTTGTTTTTTTTTTCTTCACTTCGTTTTCGTTTTGTTTTTCTCTATTTTTTTTTCTATTTTTTTTTTGGCGTTTCTTATTGAGTTGAGCGACAGTTGTTTTTATTATTTTTATTGTTACCCGCACCTACTCCGCGCCAGCGCTGCCGTCTCGTCAGCCTCATGTAAATCAAAACTGACTAATGGCATGCGAAAAACAATAAAAGCCCTAAATGAAATAATGAGCACAAAAGCCAAGGGACGACGGATGGGGTGGGGGGACGAGGGAGGGGGGGGGGGTGGGCTTGAGCTAGGGGAGTGATAGCTCAAATTGGATGGCAGAAAAATATTATATGATGATGAAGCAAGCAGAGAGATCCTTGCAATTTGCCAATACATATTTCAGTTGTAGATAAGCAAACTCCATCCGAGTTTTTGCTTAAGAGCAGGGACAGGGGCAGGGGCGGGGGCAGAGGCAGTGGCAGAGGCAGAGAAATCGAACACAATGAACCTTATCGGGTCAGAGACTGGATTGATATTGATGTGGGTATAGAGCAGCATCTCAGCTCAGCTCAGTTCAGCTCAGCTCGTCTGCTGGTCAAGTATTTTTAATGTGATTATCTTGTAACGTGCATGTCGCATGTGTCCAAAGACTGGCAGACTCCAAGGAGTCTCAAGTCCAGCATATATAAATTAGTGGTAGGGGGTTGTTGCTCTTGGCTTATCGGCAAAGTAACAGCAAAAGAATTGACAACAGCAACAGCAGCAGCAGCAACAACAACAACACATGAGCTCTCTATATAAAATGGACAGTGGTTGAAGTGGGTTGCGACAGTGGTGCAAAAGGGCGACAGTCCCAAGTCGAAACAGTCCGCTTGTCCGCTTGTCCGTTCGATGATTAAAATGATGATGTCAGAAGAGCGCACGAAAACAATCGACAGGCGACAGAGTCCACCATTTCTGTTTTTCTTAAATGTGTTCCTTTCCTTTTTTGTTCCTTTGGGCACAAGTGCTAAAACTCAGCAGAGAACTCAACTTTATACACTTGACCACTTCAGTGGAGTTGAGAGCGGCTGAGAGGGAGGGGTTGGGTGTGGTACGTCCACTAGACATGGAAAAAAGTGCACAATTGGAAATCACGAGGCGCCCCCGAAAACGAAGCCAATCGACAAAGGCAAACAGCCCTTGAGGGCCAAGGCGCCATCAATTTATGACATTCATTAGAATGTCCGATTAGGAAATTCTTAAACCAATAAGCAGCTGACGCCAGCAACAGCACAAGTAACTACGTAATTTAAAGCCCGACTAGCTGATACCCCTCAATATGCCTTCACACAAACAATGTCAGTTTCCTGCGCAAGCCTAAAGGTAGAAAAATATTAGTTGCCAGAAAGATATAGAAAAGTGCAGTGGACAAAATGAAAAGAAATAGTTAATCTTCTAATTTATGGGGTATTGGTATTACTAAAGTTTTGATAAGACCCTCCTAAGTGCGAGATAAGTAAGATAACTTTAAATTAAGAAAACTGGGCTGGGAAGCGAATAATAGTGTGCCCAAAGCAACTCGATTATCTTGAGATATAATAATATATAAGAGATATAATCGATATTTATTTATTATCTGAGATATAGCAATATGTATAGGAAATAATCGATATTTATCGAGCAAGAAAAACAATATATACCATTTCTAGCAATTAAGCTCTCCTGATCTCTCTCTCTCTCTCTCTCTCGCTCTTACGCAAGCCAAATTTAATTTCTTTAAATCGGTAAATGTTATAGATACAATAATCATGACAGGATTGATTCTACTCCAGTGATTCATCCAAAACAAACAACAGATGGACAGCCCTTCGTCAATGTTTGCTTCTGAGTGGAGCACAACTTTAAGTTCATTTTTAATGTCCATCTATAAAAACAGGAACAATCCACCCCAACCAAGCAAGAGGAACACTGGGAGTTTTGGTCTTTAGACTCGATGACTCTACGGTTTACAGTTTACAGTTGGCAATTTACAGTTGGCAGTTTACAGTTGGCAGTTGGCAGTTTGCAGTTGGTTTTTGGCTTGAGAGATATTGAAAGTAGCTTTAAGACTGTTGCGGCTCGATGGCAGCGCAGCTGTTACGCCTGCTTGAGCACCAGGTGGACAGTCAGCCCAAGTATGTTGGCTGGGGGGTGCCCAGTGGAGGGTGGGTGGGCAGTGGGTCGGGGCGGGGTGGTTGTGGTTCTTGTGCAGTCGAAGCGGCGGCGACTTCATAATTAAGTATGCGGTTTACACGAGCGCACCGAAGGACGAGCAACCACTGGGCTGTGACAGTGACTGGGCAGGTGGTGCGGTGGGGCAGGGGGGATGTGGATTGGGTGGCGTGCTGGTGCGGCACAACTGTCAACTGTGTGGGACTGCCAGTGGCAGTGCCTTCTGGGACACAACTAGCGCTAGGATTTATGTGCGCGACAAACAAACGAGCACCGCAGGACAGGAAAGCGCTTAAGAAGTGCCCGAGCACAAGAAGATGTTTGGTGGCATGGTGGTTGGCGAGACGCCGGCGCAGGAGGGAGCTCGCTGGTGTTCGAGGTTTGTGTGTGCGCCAAAAAGGCGCAACAATCCAAACAGCTGCAATAGACAACAACAACAATAATAACAACAGCAGCAGCAGCAGCAGCAAGGAAAACAGCCGCAGCGACCAGCGACCACAAAACGCGCTTCAGCCCAATCCCCCCCCTCCGTCAGTCTAAATAGCCCCCAGTCCCTGCATCCCAGCTAGTTCAACTGCTAGTCCTTGTCGCTGTTGAGTTTCTGCACCTTCCCACCACCCTCTTCCCGCGCCCTTGCTGCACCCACGGCCCGCTGGCGGTTTGGCCAACCAAGTTATTTAGCCACGAATCGAATGAAATGTCGCGCAAGCACTCCTCCACCCCCCCCCCCCCCCACGCTCTACACTCCCCTCTCTCTGTCTTACAGCGTGCAAATCGTTGCGTTGTTGTCGCACCTACCCCACCACCCCATCAGCAATCCCTCCCCTCCCCCCACCGTCCGACCAAGCTGCGTTCGTCAACGACATTTGGGACACATTTACCAAAACATTTTACGTATTCAGCAGCAAAAGTTTGCGACAACCGCGCACCAAGAAACCCCACACATCTCATCCTCCATCCGCCATCCGCCATCCTCAGTCCCCAACGTATTACCCCACTGGACCCCACGACCTGTCCACGCGTTTCTTGTTTTCTTAGTTACCATTGCACCATAGTGCAAAATTCGATATTTTTCGCCAACTTTGAGCAGTTAACCTTTTCAACAGATTAATCATTTCAATCATATTTTTGCATTTATGGTTGAGAATTTTCGATCTGTTTCTTCTTCTATTTTTAGCTGATCCTTATAAAATCATGTGTAATTTATTAATATATCGATAATAATCGATAATGTTGTGAAAATGAAAATGATAGATCATAAGGAAACCATTGCGGAAAAGTGTTTTGTTTTATTCCATAGTGCAATAATGGCAGTCAGCAGTCCTGCATCCCTTTCCCCCTTCCCCTGCCCCCTTTTGTGCATACTTAAAGCGCTGCTTTATGCTGTTAACGCTTTCTATTTGCATTTCGCATTTGCTGCTGCTGCTCCTGCTGCTGCTGCTTCTTCTTCTTTATGTTCATCTTGATGTCTTAGTTCATTGCTGCGACTGTTTTCGCCGCTGGCTAATAACAACGGAACAGCAGCAGCAACAACAAAAGCAATCATATCAATGTTCACATTGTAAACAACACCAACAACAACAACAAAAACAAAAAGTAGTTGAAGTCTGGCAATGCTGCTCATTAAAGCGTTGCCATTTAAAGCGTTGCAGCGCCTCAAATTATGCCATAGAAAACTTACACAAATGACAGCCACAAGCCACTCAATTAGCCCACTGAATGTAAGAGGGGAAGAGGTAGACAGGGCCAACATAGACACACACACACACACACACACACACGCACACGCACTCACAATCGCCCACAGGGCAACAACAGTAAATGCAAAGTTGTCGCACAAAATGTATGCAAAAATTGTAGCTGATGATGTCTATATGCATGTTGTATAATATATCATACATTTATATATATGTATGTGTGTTTGTGTGTGTGTGTGCTGTAAGGGCTCACGCACAATCCAATATAAATAAAATATACACACAAATACGCGTAACGACCTCATTAGCATAATAACGGTAAGTAATGGATGAAAAATGCCATTAAACAACACTTTATGACTTTGCTCGCTCGCTCTGCCTTGCTTCCTTACTAACACTCTCTCTCTCTCTCTCATACACACACATACACAACACACACAACACACACACACCAACACACAAATGTGATTTAAATGCGCGCGTGCTGCTGTTGTTGTGTTTATGTTTTTGTTGTTGCCGCTTTCGCACTGGCTTCCACGACTTAAAAGCTCCTCACACAGCATAAACATTAACCGATCGACACACACACACACGCACACACATACGCACACACACACGCACACACATACGCACGCACACACACTCAAATGAATAATGAGGTAGTCGCAGTGGGAGGCGGGTTGGGAGTCGTAAGTGGAAGCAAGCTCAGGTCAAATGTATACAAATGGAAAATTTGCTGGAGTTCTTTTTGTTTTTTTTTTTTTTTTTTTTGAAATTTTGGAAATTAAAAACAGTTTAGGCAGATTTTAAAAATCGAAGAAAACTATATTTGGAGACTGAACGAATGCGAGAATACACTATGAACGCAACGCATTCGCCACTAAATCCGACTCTGCTCAATTGCGACTGAAAAGTCACTTTGAAAAATACAAAAAAAAAGTAGTTCTCATATTTCATTTTTCAAATTCAAGAAGTTCCTCAAAAACGTTCTCCAAAAATGCCATTCCACAATTCCTGCTCGGATTACAAATTAATAATGCAAATGGAGTGTGAAAGGGCTGCACTCGCCCATGTAAATCCGTTTGCTATTTAATGAAGTTCTGTTGAAGATCCGAAGAGGTGTTATACTTTTTTTTATAATCAGTTAAATTTTGTGATTGTTTTCCTTTGCTTTTTTACATTTTTTTTGCTAATCGTTTTCGAATCGTTCTATAGGCCTTTAAGTGTGGCAATCTCATCTTTATTGGGCCATTTGGTGCAGCTATTTGAGCTGCTTTGGGCATTTTTGTTTTTGGTTCTCAGCTTATTTACCTTAATGTTGCTGTTGTTGTTGTTGTTGTTGGCGTTTTATTTTTATTTCTTATTTAAATTTTGTCGCCTGCTTAATTTCAACGAATTTAACGCCGTTTTTTTGTCATTTTTTTTGTTGGTTTGGGCAAATGTTTTTTTTAGGCTGTGCAAAACATGTTTAAAGTATGTTAAACGGCGGCCTCGAGACCTACTCGGACACCCATCCCCATCCACAACCCCATCCCACCTGCTGTCCCTTTAGACAGATAAAAGGCGCAACCAAGAGCAACCCCTTTCGCTACTGCTTAACCCCCACAACCCCGCCACCCCACACACAGCTCTCACCCCTCTCTGCAGGCTAGGGCTTTAGCTCCATGTCCGACCCGCTCGCTTCGGCTTGTTTATTTAGGTCTGAGCTAATAAAAAGGCTTACCATCTCAATAAAAGTATTTAACACAAGCGTTTTACTACACTTTCAGCATTTCTTCTTCTTCTTCTTCTTTTTTTTTACTTTCTCTTTTTGCTGTGCAATTTTTGCTGGACTGTGCGTGCCGTTGGAATTTTCTTTGCTCTGGTATCAGTTTGGCGCTTCCTTCAAAATTGTAGCTGGCTACTACTTTTTGTGTCCTGTTTGGTTGGTATCGGTGACGCCGAAGTGAAAGCAGTTGAGTAAATCCCTTAATCTATGGAAATGCTACGCAATTACCACGACAAGTTGAATGCCGTCATGTGACGCCCGTTCCTCGTTCCCCGGTGCCCCGCTCGCTTTCCCTTTTCCCTTAACTGACTGACTGACAATCCTGACCCTTTCGACGGGGGCTGTCCTTTTCTTTTTTTTTTTTTTTTTTGGTTTTCTTTTTTGGTTTTTTTTTGTTTTTGTTGTTGCTGTAACGGACCTGAACGTGGCTTTGGCTGCTTTCTTTGGAGTGTTTACACAACCAGTTACAAAGTGCACAAGCCACCCGTTGCTGGGCCCTTAGTCTTTAGTCTTTTGCTCCTTAGCCCTTTTTCGGCCGCTGTTGCTCCTCGGGGGCAATGGACGACGCTCTCACGTACCCGGCGTACAACAAATCAAATTTGCATACCAAGTATTATCAGTATCACAGTACGGTCCTTAGTCCTTAGCAAGAAACTCGCCTTCTGATACCAGCACAAAAAAAAAAAAAAACAAAAAAAAAATGGTTAGGTAAATAGGAATTTAAAGAAATTAATTTTTGAGAATTTTTGGGCAATTCAAATATTTCATTTATGATTCGCGCTTTAATTTAAAGTAAGCTCGGTCAACACGGTCAATATAAAACACAAGTTATTATTATAATATTCCACAGATGAGACTCGGGAAAGGGAAATATTTTTAGACAACTTTAGAAAATAAAAATCTGCAAATTATATAATCGGACGATCAGAAATACTTTGATTTGGAACATCGGCTACATTATTTAATTGTATATGGAAATTCCAAATTGGCCAATATGCATTTTCTTATATGCGATTGGGTTAAGAAACCCATTCGTTTAAACTTAGTTGAGATTTCTAACCATATTTCCAAAGCGATGTGTTTCATAAAATGGACTTGTAATTAGCTATAAGGTTTGGCAGCTGATCAGGTTGATCAATATTTGGAATTGTTTTAAGTTTTTGGCGCAGCATAAGTAATAACTTGCCTTAAGATATTTTAGGTAAATGTATTTGATTTCAGATGGCCAGTTAGTTAGGCCAAGGGAAAGCAGCAGGAGAAGATGAAGTTGGCGAATCCAAGTGGAATTCCCTTAATTTTTTGGACAAACACAAACATTATTATGCCGCACGTCAGTTGCAATTTAGCGAGCTCAAAAACTATGCAGCAATAATTGCAATTCACGCTAATTATGATTGATTGAGAGAAGCAACCACATCAGCAACCACCGCCACTCCCCCCACACTCCCCCCCACTCCCCCCACTCCCCCCACTCCCCCCCACTCCCCTGCCAATTCCCTTTCCATTGCTGCCAGCTCATAATTGCGAAACTATGATGAGCGCCCTAAACACGTTCCAGGATTTCTTCTGCCCCCTTGCCACCTCCACCACCACCTCCACCTCATCTGATCCACGTCGCCTGTCAATGTCTGCGCTAATGATGAACTAAAATGTGATTGCCGCATAGATTGGGGACAGGATGGGGGGAGGGGAGGGGGGGGGGGTGCAAGGGGTGGTTGAGTCCTGCGGTTGGCAGCAGCAACGAAATCAAATTAAAGCAAATAAAAGCAGCAACCAAGAGAATCCGCTAGGAATTGGCATGAGCAAATAATTAAATAATAAGCGGAAGCTCACAAAAAAATAAAGAATATATATATAATAAAAATATATATATATATATATGTATATATAGCGCAAAATGCGAATCATTTAGTCTGGCATTGGCAAGTGGCCAAAATGATTGCGAATTGGCCTAAGTGAAATGTAACTCAAGGACTCAATCCCACCCCATCCCATCCCTTCCCATCCCCATCCCCTTTTGCAATTTTACCTGATTTGAGTTGAAGCCTATTCCCAGTGCTCACCATCCAGTGCGCCCAACCCCAACCAGCATTCCTCCATTAAGACAAATGCCAAGCACTTGTAATTATGGCTAGAAAATTTATTCCTTACGCTCAGCTCCTCAATAACAATAAATCGATTCAAGTGCGCGTAATCGGGCAATGTTATCCAATAATAAAAATAACAGAGCGTTGCTGGGACGACAATAAAACAGCTAAATGCTTAAATGGCCAAATGCAAATGGCCAACGATAAGGCCGACTAACAGTTGCACTAACCTGAATGTAAAAAATAAATCTGTATATGCCAGGCAGATATGCGAATGAAATAAAAACAAAATGAAACAATCTATAATAGCTATATATATATATATATTATCGACTGCTTTATCATCTGTAATGTTATTTTTTAAAAGTCAAATTGAACAGTGCAAAAATTGAAAAAGATCGAAAATGAAATCAAATTTAATTTCGAGTCGAGTCGAGAGTTTTTTCGAATGCTGTTGACTTGAAGCAAGCAACTTTTGTGGACTTAGGGTATCGTGGTCGGTGTGGTTGGGGCAGGGTAAATTCAATGCCTATTTGATTTCAATAAGTAGCAAATCAAGTGCATGGCAATTGAGGAGGAGCTGCGTGACAGAATCCTGGCTAGCTGTGCCCCTTCAGCACCCGCCTCAGCGCCCAGAGTGTGTCCTGGGCGTAGTAATCCACATCCGCTGCCTTGTAACGAGCCCATTAAAGCCACTCACCTGTGTGTGCGTGTGCGTGTGTGTGTGTGTGTATCGTTTAGCTGCCTTTGTGCCATTTCGCCAGTTTGCCGTCTATAAGCGACAGTTTGGCGCCGTCATCATCAACAGGAGATCAAGTTTGCTGCCGACGCACTCATACGGAAAGAGAATTGAGCAATTGTAAATGTGTGTGTGTGTGCAGCAAGCTCTCCCCTCCCCTCCCTCTCCCCTCGCCTACCATCCCCTTTGGAGTTTGTCAATTGCCGCAACATATCAAATGATTTGCTTCCAAATGATTTGATTTGAATTGACTTCTTGAAATCGAGCAGACCTAACAAAAGGCAACAAACGCAACAGCAATAACAGCAACTTTGGCTGACATTTGACATTTGACGTTTGCTACACTTGCAGAAAAAGAAATCAACTTCCCAAAAAATATTTTTCTAAATCCCTTTTTTTGTTCTTCTGGAAAGAGATTTTAGTTGTAGGAAATATTTACACAAAAATCTGAATTTTAGCAAAACTTTCGTTTGCTTTCGTTGCTGCTACGCTATTTAATCTAACTAACGGCTTTACTTTTTATCGGTTTCTATGCAATTGTGGTTTTTTTTTTACTGTTTTTTAAGTGTACCCCCTCCTTGCAACCCCACGCACGTTGCTCTATTGTTGAGCCATCATAATATCCACTTGATTTTTATTTGTTAACGTTCAAGTTTTTGCGAGACATATTGTTGCTGTTGTTGCTGTTGCTGTTGTTGTTGTTGTTGTTGCTGGTGCTGTTGTTGTTGCTGGCAAATTTGAGAATTTGTCTAGCGGACGCGAATTGCCTACAAAAGCGAGACGCGTAATGAATTTCATTTCAATTTAGCCAAAGCGTCAAGCCAATTTGTAAGCGCACACAGAGACAGAGACCGATACAGAGACTGAGAGAGAGGGAGATAGAGACGGGGAAAGAGGGAGAGGGAGTGAGCAAGCTGTGTGGAGGCGTTGTTTATAGTGTTTGCGGTTAATTAATTCACATTTACACCTGTTGGCGGCAACATTGCAGACAGCAACAGCAGCAGCAGCAAGCAGCAGCGGCAAGCAGCAGCAGCAAGTGACGCCCATCCGTTTTGCCTGGCAGCTGATTCATTCCCCTACACACAACCACGCACACACACACAACTACACACAACCACACACTTCACACCTCTCACACTACTTGGATCCATTCAATTCATTTCATGCGCACATTTCATATGCCACAAATTAACTCGCAAGCAGCGACAATAACGAGCTATACATACACACGCACACAGACACAAATTGCCACAAGGACATGTGGCAATGCGGCAAATGGGGGCTGGGAGTCAGAGCCTGTGAACTGTGCTGGGCAGGAGGGAGAGGGAAAGGACACGCTTGCAACGCCTTTTTTTTGCATAGGCTTATTCACGCTGCGCTCTGCTGAGGTGTTGACAGCAACCAGCAACAGGGAAATCCTCGGCGGTAGCGATGGAAAGAAAGCTTCTCTTTTTTGCAGTAGCAACTCGGACACCCAAATTAAACACGAAATTACGCTTTTCATGCTAATGAGCTCTTCAACTAATAGCTTAGCTTATCTGTTAATCTTCCTACTTGATTTTGGCTTAGCTTTCTGATAAGTTATTCCTATTTTAGTTTTACTTCACGTTCTGCTGCACGCTTAGTAGATCGCTTTGCCCCTCGCTTAGTAGATTGCTGTGCTACTCGCTTTGCTACTCGCTTTGCTCCTCGCTTTGATACTCGCTTTGCTACTCATTTTGCTATTCGCTTTGCTACTCGCTTTGCTACTCGCTTTGCTACTCGCTTAGCTACTCGCTTTGCTACTCGCTTTGCTATTCGCTTTGCTACTCGCTTTGCTACTCGCTTTGCTACTCGCTTTGCTACTCGCTTTGCTACTCGCTTTGCTACTCGCTTTGCTACTCGCTTTGCTACTCGCTTTGCTACTCGCTTTGCTACTCGCTTTGCAACTCGCTTTGCTACTCGCTTTGCTACTCGCTTTGCTACTCGCTTTGCTACTCGCTTTGCTACTCGCTTTGCTACTCGCTTTGCTACTCGCTTTGCTACTCGCTTTGCTACTCGCTTTGCTACTCGCTTTGCTATTCGCTTTGCTACTCGCTTCGCTACTCGTTTTGCTACTCGCTTTGCTACTCACTTTGCTACTCGCTTTGCTACTCGCTTTGACACTCGGTTTGACACTCTATCAAATTCATGATTTTCATATAAGGTCACGACTCACGTCCATCTCTAGTCGTGTGTGGCGACCCACGCCCACCACTCACACACACACACACACACACACTCTAATGCCTGTCAACGTCATTAACAACGAAAAAAGAATGAGCACCCTCAGCCCACCACAATCTTCACCCATGACCTTAGGTGCAGGAGGCGCAACAGGCGGCAGGCGTTAATTACAAAATAAACTCTCATGCGCAAGGGGCAGCCCAGTGACAGTTGAGAGGGGGCGCTGAATAGGCAGTGGAGGCAAGCTGAAAGAGTGGAGGAGGGACATGTGTGTGTGTGTGTGTGTGTGGCAATGTCATTAAGGCTTGCGAATGACCCGCCCAAAGCACACATTTGCGTCCATACTCGCGTCCGCGTCGCTGACCAGCCAACAACGGGAAGTGCCTCGACAAATGAAGGAACCCAAGGACCCAGTGGCTGGTAGTCGCTAGCCAGGACCCATGAACCCACGAGCCCAGCGACCAGGACGTGCTTGAAGCGCGCGCCGCACATATGTCGTTGCCAACGAGAGCGAGAGAGCGATAGAGAGAGGCAGCAACTCGGAGCATGGCTGCACTCAACAAAAAAATGTAGCCTTCAATTAACATTTTTAAATATATATATCCAAAACTTAAAAGTTTCTGTGAATTTTTTAAAAATAAATAATATATTTATTTTTACTTATTCCACGTTTTTTACAAAAATCAATAAGTTTGGCAATAAAATGCTAAAGCATGTACCATTTTTGCTGAGTGTAAGGGGTGTAGATGTGGGCAGGAGCAGGCAAGTGCCTGCCCAGCGGTCGCCGCCATTTAACGGCGTGATTTACTGCGGTCAACGTGTGAGTGTGTGTGTGTGGGTGTGTGTGAGTGGGTGTGCGTGTGCGTGTGGTCGCCACCTGCGGCTGCCCTCAAATGACCAGCGAGCAGACAAACAGGTCCAGCTTCAGCTGCAGCCCCCAACAGGCACAATGGCATTCCTCATTCCCCAATCCGCAATCTCCGAGCCCACGCTCCCGTCCGCTGCCACGGCATAATAATGTTTAATTTGAGGTAAATACGTTTTTGTTTTTCCATTTAGCATCGCTTTTCTTTTTTTTTCTTCTCTCTGCTGCTTTTTGCTGCCCCGCTGGGCAACCAGCAGGATTCGGAGCGGTGTCAGTAAGCAGTGGGTCGCCGGACTCACGCTGCGTGGCCGAGAAGTGCATTAAAATGTGTGGTTTGCCAAAGAAAACACGAAGTCGACGCAAATATAAATTAAGCAAAATCAACAGGAATAAAACGCATTAAATCTCTTACTCGGAATAAATGATGGAAATAATTGGAATACGAAACATAAATAAATTTAACACGACTAGCAGACGACACAGAGACAAGTGTCAAGAGACGAATGAGAATGAGAAACGAGCAGAATAGATAATACTTAACGTGAATATATAGAAAGGAAGACCCCAGAAATGGGTCTCGAAACATAAGCAGACATCAATTCACTTTTATTTTTATTCATTTATTTATTTATTTTTTTTATTTATTTATTGTCAACTAAGATCAGTCGAAATTTAATTTAATCTAATTTCAAATAAAATTAAAATTATAAATAAATTTAAAAAATTAATTTAATTTAATTTAAATGCAAAATGGTCCAAAATTTGTTGCATGAATTGTGGAAAACCCAGAAAAAACCCAATCAGACCAACTTTCGAAGAGGACTTGAACGATTCAACCAGTCAAACTGGCTAGAAGCGAAAACGTTTCCTAGCCAAAAAATGTATAAAATATATTAAATATGCTCACACTATAAATATATAATTGATTTCAATTAAATATCATAGCTTAAATATTTGAATTAAATAAATTGTTATCGAGATTAATTTAATTTACAATCGCAACTTTTGGTTGAGTTTGGGAACTCGTCAGCACAAACAAACACATGTCGCTAATTGAAATTTGTAATACTTGTTGTACATGTGTGTGGGTTAAATGTAATGTGTGTGTGTATGACTGTGTGTGTGTGTGGGTGTGTGTGTGAGTGTGTTTCAGCGGCAACAATAATGTTCAACGTCTGGCTGGCCAATGGGCCACATAAAAGCTAAAGTCACATAAAAGTGAAAGAAAAAATACGGAAAAAAGACAAAAGCAGAGAGAGAGAAAAAAAACTATGAATGAAAGAAAAATAGCGAAATACAAACCTGGACAGGCAGACATTGTTAGCATTTCTTTTGTCCAATGCTGTGAAAAGGCTTCAAAGCCGTAAAGGATCGCCCAGCCGGGGCTAACAGCCACCGAGCCGTACCCAGGAACAGGAAGCGGATGTCGCGTTGGCCACTGTTTCTGTTTCGGTTTCTGTTTCGGTTTCTGTGTCTGTTATGCTCCCATTTAAATGTTACGCTTGCTGATGTGCTCGTGGCGCCACCAAATGCTCTCAGACCGAGACCCAGACCCAGACCCAGACCCAGACCCTGTTCCCGATTCATAGTCACAGTCCCTATTGTATGTCATGTGTGCGATGTACGACATACGCGATGTACGATGTACGATGTATGTAATTGTATTTACTCAACCACCATGCTACCAGTGTGGCATGGGGATTCAAACAATGGACGAGCTGCGAGTGATGTGCAGCGAGTGAAGAGCAGTGTGGCAACAGTTCACAGTGGTAAGCGATGAGAAGGGATGAGTGTCGAGTGCTGATACTGTGATGGCTGATGAATAGTGAGTGTGTGATAAGTGCACATAAAGTCATGATGCACAATGATGCGAAAAGGGACGAGTGGAGACTGGCGAGTGGCGAGAGATAGCTAGAGTCCGAGTAAAATTCAACGAGTGACGAACAGCAAGTAAATAATCTTTCTACAGCCAAACCTCGTCAAAGCAATACGACTTTGATCATGCTTTAGCCTCTAGACCAACACTACATTTAAATCTGGAAGAACTATTTTTGCTATCGAAATTCTTCAGCTTTTTACAGCCATAACTTTGCCTAACTTATTGTGCATAGTTTCATTTGATGTATGCGAGAATGGAGATGAATCGCGTTGACAATGTTATTGACAAAAACATCAACATCAACATCAACAAACAACCAACAACAAACAACAACTAGGACAGCTCGTTTCACTTGTTTTCATTTGGTTTGTTTTCGTTTATTTTAATTTAATTTAATTTCAAAGGAGCGGCAAACCAGCAGCTGCTGATGTATTTCCAGTTGCGGCAAAGGCAGGCAAATCAAATGGCAGCCCCAGGCCAAACTGGTTGCTTGTGTCAGTTTTAATATGCATATGTCCCCCTGTCCACCATAAAAACTGCAATATCCGCCCAAAAAAAAAGGGAAGGAAGACTCCAACTAAGTCAAAGGCATGTTGAGGCAGTTTATGGCGTGGAGCACCCAAAAAAAAGAAGAAGAAGAAGAAAAAACACCAAAAATAGACGACGACGGTCGTCTGGTAGCTGTTATTATTGACTTGCCGGCATTTCTTGGCCAATTTGGCAAAGTGTTTCGCCTCCTGCTCAATCTCGATGGCACACGACATGCCACACAGGAAAAATGAAAAAAAGAAACCAAAAAAAAAAACAGCAAAATATGTCGAAGAAATGTTGCAATCGACAGGCGCAATAAAGTGGCCTGCCTGCACTGGCAAAAATCGGGGGGAAAGGCGTGGCCGTAACCGTACCGCCAGGCGGCAGGCACTTGCCTTGCATATTGTACATAATTTGTTGTGGGCGTGGCCGCACTGATATGGCCCCAAACGTAATTGCCTTTTCGCCTTTTTGTTTTGCTGCCGCTACCTTGTCGCTTTCCCAATGCACCTGCCACAGGATATTCCTATTTTCGCTCAAAATGTGTAACGCAGTCCAAGGAGTCATCTCGCCGACAGATCCTTGATCATCCTTAACATATAGAGAATAAAATTCGGCACATTTTATTTGAGGCTTAAATACTTGCAAATATATTTTGAGCTGAGTTTGCAGCTTTTGCTATCTGTGCAGTTTTGCTTGAAGTCCTTTTGAAGTCCTTCAGAAGTCAACCTGCTCATATGAATTAAACTTAAGATGTGAAGAGTATGAAGAGTATGTAATATTCGGCGTGCCAAAGTAGGCTGTTCTCTTTTGTTTTCTATATTTTTTTGTTGATGTTTTTTGGCTTATTTTTTGGTGAGCTGGTTGCCAAGTGACGCGTCGCCGCAAAAGTATGCTTTAAGAAACTGCACAGACAGTTCTGCAGGTGTGAGTGTGTGCGTGAGTGTGTCTGTGCATGTGTGTGTGTGTGTGTCTATAAATCAGCCATGCCCAGCTGCCTGGCTGCAAGCAAAAAATGCAAATGAGCGGCATAAAACTAAAGCAGGGCCATGAAGGGTTAGAGCAGGGGTCTTTGGGGGTTGTGGGTTCAGACAGCAAAGATCCCCCAAGTGCCTTAATGAAAAGCAGCGACACACACACACACACACACCCATACATATATATATATATATATATATATATGGAGACACCTGGAGAAAATGTGTGTGAGTCCTCTCTGTGCGTTGTCGGCGCTAATCCTCATTTAATTTTAAAGTTCGAAGGTGTTGAAGATAATTTTTGCACCACTTGCCACACAGCCAGTGCAACAGCAGCAGCCGCAGAAACAGCATCAACCACAAAAGGCAACAGGAGCAGCAGCAGCACAGAGAACGGAGCACGGGGCAAGGAGCATGATGCAAGTAGCAAGTAGCAGCAGGAACAGATCCTGTGGCAGAGCTCCTCGAACGCATTTATAGAGTGTTCGCACATAAAAATATTTTATGGCGCTTCCCTCGACATTTTCACTGTGGCGCGAAAGGATTGCAGACAAGCTACTGCTGCTGCTGCTGCTGCAAAGGGGTTTGGCGCTGGGTGTTTTTTGGTAGCTAAGTGGCGTTACCGTTACCGCACATCGCCAGAGATAAAATAACGGTGCCAGACATTGTCTTATGAATAAATTGTTATGGAAATCGAATTAATGAACGCTGTGGCGCACAATGGAGGCTCCGTCTGCTCTCTCTCTCTCTCCCTCTCCCCATGTGTGTGTGTGTGTGTGTGTGTGTGTGTGTGTGTAGCGTGCCAGAGGTTAATACCTGAGCTTATTTGTCTAACTCTTTCGCCTGCCGCTGCTGCGTAATTTAATTATGCGTTCACTTTGCCAGCCCACCTCTCCCCGTCCCCCCAAAAAAGCCAGCGAGTTCTTATCTCAAATGCTATGTGTGTGTGTGTGTGTGTGGTCTACGGGACAGGCATTAAATTGCAGCATTTAATCGAATTTTCAAGTGATGTGCGCACACACAACGTCCATTCTTAGATATTATATTTGCACACTCAAAAAAATTGTATGATTTATCTTGCAATGATTTTCTCATTACCAATAATTCCCCATCTATCTTATCTTATCTGATTAATTACATATATATATGTATGTATATATATATATAAATTGATTATCTCAGTTGTAAGGCATGTTTTTTTGCAAGTGTATATAAATTTATAGGAACTTGTACTTATATGAGAGTATCAAGTTCTCTAAAGTTAAGCTCAGCAAAGTCAACCCCAAGTAATTCATAAACTCTACCTTTAAGCCAGCCACACACACACACACAAACACACACACACACACACACACACACACACACACACACACACACACATACACATAAGCGGCTATTAAGAGTTGTTGCTCAAATCAATTTTACTCGGAATTCGCACAACATTTTCATGCATTTGTGAAATACACTCAACTTTTTGGATTAGTTTTCAATTTGGTGGTCTTTAAGCTAAAGGAATTACAAGAACTATAACTATAACCATGAGGCAACTGGCTAACTATAGAGAAAAGACAGACAAATAAGTAATAATTCTTGAGTTTTCCCTATGGCAGGCTGTATTATCTTGTAGATATAGACGTACTACTCAATAACACTAATAATAACATACCAAATATGATATTCATTAATCTGCATCAATATTTAATGGTTATTGAAACATAATTCTATGCTGAAAAGTGCCATGGACAAAGGGCAATCAAAGTCTAATTGAAAACTTCAAAGAAAAACAATAGAAAATTTTGTTTGGATTGAAAAATGCAAGTCGTATTTTTTTTTTTGGAAAAGTTCGAATCTCTCAAACTTTTAGCAAAGGCTATCTTTGAGAATCTCTAGTGATTTCAGTTGCTGGTCTATCAGACAAGAGCTTAAAGCTAGTTACACACACACACACACACACACACACACACAGCAGGTAAGCGCACAGTTATTTGAACTGTGCTTAAAGTGCTCCAAATGGGAATCTATTTTTTCTCTTTTTTCTTTGGCATTTTCTCTGTTGTGCCTCGGGGCTTTTATTTCGTTTCATTTCATTTCATTTCGTTTGTTTTATTATTGAGACTTAATCAATGCGATGGTTTGGAGAGAACCTTTTCACACACACTGTGTGTGCAGAAAAGGGAATGGGAGAGTGGGAGAGAGAGAGAGAGGAGGAGAGCTTGTGGGGTTGCCAGACACGCATGCGGCTGTGGTTTTAATTTATCCTAAATTAATGAAAACCAAAGGCACAAAAAGTTCGTTGCACGCACAAATTTCCCCTTAGCCACAAAGCAAGCAAAAAGAAGAAGAAAATCGTAAGCTAAACTAACTGGCGAAAAATGTGTTTCCTCATTTCATTTTCCTCTCACTTTCTCACTTTCCTTTCATCTGTCTTGTTGGCGCATTTTTAGTGTCCTGCACTTTAAACACTTTTGTTTGGTTTGTTTGTTTGTTCAGCCCCAGCTTTCGAGTGGCAGCTAATTACGTGCCACAGCCACAAAGTTGTCCATCATCAGCTGCATACAGCCAAGAAAAGGCGAAGAAGAGGACGAATGCTGGGCGTGGGGGGTGGGTGAAAGGGAAGCATCAACAGGAGGCACGAGAGCCTCAAGGACAGCGCTGACATTTTATGACACCAGACTGTCAGCCAGCTGGCGAAAACTCAACTCTACATTTTCCTTTTGGGCCAAATCCGTTTAAAGCCAAAGTCAGCCAGCACAAAAGTCAGCGCGACAACGGCTTGCGTCAGAGAGAGAGAGAGAGAGAGAGAGAGAGAGAGGGTGAGGGTGAGGGTGAGGGAGTAGTAAAAGTAAAAGGGGTAGAAGTCTAGCCACTGGTCCCTCTGTGCACTTGAAAGGGACTCTACTCCGTTGATACTTTTGAAATCAAACACGGCGCTAAGGATGTTCAAGGACTAAATGAGCAGCCAGCACCTGCGACCTGTTTGACACACACATACAGACAGGCATTATCATTATCATTATCATTATAATTATCATTATCATCGTTATCGTCAACATCATTGTGTGATGAAGAAATTAAAAAGCAGCGCAGCCTTTTGAAGTCGCTCACATAATTGTCCTGATTGCTGCTGTTGCTGCAGTTGCCACAGCAACCTAACAAAAAGTTCTGCCTTTCTTTTTGGCAGCTTTAAGTTTCCAGCAACCAATAACCATAATCGAAATTAAGGCCAAGCGTTATGGCCAAAAGTGTGACAAAGTATTTAAGTTGTCCGTATCACTACAGAAAGTATTTTGAGTACTTATTTATTCATCCTGATTGTTCAAACTCATTTCATCTCAGTTGACACACATAATTACGAAATACGAAAAGAATTTAAATAAATAAATGGAATAAAAAAATAAATAAAAATAATTAAGATAAAAATAATATTATTGCAAATATTGTGAGATAAGTTTGATCTCCGAATACGGTTTCGGTTTTAGGTGCATCAGTTGCACTTGCGGCGGAATGGAGATGACTCTCGTGCAGCTACGCCCACGGCTGTCACATCCAGTCACGCCCACCAAAGCTAACGTCTTCCGGCTGCTGGCTGCTGCGATTACCAATGCATTGGGGTTAAAGCTAAAGCTAAATGGCCCATGGCACACGACAGACGCCCCCCAGGACCAAATAACTTGGGATAAGAATACGAATAACTATGAGGATGAGGATGAGGCTGAGGATGAGGATGAGGATATCGATGTGTATGTGAATGTAAATGTGTCTAAAAAAGGATGTGATGGGTTACACTCTAATGCAATTGATGTCTGCTTAGTGCCGGCAGAAGTGGGGCAGGGGGTGCCGCGTGCATTGAGGCGGCAACCTAATAAAAAGGAACGAAAACAACTTGTTTTCCAATTTTACAATTTAACAAGTTGCCATTAGACGGCGGCCAAAATAAGTAGAAGAAGAAGAAGAAGCAGAGTCTAGGCTGCGAGATCCTGGGCCCAAAAGCTGACATAGCACAGTCGTTAGTTCTTTCCAATCCGCAATTCGCAATCCTCCTAACCTATACCTATACCTATACGTATACGTATACGTATACGTAATTCGCAATCCTTTTGCCGGGCATCAAACAACAACAACAACAACAGTAACTGGCAAGGAATTCCAAAGAAAATCGACTGCTATTGGATTCCAGTTGCTAAAGCTACCCCTTCCCTACCCTGACACAACTTTCGCGTCTCCAGTTCCACTACCTATTTTTGGGGTCTCAAAGGCAGGACAACAACAACAACAACAACTACAACAATAACTATAGTAAGGCGACGCCAGAACACAAGCGAAAAATACAACAACAACAAAAAAATAGCATTTTTCTCGGTACAAATTTTTCGAATTGTTCGCTGGAGACTAATAAAATCAACGACGTGGAACTTCAAGCCGTTCCCATAGACCAGAGACAATGAGTCGTCCTCGCCATCGTCCTCGGCGTCGCCGTCGCCGTCGCCGTCGTCGTCGCCGTCGCCGTTGTCATCCTTGTTGGCGTCTCTCACATGCAGCAGTCGAAGGCGGCTGGGGAGTGTGGTATCCTGGTTTTAGCCAAAGCCAAAGCCAAAGCCAAAGCGAAAGCCAAATGCAAAGCCAAAAGCCGCTGTCAGACAGCAAAGCAGCCAAAGTTATTAAACAGTTAAGCGGCGTCGCACGTCGTCGCGTTTGGCCGCCCAACAACAACAGCTGGCTGAGATTTGGCCACACTGCACAAAATACTTACCACTCTAAAACCAAACTATTTGCAATTATTAAAAGAAGCTAATAAAAGTTGGAGCATAAAAACCAAAGTTCAATTTCCTTCAGCTCCATCTTTGAGAACTCTGTTAATTAAATTAAGTGAATAATTAATTTAATAATTAAGTTGCAAGCAGATAAACACAAAAAGCCAACAATATCAAATGGAATTTGTGAAACTTATTTGAGCTTAAGTCAATTATTTCAGCACGTAATTAAAATATTTATTCGAATTAATTAATGAATTTATTTCTATTGAATTACAAAAGTCGCTTCAAAATGGAATTGCAATTTTGTGTGGTGCACAGCATCCCTTACAGATATGCAAGATAGATACATGTGCAGCACTACCCAGCCACCCACACAGTTACCAGAGCTATAAACCGTATTTAGATCGCCCCACGACGTGGCCCCCTCTCTGCTGGACCGGTCCCAAAAAAGAGTTGTTGTTGCGAAGGTCGAAGACGCCGCCAACATTGTCCAATTTATATTTTGAGCTGCTTTCATATATAAGGTTAACAAGGCGGTGGATGGAGTGGCGGGTGGAGTGGGCTGAGGGCTCATTGCTCAGCGGATAGGCTTTAATCAGCGGGTCGCCCATTAATAAATCAGAGTCATTAAAAATGCAGCTGCCAACGGAAGGCACCAAAAAAAAAAAAACAATAATAAAAAAATAGAAACCAGAAAAAGGGCAACCAGCAAAATGAGAACACGCGAAAAAAAACGTGAGGCAAGTTGAGCAGAGCTATTGTCCAAATTTGGTATACCCTCAAAAAAGATTCGTTTATTAACATATAAACATTAAATAATCGACATTTCTATATATCTATGAACACAGACTATATAGTTATTTAAGTGGAGTAAGGATTAAATGGAGCTGAAGCTGTAACTCTGCTCAGAGTACCAGTTAATTCAACTACGTTATTATAATTGGGGACAAACTAGCACTGCGAACTGTAAGATCTATTGTGCCCCCTTCCTGAGTCTACAGCTCTTCCATCAATCCCAGTTCCTGCACGTATGCTGGAATCTTTGTTGGGTTGAGGGTTTCTATGTTCTTGGGCCTCATGACATGCTTCCCTAGGATGCTGCATCTTTGCCTAATTAAGGCGTCGCATTCTGCTAGGATGTGCGCTGAGGATTCCTCCTCGTGTCCGTTAAAATACGTTACTTGAGTAAGAATCCTTCGGTTAGCGAACTGGACAAGAAATTTGTAATACCCTTAGCTTGGAAGAGTGTGAAACGAATGAAAAAAAAGAAACTAAATTGGAAATCGAATGAAAATGCGTGGGCAGGCCAAAGCTGTGGCCAGTTGGGCGTGGCTGTGGGAGGTAGGTGGTGGGGGTGGGGTTGGGGTTGGGGCTTTAAGATAAAGATTGAGACTGAGAGAGAATTCAAGGATTCAGGGATTCGTTCATTAAGCAGCCAGGCGACCAGGCGAGCGAAATCACACAAAGGGACACTTTACAGCCGAATGAATCTAATTAAAATGTAATTATAAATGTAACCGTTAAGCGGAAGTATCCGCGGGATACCAGCCAAACACACACAACCAAACAGCAAAGCAACGAAAAAAATACTAAAATAATGAAAATAAAAATAAAAATTAGAAGCGACAAGACGCGAACCCCTTAATCATGACGCCCCAACGCCTTCGATTAATGTGAAGACATCTTTTTGCCAATACCCTGTAAACGGAGCACAAATGGGGAATCATCATTATATTTATGGGGGTACACAAATTCGTGTGAGTTTATCTAACTACTTTTGGTCTCTCTACTATTTTATTTATTTACTAACTTGAGTTTAAGATTAAGATAGCACAAAAAAATGCAGCAGTTATAATTATAAGGATATTTCCTGGGTAACTTTCAGTCAATCAGTCTTGGCGCAGTTTTTTTCCTTCCTTTCTGTTGTTCATTTCATTATCTCTTCACTTAATTTAGCTTGGCGCTTAAAGCTGAAAGTGAAATCTTAAAGCTAAATCTTGAGAAGCTTATTCCAAGTGCGGTTCATATGCAAACAAGGGACAAGTTCGGGTTTGGCTCTGCTGTGCAATAAAACTAAAGTAATGAAATTTAAGACCCAACAACGGCAACGCACATGATGATGATGATGATGATGGCGAAGATGAAGTTGTTGATGATGATGATGATGATGATGATGATATGGGCAGCTGGCGTTAAGTTTTGTGAGCCAAAAGTCTATGCCCAAAAATGCCAGCAAGTTGGCCAAGCTGCCAGAGTGGAGTCGTTTGGAGCACCGTTTGGAGTTGGAGTCGCAGTTTGAGTCCGGTGTCCTGCTCTGTCTTCAGGCAGCGCTTGACCTGACCAGCGTTGCGTTCGTCGTCCTTGCCTTGGCCTAAGCCGCTTCTAAATGCGTGTCCTGGTCATGTAATCGCATTTCAATTGAAAGCCATTCATTCAGGACCAGGGCAAGCTGAGACAGCCTTCGTCTTCGTCTGCGTCTTCGACTTCCAGCTTAGCTCTCTTATCTTGGCCCAAACCATGTCCATGTGTCGTCTCCAGGGTGCACATATGTGACGCCCTTGCACCTTGGTCGCAATTTGTAGCAAGTTTTTGAAAAACAATCCACTTTTTGCATTTATTTGTACCACTAAATTCTATCCTTTATAACTGTTCTCCAAACTACATCCTAATTTTAATCTAATTGTTCCATCATTATTGTATAGCTTACATAGTTAATTCGATTGCAATTAAAGTGCATTTTCTGCATGTATTTTCTTGTGTTAATATTTTCACAAGCATTCCAAGTGTTGCTGCACCACTGTGCCTCTGCTTTTATATTGCTTAAGAAAATTGAAAATTCCTAAGCGTAAGTTGCACACACTGCATAGTTGTGCGTGTGTGTGTGTGTGTGTGTGTGTGTAAGCTTGTGTGTAGCAATAGTTTGACACTTGCAATGCACATAAATTTTGAGAGCACCGCTGCTGACCGACTCCAACTCCAACTCCAACTCCGACTTCAACTCCGACTACAAGTTTGACTTTGGCATCGACTGCAGCAGCAGCAGCAGCAAGAACAAAGTCGTAAAGCGCTTTTAAGCACACAAATTAACCACAGTACATGGCCCAGCGCCCAAGCGGTCATACACCTCTCCCCCTCTCTCAGTTACTCTTACCCTTAAGAACCGCCGAGCACCCCCTCCCACCCAATGAGCCCATGACCCGTGGGCGACCATTTTGTTTGTCTATTTCGTTGTTTATTTGTTTTTGTGTGCACTCAAGGATTTCTAAGAACTTTAACTTTGCCCAAAATATGTACACATATGTGTCGCACACACACACACACACACACATATATATACAACAAACACACACACATACACAAATAGCGAGTCATTTGCACGGCGCCCTGAATTACGTTTTTGGCTTGAAATTTTCGAATTTGTTGAATTGAAGTGAAATGCACAGAAAACAAATTGAACAAATTTGTATTAAATTTAAATTATAATTTTCTATAATTGACTTAAAGTCTGAAACTTAGATAAAGTAGAGAAAAATCAAGTTTTAAGTTCAATTTAATTTTTGCTTTTATTCAATTATTTGAAGATATTTATGTGAAAGACTAACGAAACTTTATCTCTCACTTTTATCTCTAAACAAGAACTTTCAAACTGGCTTCAATTATTATGAAAGTTAATGGTTTTTTTGATTGATTGATTGATTGATTGATTTGAGTACCATATTTTGAGGTAAGAAGTTTCAACTTACAAGTAAGTAAAATACATACTTAAACCAATTTTATTATTATTTCAAGAACTTTGCTGATAGTTTAGTTCAGACTGCATTCAATTTGATTTTGCTCAGTGTACTTAATGTTGTTGTTGCTGTCGAGGGCAGTGACCATTAACGAATTTTCAACTATTCAACATTCCCAAGGCTTTTGTGGCCAGCGTGTCCTGCGTGTCCAATAGTTTCCTCTGCTGGACACACAAACAAAATGCTTCCTCTCCCCCGCTCTCTCTATCTCTCTTACTCTCTCTCTCTCTCTCTATCGTATTTACACACACGCTTGACTGCGCTGCCAAAAAGAAGAAGATGCGCCTGGACCGCTTCTTGGAACAGAGACGAATCAAGGCGAGTCGAGTAGAATGCGTTCAAGGAAAATTAATATTCCACTTCTGGCACTTGCTTACGCTCCGTAAATGCCTAAGGGCAAGTGTAATCTCTCTGTCTAACTGTAACTCCACTCCTCCACACTGTCCATGTGTGTGTGTGTGTGTGTGTGTGTGTGAGTGTGTGTTTACAACAGATTTGCATTTGAAAGCTAGCCAAGTTGCAAGTTGTTCCATGGATGTTCCCACAGATAACCAGCCTCCTCGCCCTTTACCATTATTTCCTTCCACTCCTTTGGCCTTCCCTGTATAATCAGTTCATTAGCGTGCAGCGCGGTCAAAACTTGCCATACAAATAAATATTAAGGAGCACAAGAAATAACAACAACAAAACACAATTACAGTCATTCCTCGATAGTTTGATCTTTGTTCAATTTCTCGCTTACTGATTGATCTAAAATTGCTATTGATTTCTCGAAGAATATCAATAACTTCGAAGATAATATAAAAAAAACCCTGAATATATCTAAATATTGGTTTCAGTTGGCGAGTGTTCACTGTAATTTATAAAAAGTAAATCTAAAAATCTTCAAATATAAGAGAAACAAAAAATAAAAAACAAAAAATAAAAAAACAAGTAAATTATGCGTTTGCCAATGCGGCGCCACATCAAAGCGGCCAGTGGTCTAGGACTCTTCCTCGCTCCCTTTTTGGTACCCTCCCCTCGTCCTGCCACACAGTGCATTCCTTGTGTCTGTGTGGAAGGAGGATGTTGTTTTTGTGTGGAGCGAGGCGGGGCAAGGCGGTTGGCTTAGGTTTGGTTGCCACGTCGCCCACAATTAGACGACGCACAAAGTCAAACGTCAACAAATTATAGCCACATGGCCAAACAGCTAGTAGCCAACGCACACTGCCCACCACCACCAGCACCACCTCCACCAAGACCCCCCCCCCACCCACTACCCTCTTTGGTTTTTCACAAATTAACAAACAAAACGTCAAGTCGAAAAAGCAGTCCAAAAGAAAACGCAGCCAAAGAAATTGATGATGGACAAATAAGAGGAAAAAGGAGCAGCTATATGTATATATATATATATATATATATTTATATGTGTGTGTGTGTGTGTATGTGTAGAGCAGCAATAGACACCCACCCACCCATGCCACTAAACCTCTCCATTCCCCCACCCTTTTACATACACAGCCCACTAGAGACATGGGCACTGATTTGCATTAATGAACACTTGAGTGATTTCTCATCTTCCATTCCCATATATATATGTATATATATATAAGATATATATATATATACATATATATGTATATATATTTTTTTGAGTTTTTGGGTCCAGCAGCTGTCGGCCGTGGGCTTTAATTAATTAAGTTCACATGAGCAGAGGCGTGCGGCGCTTGAAGGGGGCGGGTGGGTTGGTTGTGGTGCTCGAGTGGGTGGGTCGATCAGCCTGCTTTGCCTGCGATCTATCGATTTCTCTAGTACTTTTTGTTCGAGCGATTTTCGCTCATTAGATGTACATTATTTTTGTTTTATTTCGATTTCAATTGCAACCCCCTCAATTCTCCTTCCCCTCCCCCTAACGCACATGCCTCAAAATGTCCAGCAGCAAATGTGGCATCTATTTTCTTTTGCAGATTGTGTGGATACGAACTAATAGTTACTCATGCTACACAAGGTGAGCAGCAGGTGTTTAGTTGTGATTAATATATTCGGACAGTTGCAACACATCAACCAAGCAGAGGGCAAAGCTAAGACTGAAAAACAAAACTTGTTTTCAGCTTCGTATTTATGATTTTAGTATTTGCTATTTGGTTATAGCCAAGGAATTGATAATGAGTTCTATTGTAGAGAGTATGCATATGCCCATTTGCATTATAATTTGTACAGGATATCAAAAAGAAGAAACAGCGCAAAAAGTGCGCCAAAGGAGCAAAAGGACAACGAATGGCAGCAAAAAGGCGAAGCCAGGCAGCAGTTACATTAAGCAACCCCTTTTCACAGGAATCGGATGCGCACTCGAACTTCGACTCCCGACTTTCAATGCGGACAAGGACTCGAACTCGGACTCGCACTCGGACTGGCATATCCCACGCGGCGACCACTGACCAACAAGATAGGATAGGGGTTTGGGGGCGGCTATGGGAGTTGGATACATTTTGTGAACTTTTTGCTTTTCGGCTTGGCTTCAAACTTGGCTTTTTATTATGCTCAAAAATCACATTAAAAGGCAAACTCAAATATTTTAATCAGATTTTCGTAAAAAGGACAAGCACACACACGCACACACAACCCTTACACACACACACACACACATGCATAAGTGTGCAGCAGCTTCCTCTTTTTTCCCACATATTTTTTGTGCAAAGCTTGTTTTAATTTTTTTTCCCCGTTTTTGGTATTTTTTTTTTGTTGTTTTCATTTTGTGTGCTGCCCGCAAGGACAACGCACAATGTGTGTTAATGTGTGTCCAGAAACGGCTCAATCCAAGGCTCACAGGATTGCTGCAGTTGGAGGGGGCAGCAGAGGCCAGTCAACAAGAAAGGAAATGGCCACAGCTGTTCCCATTCATTCGCTCCTTGTCTCAATTTTGCCCCTTTCGTCAACCTGTGTTTCTATCTCCCTTTCGCTATGTGTGCGTGTGCGTGTGTGTATGTGTAAGGGCTTCCGGTTTTGGGCCGTGTCCGGCTCTGGCTGCGACGGGTTGTTCAGGTTCCCAAAAAAAATAGAAAATGAAGAAAACCGCCCCCCTCTGGCGGCTGTGGCACTTAACATGCTCGTAACATCCACTTTAAAGCATAAGTTGCGGTTCCACTGTAGCGAAAAACTCATTTTAAACTGCCCTTTCCCCTCCCCCCCATTGGCAAATAGAAGAAATGCCCACACACAGCCCAGCATCCCCCTCAAAGGAGACACACACACACAGCTCAGGTTTGTCAGCTAGATTGATATTTATTTTTTATGGCATACTTTCAGTGAAACAGTGCCGAGCAATGCAATTGACGCCACGCCCCCTAACCGACCATTGTCAAAGTTGGCCACTCGTTGCCAATAACGGAAGCTAAAAACAAGACACATTCCTACCATATACCCTACAAATAGTTTAACCGATAAGATTAGAATTATATACATTTTGTAGACTAATTATTTCTATTTTTCATAATTCATGAATCAGATATTCAGCTATACATATATTTATATATATTTATCTAGACTTCTTTCAATTTTAGTTGCATACTTTTTAGGCTGGCTTAACCTTTAAAGATGTGTATATAAAAAGAGCTTTAGATAAATCAGTTGATATATAAGGTGAATACGTATCTGAAATCTATGCCAATTGCAATTTGCTTATCGATAACAATATCGGATGGGATTAGTGCACATCATTTACATACTCCACACATGTACTTGAATAACACATGCTATCTCGCTCTGTTTCACATGTTTCATATGTTTTTTGTGGTTACAGGGTATCGAAAAAATGCTTGTAAATAAAAAGGGAGAAGAACAAGTCAAATATAAACGAAAATCATACCACAAAATTCTCAAGTGACATTTTCAACAAATTGACACAATTTTCAAGATGCTTAACGTACAAAATTGCCTGGACAGGGGCACATGGGGATATACAAAGCATACGCTAGAGGGGGTGACAAGGGGGATGGGGGGTCTTGGTTTGGGGTATCAGGTTTGTGGGCATGAATAGTAGGGGGCAGTGGGTATGAAGCTGAAGAGCAAAGTGTTGCCACTCAATGCGCTACACGACACTTGGCGCCTTTGTTTTCGCACGCCCCAAAAGGCACTAAAGTGCCATTTTAGGCTGCTCAAGTGGAGCCCCCCAACAACAAGCAACGCACACACACACACACACACACACACACAAACACACACACAGACAGGCCTGGTAGTGCCCAACAGAGCACTTCAAAAGTTGCAGTCCATCCCCCCACAGACCTTCATCCCCCCTTTTCAGCTGCAAAACAAAGAGCAGCCAACAGGCATCGACATCGTTGGCGACAAATTAGAATGCCTGTGACTTGGCCTGCTGCCTTCTGCTCCTGCTCCTGCTCCAGCTCCTGCTCCTAGTCCTCCTGCCTAGTCCTCCTGCCTAGTCCTGCCTTCCTGCCTTGCTTACACTTGAAACAAAGTATGCACTAGAGTTTAGCACATTTAAAACTCACGATTTTCCCATTCTATGCATCATAATATCTAACTTGCAAGATCGGTCCTATGAACATATCGATATATATTAATATATATTTTATTTCAGTGTAGCCCATTTATAATTGGGGAACATTAACTTATTTTATACATATATTATATTTATATATACATTTAAAAATTGGAAAATTAAGACTTGCATTCCGAGTAAAAAAAAGGTGAAAATATTTTTTAAATATTATTTCGAAAATTAAAAATCTTTTTATATGTATTATTTTATGTGCAAAAAATAAATTTCTGAAAAAAATGATTTAGAAACTTGAAAAATTAAATCAAGAAAAAAAAACAGGAAAATTTATTTGCAAAAATTGAGGCAATTTTTTGTGCGAGTGCTTTTGCCTGACTGCAGGCGTATTATGTTGTTCTGTAGGTGGGCGTGTCGCCAGTGGGCGTGGCAGCGCAGATACGTAAACAGTTCACACGCCGAGCGCATCCCCAAAGCGTTGCCAACGCCTCTTGCTATTGCCCTTCTACCACCCACCCAGCCCCAAAAGGGCTTGCTCCAGGCTCTGGCCACATTCTGTTCCCATGACAGCCGTCGATTAGATGCTAAAGCGTTGCCCTGCCCTGCCCTGCCCCATCATGCCGTCAGTCCAACATTGCATCATTCTATCATTCAACTCGCAACGCCCAAAGGCCAACCAATCCACTCCACTCCACTTCCACGTCCCTTGCCCCACAACATCTCTGTGCAGTACTTGAAGCGATCAAAGGCCAGAAATATATGCAAATTATTTTCACGCCTTTTTCGAAATGCGACTTTTTTCGACTTTTGCGCTTCACTCATTCTTTGAAACTTTCCCTTTCTCCCCGCAGCTGAAGGTAATGCGTGAGATTTTCGCATCGCTGCTTCTTCCATTGAAGTTAACTCAATTCTTAGTTGTCAATCTTAATTCTTAATAAGTTTAGCGCATGTCAACAGTGGCATCAAAACTGCAATCAAAGTTCAGCTAAAGTCAATCTTATCAATTGTCCTTAAACTTTGTAGCTACTTCAAGTCCTTCAAGTTGTTCAACTTGAAATCAATTCGAATTGATAATTATTATTATCATATATATATATATATATTAGTATATTTGATTATTAATTGCCAATAATTTTCTCAGATCCTAAATCCTAACTCCTTTTGATTCAACTAGATTCTCAGCTAAGCCCCAAATCTAAACTCGATTCGATTTGAATACTGTTTACCATTCGCTTGTCAAATACGCTTTCCACAAAAACAATTTGGTTTTTCACCTTCTCTTGCGGCAATCCTTGAAATATGCTTGATAAAAAAAAAAACAAGAAAAAAGAAAGAAAAGCTGTGCAAATGCCGTGAAATGGAACGCGTTTTTCCTGCGGAATGGGAATGGGGGGCTGTGGGGCACAGCACGTTTGAGTTCAGGTGTTGCCAGCTGGCGTTCGCTCGCTCGTGATACCGTTAGCTGTTTACTGTTTGCTGTTAGCTGTTTGCTGTTAGCTGACCAAGCCGTGGCTAAGGCCGAGGCAATTAGCTAAATGGCTTTTTATGGCGTTTTTGGCGAGCAGCTGCTCGGCTGATGACTCTTGATAGGCCAAAACGGCTGCAATTTGATGCTACAGCTCAAGCAGCAGCAGCAGCAGCAGCAGCAGTAACAGCCGCAGCCACAGCCAGCAACCAGAAACTGCAACCCACATCAAATAAGCGGTCGCGGTAAAAACCCTGAACCTCCGCCCCCCGACCTCTCCCCCATCCAGGCTAGCATGGGTGTTTCTCTTAATTTTTATTTCTTTTTTTTTTTGTTGGCCAGTTGCTGCTTGGGCGCCAACGTGTGAGAATTTTGCGTAATTGAGTTTTAACTTCAAAGCACGCAAACCGCATGCACTTGAACGAGGTCCACACAGTTCCCGAGTTCCGGAAATGTTGAGCTGATTTGCATATGCGGCCGTGCACCCAAAGTGCCCTACCATCAATTTTTTGTTGTTGTATTTTTTTCGTACGCAAAATGGTCGAGGGGTGAAAGGTCAACGCTGCCCTAGGCACGGCCACGAATGGAAAGGGGGCAGGCAGAAATATATAGTAGAGTATTCCTTGTGGGGGGCGTGAGGCATGGGCATATTTGAGCTGTCAACACCTCCAGCCACGTATATCGCCCCGTTCCGGATACGGGTACACAAAAAAAAAAAAACGCCCAAATGTGGAAATGTGTGAAAATGTGTTTTTGGGTGCGGAGAGCGCAATGCGGAAAAAGTGATTCAAATTAGTGCGGCGAACACTTGAAATTGCGCACCGACGAGTATGGATAAACACTTAATTTATCAAAATTGAGCTTGTTATGCTAATAGAAAGTCAGACATAGAAGCTGGCTCGAGATGACTTATGACGAGTTGGGGCTCGCCAGGATGGATGCATAATTTTAATGAAATGCTTCGCAGATTGCCAAAAAATGAAGCCAAACATAAAGCGGATAGTGAGCATTGTGCTGCCAGTGAGGAATGAATCGACAGACACACAACTACAAAAAAGCCACCAAAGCTCCAATTCTCTCAACCTCAACCCGTACACACACACACACACACACACACACATAGCATCCGCCCTGTGCGCCTTCCCGCTGTCTGGTTAAGGCCAAAGGCAAAGTCATAACTTCACTTATCAACATTAGCTGTTGCATGGGGTTTGCGGGTTCTGTTTCTGGGATATACTATATATATATATATATATATATATATATATATATGTGTGTATGCATATATTCATACATTTTAATACGCTGTTTATATTTTATGAAGGCAAATGAATGCACAAGGAAATGAACGAAAGTCAAATGAATGAAATGAGACCTCCAGTGGAAACAGCAGTCGCAGCAGCAGTCGCAGCAACAGCACCAGAGCCAGAGGGTTGACCCATACCCCAATTCCCCGAGCTCCGATTGCTAGCCCCAAAAAACTCAACACCATGTAACCAGCTAGAATGCCCCCACACTCAACTCCTACCCTGCCCTTCCGCTTTGGGCATGTGGCCCAAATGCAGACATGGCTCCCTCTCTGCTCTCCGCTCTCCGCTCTTCTTCTCTGGCAAACAACCTCGCTTCGAGCTATAGACGAGTTTACAGTTATCAAGGGAAAATTATCATCTGCCATGAATCTCGATAAAATTCATATTCATATGCGAGTCGGAGCCAAGGCGGGGGGCAAGCGGAGCGGAGCCCATATTGTATCTAGCTGGTAGCTAACCGCACACAAGCGCACATATGTATGTGTGCGTGTGTGTGTGTGTGTGTGTGTGTGTGTGCATACATTCATTACGTCGCCTGGCGTCCCAAAATGGAATATTGCAAGTGGCTATTGCACAGTGGGACAATTGAATTTAAAATTTGGACAATCTTAAACATTTGCCCTGACAAGAAGAAGAAAAAGCTGAAAATGCACTTGCAGAAAAAGCGTGTGCTTCTTATATTCGAAATTAACAACACAATAATGAAGTAAATTAGGTAAATTATAATATCAAAATAATAACCGATTTCCATCTGACACTTTTCAAATATATTAAAGAAATTGTTTCAACTTGATTGTAATTATTTTAAAGTTTCAAGCCAGATCAAGAAATACGGGAATTCAGTGAATTTGTTGGAGGCACAGCTGAAACTATGGCTACAATAGTCTCCTGCGCCGACAGTGCCCCAAAAATTGGCATGCTGCATAGAGTAAGTGACCGTTGGGTCACAGGAAGCGCCCCAAAAGGCATACATATGCATAAAGAGAGAGAGAGAGAGAGAGAGAGAGAGAGAGAGAGAGAGAGTGAGTGAGTTAGCGGACAGGGGAGAGGGAGTGCTTAGGAGAGGGGAGTAGTAGAGTCACAGCCAGACACGTTCTGTTACAACTATAACTACAACTACAACTACAACTACAACAATTGCTCGATATGAAACGGGCTCACAACTCATCTTTGGCCAACAAATGATGCGCTCGTTATCTCTGTCTCTATCTCCCTCTCCCCGCCCCTCCATCTCACTCTCTCGCCTGCCACTTTACTCCTCCTTGCTTAAAGCTGTCGCAATTTGCAGGTCGGTTTTTCTTCGCCTGCCCCAAAAAGTAGGCAGTGGAAAACGATGTTTGTAGACAACACTTAAATATTTACAGTTACAAGCTTGTACACAGCACTACCTGCAGTAGAGAGATAAAAGTGCGTCACTCCTCCCCCCGTTGTCAGCACGCCAACCAAAAAAAAGAAGGAAAAAAATTGCGCAGTGCCCCCCGCATACCCCGTACATTTGTGCTGGCAAGAGAGGAGTTCATTAGCTGGCAAAGGGTTTAATTACCAACTCCTGTTCATTTAGCGCCACTTGCGCCTCACGCGCTGTTGAGCAATGCAAACCAAAAGCCGGAGTCAAACAGCCAGCCAGTCAAACAACCAAACGGCCAAACAACCAGCCAACCAAGAACGTGGCGCTGCCCACCTGAGAGCAACCCAACCCCCTCTCCGATCACCTCTGTACCTGAAGCGAGCTGCAGTCAACGCATCGCGCACTGCGGCCAGCCAGGATGTCAGGGACGTGAGTGGATGCCAGCGAGTCCTTCAGTCAAAGACGCAACGCAGCCCATTTGGCTGGCAAACACAACTTTTGCCATGTACACAGTTAATTAAAAAAAATAAAAAATAAATAAATAAAACACACAGCAGCGAAAATCGTTAAAAAAAACATTTCAGCGTTATCAAGCCGAATGTTTAATACACTGCATGGCCTGAGTACTATTTAATGAAAACCAAAATGTTAGATGACAAAAAATATAGTTAACTAAAGCAATGATTGCTTATGCTTGTAGCTGATTTCTCTTTCCATGTTCGATTACGTCCCAAAGTTGGAGGACTCTCCGATAGAGTATACCAAAAAAGTCGTATAGCGAAGTGCGCTTGGGCCAAATAGACGCAGTAGTTGCCATAGTACGCCATCCAACTCCCAGTTGCCGCTTCTTGCTAACCTGCTCCCTGCTGCTGAAGTGGCTGCTTGAGAGGCTGCTGGGCCTGCTTCCGGTGTGCTCCCGACCCTCCCCGCCGTGCCTCCCCTGCGCACTTTACAATTAACGTGAGAGATACACGACAAACCGGCAAACGTTAGCTGGGGAACTGAAGACGCAAAAAAGGCCGAGCACCGAACCCTGCCCATAAAAAGACCCCCCCTTCCACCAACCCCCTTTAGGGCTCACACTTTGCACAGCTCAATTTCGAAGATGAAAGAAATTAGCAGCGTGGCCAAAAAACGTCGGCTAGAAAACGGAGCAACCTGACCTTCTACAAGGAGGCAGGCAGGAGGGGCTACACTTGAAGGCGTACTTATTACACCTGAGCTGCAGCTAAGTATGTTTACAAGATGTTCCGCCTGAGCGGCACTGAGACCCAGAAAGGCCGGAGAGACCAGCAAAAGACTCAGCTTGGGATAACGCTGCGGTTTCCGACCGACTTCGAGTTAAGGCGTTTTGTTTTTAATAAATTTGCACACAAAAACAGCATTTTTTTGGTTTGAAAGTCGAGTGGGCTTGGCACAATTGGGGCACGCTGCGAAGCCAACTCATAAACAAACCGTTTATTTGAGACTATATCAAAGGATTGACTTCCCAGTCGGAAGCGTACTTGAGTTTGTAGTTGCGCAGGTAAGAAACTATTGCTGCCAATTTGTAGCAATTTTATTTATTTATAGTATTATCTGTATTATTTATATGGAATGGAATCCCTAATGTGAAGCATTACTAATTTTTGGTATAAGCTGAAAACTATCTTGCTGATAAATGGTAAAGGACGAGATATTATCAAATCTTGCCTTAACTTCTGACTGAAAAGGCTGACAAAAATTTCGACATGAAAAGTTGTCGACTTCTTAGCCAAGACCTTAGGTTGCCATTCCGAATCAATATTTATTTTTGAAAGCGTTTTGTTTATGGCTTCGATTATTCTTTAATTCTGTATTAGAAGTGAATACATAATAAATATATTTCTTAAATTCATTAATGGGACTCCAATTATAAATTTACTACTCTACTAATTTGCGACTATAACTTTAACTAAAATTGAACTAACGATTGCAGCAAAGTCAGGTGACATGCTCTGCGGATAACACTTAGCTGCATCAATGAGTTGAGAGCATCTTGCCGCAAGTCGCCACAAGTTGTTAGTTTATGGAACTTTAACAACGCTGGCTGAGATTCGGTTTGTTTCTGGTTTGTGTGTTTTGTGTGTGTGTGTGTGTGTGTGTTTGTTCCATGTATAAATCCTTTAACTGTCGCGCTCTGCAATGACAGCAAATAAATTTTACCCAAGGGGGTAATCGACGAAATATATTCGATAAGAAATTTGTAATACAAGATGATGTAATCATCGATTCCGAGGGTGGAGTCAACAAAGGGGGAGGCTGAGTCTAAGATTGTGACGGAGATGGAGACGGAGACGGAGACGAAGACGCTGAGGTTGAGGATTGGGCTTGTTGTTGCCGTTGCTCTTCTGGTTGCTGCTGCTGTGTTGGTATTGTTGTTGTTGTTGTTGTTGTTGGGTTTAGTGTCTTAGTGTTTTTGGTTGCTGGGAGGTTTCTGGAAGTTAGGCTTTTGGGCCACCTGCTGTTCTGGCCCAAAAATGGAGCTCGCTGTTGTCACTAGGTTGGAATTGCTTGGAGAGTTGGTAACGTGACTAACGGCGCCACAAAGGTGTCGTCTGCTTGCCAAGTAGGAAACGAGGGGAGAGTTGAGAGGGTATTGGCATGCAGCGATTGCTTTTTAATCGATTCCATTTACAAATAAATTGCTTGGGCCATTTCCTGCCAAAAGATTTATCGAACGAGCAGCGAAAACAAATCAATGCCCGTGTCAGAGCCACACTCAGCAGCAAAACCAACAACAACAACAACAACAACAACAACAAGTTAACAAACATTTTGTAGCTTCATTACGAAACTAAGTGCTGCCGGGCACTCTGCTCTCTCCGGCATCGATGGCTCCATTTAGATCGCTAATGAGCAGCGATTCTCGGCAAAACGAGTCTCTGGACTAGTTGGAAAGAGTTCAGGTTAAGATAAATTGGAAGTGGCTCGAAAGCTGAAAGAAACTGGTCGGAGATGAAATTCACTATGAAAGAAGCTGTAAGTATCTAAGCAGAGGCAGCCAAAAGGAGTTTAAATTCATTAAAATGCGATGGAGGAATATTTATTGGATAAGAGCTTGTATTACTGAGAAGCTCCTGGTAGCTGATAGAAGTATCAGAAGGAAGAAAAGAGAAGCTGAAATAAGCTGAAAAAAGGATGAGCTAGGAGTTAAAGCTAGGAGCAAGAGTCACTTTCAATATATCCTAGAAGTAAAAACGACCTTTATAAGGATGAGCATATGCAAAGATGACAAAAACGATCTGGAGAGAGTTAGAATTGACTTTTGGGTGTGTCTTAAGCTATAATCCGGTAGCAAGTAAAACAACTTAGGAAGTATCTTGGAAATAGCTACAACAGATATGGATGAAAGTGACGAAAACTGAAAGTCGTTGAAATTGTGGGAAAACTTGAAGAAACTGAAAGTGAATCTAATTAGCAGATACTCAAAGAAACTAAATGGATATATGTAAATAAGCGTGGAAGCGGAAAGTATCTGTATCTGAATAAGTCACTAACCAAAGTAAAGTATCTTAAAGTAGCTTCAAATACGAGTTAAGGTTTTAGTGTCTTGCGAGGCTTGTTTTTTGTTTTCTTTTTTTATTTTTGTATTTTTTTCTTGTGAGTTTAGAGTCAGAGTTGCGTTTGGGGGAGTGGTTAAATTGGTCACTGGAGTTGCCCACTTATGTGAGGAGTTTATTATAATCACAGATTTGAGACAGCAGCTGTAGTATGAGGCATACTTCGGGCAGGGTCGGGGGCGACATGGCTGGGGGTAATCAAAGCGTTTGGCAAAATGAACCCAATGCGAAAGCGAAGCCCATCAAACTTGGCACGCACTTAGGCCTGATGATGCCGGCGGAAGAGAATAACAATAATAATTTGAAAATTATGAATGCTATAAACGCATAAATTTTGTTCACTTTCGTCCCCCGCACAAAGCTGTAGAAGAAGTCGGCCAAAAGCGAAGCGCCATTATATACGACATTTTAATAATTTTCCACACGCCGACGAGTTACTTCACCCAACCAAAGGAGTAGGAGGAGTGCAAAGGGGGTGTGTGTGTGTGTGTGTGTGTGGGTGTTAGAGCTGTTGCGGGGTTGAATGCACAGATACTCATACACACACACACACACACACTGCTCAACAGACACATAAAAATGCCTACGAAAAGCAACACTATATAAAAATTCATAATGCAAACATAAATTTTCATTTGAATATTTTGCTGTCTTGCGAAAATCGCTCGCAACGTTTGTAGCTGCTAGTAACCCCCCCCCCCCCCCTTCTGCTCTGCCACGCCCCAACCCCCCCTCCTGCTGTAGACTGGTGCTCTTGATGTTTTACTCCTTGCCGATAGACGTATAAATGGCTGTGCTGCATTAGGTTGGCGGCAAGGACGCCAAAACGATAATGGCGCTATAGTCTCGTGAGTTGTGCTGATGCCGATGATGCTCATGCTGATGCTGATGCTCGTCTCAGCTCTTCTCTGCCCTCCCCTTCCCGGCCACCATTTGGTGTCTGTGCATTTCAGTGTCTATTGGGTGCGGTTGCGGGCTGCGGGTTGCGGATTCGCCGAATTGCGTCTGCCTGCAATCTTCTCCTGGTGTTGTAAACATTTTCCAGTCGACATCATATGAATTATGGGGGTCGTACCGCGAAAAGCTTTTATAATCGTGCGCAAATCGCGCAAAGTATTACAAAAATTATGTATATGCCATCCTCCTCCCCCACCTCTCTGCGTTTGTGTGTCTGGTGGAAGCAAATGCCCAAAATATGTTTGCATTCTGTGGCTTGACAAGTTAATGCGTTCTCCGCAATCGAAACCAGGCAGAACTCAGGCAGTTCCTGCCACCAAAAGTGGAGTAGAAGTGGCTGCAGTTCGAGGCTTGTAGTTCAACATGTAAAGTCGAGCGTACAAATTGTGCGGTTACTTGCCAATACTGTGCATCTGTATGGGTTAACTAGCAAATCAAATGTTTGAGAACTACTACGAACTATCTACAAAGCAACCGATTCAAAGAAACAGTTGCCTCCAAAACAATGGTGTCTAATATTGAAACAGCTACTTGCTGAAGCCAAGGCTGAGCTCTGTTTGTGCAACATTTTTATTCAACAAAAATAGGAGTACGACTCACAAATACATTTGCACATTGTTGTAGATACATTTGCAGCTGAGAAATGCAATTGCAGTTACACAAAGTTCAGATGCAGATACTTTTCCATATTGTTGTTGCTTCTTTTTGCTGCGTCTGTGAAATACAATTGTATCTGACAGATATAACTAATACAATACAGATCTCTTTGGGAATTGCTATACACGTTTGTCAGAGCAAAAATAGATTCGTATTTGTATCTTACAGATACATTTGTATATGGCACAACTACTGTTAATTATTGTGCGTCTAATTATTGATGGGGATCTTGAAAACGTATTGCTTAATTGCCGACCAGTGAAATTGATGTACAATTGCAGCATTAAGTAGCATCCCTGCTGCTAAATCCTGACCGTGATTGCTTGAGTGAGTCGCATCGGCTTATCTGGCATCTGATTGGCTGCAACTGCAACTGCAGCAAGGAGTGCGCCTCACACACCGAGCAAGACACATGCCACACACCAAGTGCTAAGACCAGTGCACCAGTTTCGCAAATTGCCGCCCCCAAAAACCAGCTGGTTAATTGAGTGCACAATGTCACACCCACCGCATCCGCATCGGATGTTGAAATCAGAGTTGGAGTTGGAGCTGGAGTCGAAGTCGAATCGTTGACAAATAGAGCGCGAGAGCCAAAAACAGCCAGCAATTCAAATTGGGAGGCAATCATGCAGGCGGTAGGCGGTTGAGGGGCGGAACTGGGGCTGGGACCGGTTTCTGTTAGATGGCGAATGGCCAACAAGTGAAATTGATGACTGCCCATCAATTTGGCTGGCGATGGCGGCGCGCGATAGCCCTGGACACAACACGACCTTGCTGGGTAAGGGTGTTGAGATGTGGGTGTGGCTGTGGGAGAGGGGCATGGTGAGGGGTGGTAACATGCCAATAAATGGTCAACAGTTGAAAGTCACGTTTTGCATGCGTGTGTGTGCGAGAGAGAAAGAGAGTGAGAGAGAGAGCGGGAGGAGTGCACTCAGAAAAAAGATGTGAATCATTTCGATTTGTTTACGTTAGGAAGAAATTAAGTTCTAAAAAGAGAAAAATTTATAAAAATAAGTTCGATTCTCAGTAAAATCAGAAAAATCAAAAAAGGAAAAAAATAATCCATATGTCAGGACGATTTTCCAAAATCCGGAAAATATATATATATTTTTTGCTAAGTGTGTGTTTGCGTGTGATTGTGTGTGTGTGTGTGTGCGAAAGGGTTTTGTTGGCTGCTGCTGTTGTTGCTGCTGTCGCTGCGGCCATAAAACATGCCACAGGAATTATTAATGGACTTCTCCAGCTGCCCCAAAAGTGCCCTTGCAACATTTGCCACACTGCGGTCGCGCCACAGCCACAACGCCACAGCATGCCGGCTGTGATTGATTTCGAATCGTTTTTCAATTGGCAGAGTCCTGCCAAAATCCGAGAGTGGTCTGGGGACGAGGCGTCCAAGCAGGGTTATTTGTGTATTTGCATTTGACAAATTGTTTGCTTGTAAAGTCAATGATGGGGCAGGGCAATAACATGACCAAATAACAGCACTGTCAAGCTCACACCCCACCATACACACACACACACACACTTGCACACTCGCACACATACGTGAGTGTTGTTGTCTCGGTAATTATTCAAACAAATTTTTGTTGGTCGTTTAACGTTTACAACGCGCCTCGCGTTCCCCACATTCGAAATTGTAAGTTAATATCCTGTCTGTTATTGCCTTACACACACACACACACACACACACACACATAGCATAATATATACACACGCCTATGCAACATGCACGTCTGATGAATTGATTAAACAATTTCCTACCCTGCGTTTTTTGCATGCCACTGACTTTTGGGCCTTGACTAGAGTGTGGCATGCTTGGGGGTAGGGAAACGGTAGGGGAGGGTAGGGGTGCGGTATGCAGGTTCCTTTTGGTTGGCATTGGCAACAAATCACTTTAGTTGTGCGTGATAAATTGAGTTGTTCGTTTGTTGCCTTTTTTTGCCTTGCGCTGCCTTGCCTTGCCCTCTTCTCCCCACTTCTTCTCCTGGCTGCCTGCCTGGCTTCTGCTTCTCTTGCGTTAATTGGGCCAATTTTCTGCGAATCAAATGAAGGCTAACAAAAATGCCGTTGCTCGGCCTCATCGAGGACAATTATGACATCCATCCCCCTCCCACAAGCACCCTGATGGGGCCCCATCTCGCATGCTCTCCACATGTGCGACGTGCCATTCTCAAAATTAATATTGCAACAGGAGCAGCGGCAAGTTTTGACCAGTGGAAACGCTGACCTCCATATTAAGTTGGCAAAAAATCACAAATAAAAAGAAAAACACACACAGCCAAAACGAAAATAATGTTGAGCTGGACTAATATATACCCTGTACCAAAAAGTTTCAGCATTTCAGAACCGGAAATTAAAGTTACTGAAAAAGAAAAGAAAAACTGTTTTTCAGATAACATATTTAACATAATTATCATATCCGTGAGTTGCCACTGCTTGATGTATTGTAAATCAATAAATCTAGTTTATGGCGAATTTTTGGGGCTGTGTCTAAAGTGGATACATAAACCTCCAATAGTTCCTTAGATCTAAGACTATAGTTCCATTATGAAGTATAAATAAAATCGATTTCAAGACACAAGTTCTAAAAGCAACCCCAGCTGGAAAAGTCAGTTGCCTGTCCTAAGGAGTAAGGATTAAAAACAAAATACACTTAATTGAGCTCATTTTACAGGGTATACTATTTAAAAAAAATAATAGAGAAATAAGAACGACGGCCACGGCTGTCGGTGGGCAAATGTCGTGCTGAAAGTCCTGAAGGCTGACGGCTGCCAAAGCGGCGCGTGTCAAATGTCGAGGCAGAGTCAGGCCGGTGAGTTTGTCTGTCCGCCAGTCCAGAAGTCCATGAGTCCATGAGTCCATGAGTCCATGAGTCCACGCCCCAGTCGATACCCCAACTCCAGTGCTGGCAGTTACCTACAGCTGAACCCCACCCCACCGCTCTGCTACCCGGTCGGTAGTGCATAGCTCTACTCCATTCTGCTTCCTGGGTTTGGCTGTGCCGGTTATGCCGGTCACGTCGCACGTTGAAAATACCACAGATGTCATCAGTGCGCGACGAGGACGAGCTGCAAATCTGTGATCTGTTGATGAGATTGTGTCACAGCCGCCCGTCAACAGACGGGCGGACTGAAGGACAGACAGACACGACAGCCCAGACAGAGGACGGGCAACAGCTTAACTAAGGTTAAGCCCTCGCTTGCCATACACCCACTCCCACACACACACCCCCAACACACACACACATACACAGGAGGGGGGTGTGTGTATTGTGTGTCGCTGCTTGCTTATTTTTTTTGTGCTTGGGGTTTGAGTGTCAATGACAAGAGTACTTAAGAGATTTTCACATCGTTACAAAGAGAATTGGGTAGAAATTAAAATTAATGCTTTTTGTTGTTGCTGCCTTGTTTCTCTTCCACTTGTTGTTGCTGTTGTTGTTGTTGCTGTTGCTTCTGCTTTTTTGTCCCTGTTTAGCATTACTTTAGTGCTGTCACTTGACTTGAAAATCGAAATAGTTTCTCAGAGCACATAAGAAATGTATCCACTGCCAGTGCGCGCTCTGTCCTCGGCAGGTAATCCGAAAGTTTATAGGTATTTATAGGCGTAGCTCCATAAATCGTGTGTCATTCTACTGAAGATCATAATCAAGCAAAATCCTAAATATTTTGTGTAGTAATATATTTTTAAAAATAAGGCACTTTCTTCTTGGTCCTCTAGTGGCTAGTGGTGGTGTCAGTTCTCCACTTGACTCCCACGATGGCCTTCTTGTGGAATACGCTTTAGGTTGTGATCGCTGGCTGCAGCTTGATGAAATATGCTGACGCGGCGCAAGATCCGAATGACATTTGTTGCAGTGAGTTAGGGTATTTGCAGTGAGTCTGTGTATATGGGTGATTAGGAATAATTGTTCTTAACTGGCATATCCAAATGGGTTGAACAACCAATCATAAAGAAGCAGAAATTTGTTAACTTATGACAGGAGTCAAATCTGATCCCAAGTTCTGGCAGATATGTCTATTCGAGCTAGAAATGAGTTTAAAATGTTAAATGTGGTATTCAAGTAGAAGTCGAACAATATTCAAAAAAACCATCGTTTCTGAAAATTGCATCGCTTTTGGCAGTTATTTCTGTGCTTTGCTTTAATGCGTTCTAAAAATGTAATATATGTAAAACATGTGAAGTTTTACGTCTTGCTGATATACCCGAGTAGGTTGCACTTCGATCCTTCAACTTGAAACACAACTTTCCTATGACAGCCATGAATGTTGATATTCCTTTGCCAAAGCACGCATATTTTGTGAGTTGGGTCAATTTATGTTAGTTTTTTAGTACGAGAAAAAATGTTTACAAATGACAAATTTTTTGGTCAATTAGATTGCGTAACAAAATTGCATTTGGCGTTGCCCAGTGCAACCAAACCTGAGCATAAACCAAAAAATGTTCAGTGGCATTATTAGCAGCAAAATGGCATTCAAACATCCAAAAAACTGGCAACCACAATTTACCAAAGAAAAAATTTACGCATCGACAGCTGCTGCTGTAACCCCAAAACCCAACCCCAACCCCAACCCCAAACCCCGACAACTTTTGTTATGCGATCACAACATAAGCCACAACCGCATAATACAGTTTTATATTTATATGCCACACGCAGTGGCATAAAGTGGGCGTGGCTGCCGTGGGGACTGCGCAGACAACAGGATTAAAAAGCGCTCGCCAAAAATTGGCAACATGTTTAATAATTATATTTGGTGAAATGTGCGCTTTTGCTTGTGCTTTTTGTGTCATCACCAACACACACACACACACACACACACTAACACACACACTAACACACACGTACATATGCGAAGACAAGGCAAATATGTTTTTTGACAAAACACAGCAGCACATGCTGCCGTCGTGCTGCTCGTATCCTGTTGTTGTCCTGGCTCTCAAGGCAAATGGCATAAAACAACCACAAGCGCCGCAACATTTGACGACTGTCTGCCACACAAGCGCCCCACAACCCCCCAACACCGAACCCATCTGCACTGACTGACGCACTGACTGACAAGCGCCTTATCATTAAGGTAAATAGCAGCAAGAACAACAGCAGCAACAGCAGCAGCAGCAGTAACAGTAGCAGCAGCAGCAGTTGTCATCAGCATCAGCATCGGCATCATCATCATCATCAACTCTGGCGTCAACAACCTCAAAATTCGTTAGTCTTTTGTTGTTGTTGCTGAGCAAAAAATGAAGCAGCCAAAACAAAGACAACAACAACAGCAGCAGGAGCAGCAGCAGCAGCAAAAAAACAGCAACAACAACAATTGCTGCTGTCACAGACAAGAGCAAAAATCCAAAAACCAAAAAGAAACAGAAACACAGGCACACCTGAAAAGCGTGTGCACTGAAAAAAAAGAGTAACTATTTCGAATTTGTCAGATTTTGGAAAATCAAATTATTCAAATCACATAAGTTAGTTTTCATTTAAGAAAAATAGTTTTAAAAAATAGCGAAATCAATCTCGAAATCATCTTAAAATAACGGGTTTCTTATGCTTGAATAAAGAATACTTTCTTTCATATGTATTTCAATTTGGAAAATACAAATTTGATATTGAAAAATATTGAATTGTGCTGAGAGTTTGTGTGGGAAACGCTATTCAAATTGTACTCGAATTTTCTTTCTGTGTGCGTGTGTGTGGCACTTATGCAAAAAAGGTAGCAACAACAATCAACCTGCCACATTGACAATGCTAGACGCGCCAGCTGTGCTTGTGTGTGTGTGTGTGTGTGTGTGTGTGGGTCTGCGATGACTGATGAGCGATATGTGGCGCGCTATAGCATACTACTCATATAGCCATGCCACATTGCCACATGCCTCAACGCACTTGCCACCGACGCGTCGGCAACGACGGCAGCAGTAGAAAACTTGCCACAGCGACGCTGATGCGCTGCTCTATTGGCCATGAGGGTGTTGTTATTAACAAAAAACCGACAACAACAACAACAACAGCAGCAGCAAAAGCTGCCCCAGACAATGACTATGACAATGACACACAGCAGAAGCAGCAACAACAGCTTGTGGCAAAAAAAAAAAACAACAACAACAACAACAGCATTTTCTGGACTTTGATTGAGCGTAAAACAAATGGCATAAAAAACACTTGCAACAAAAATTAATATTAATAAGCTGAAGCTGCAAAGTAACTACATAATATAAGCATGCTCCGAACACAGCTGAAATCAGCTGGATATATTCATATTGATAATGAGTAAAGAGATTCTGGATGAGGCAACCACTGGCAAACAAAGCCTTGCAACTGAGGCTGCCCAAGTAATCTAAGCTAACAAAGCCAAATATATAAACATCAGTATTGCTTTGCCAGCTAAGTCACTTTTTAAGACTTGGGAGAAGCATTATCCACTAGTCCCAAAAGAATCTGGCGATTACTGCTGTTGACGTAGAAGTATCTGTGCTGCCAAGCGATATTCCTGACAGTTTGCAATTGAAATTATTTAAACGCATTTCAATCTTTCCAGAGAATATTTTTATGAACAAAACGCTAAAAACTCATTCTTAATTTCCACAACTTTAAAGCTTTAAAAGAACATCTATATATATATACATATATAGCTGATATGCCAGGGAGAAACTAGAAACTCAAAATTCAGCACACGAGCAGCTTAACGTTTCTGTCCACTTGTCCAGTTCAGCGAGGGGTTGGGCGATGGGGGTTTTTGGGGGGGTTGGGATTGTTTATCAGTTGCTGTTCGGCTAGTTTCATTGCCAACATATTGTCTATTTGTGCGCTTTATTGCCAATAAATCAGAATTTATTTGCAACAACAAACGAATTAAAATGTTCAATAAATATTTGCACAGAAACCCCACAGAAGAAGAAGAAAAAAAAAATGGAAAAAATGAAGTAGGCAACATTTATTGCATGGCGTCGCGTGCTGTTTGTCCACACACACTCACATGAGTGTGTGTCTCAATGTGTGTCTGTGTGTGTATTTTGGTATATGGAGCCACTTGGCAGACGCAATAACTCTGGGCGCTTATCACGCAACATTCACTTGGACATATTCACTTTGAACGACGCTACGTGATGCGCATTTTTGTTACGCTCTTAACTTAAGCTGAAGACCCCGCTGCCTCCCCGCTGCCTCCCCGCCCCCTGCCGTCCCCATCCCTCTATATCCTTCGCCACATCCTTCCAATCGACGCTGCTGCACTGGCCGCCACTTCACTTCACGATTGCCAAAGCAAGCAATTCTACTTCAACTCACGCTGGAACAAGAGCAACAACAAGAGCAGATGCAACACTGAGAAAAAAACAAGTTGTTTTTCTACTCTTGTTGATATTTTTATCACATTTTTGAATTATTTATGTTAAATAGAAACATTTTGTTGGAAGGGGATTTTTTCTAACTAAATCTGGCAAAAATTTGACAATTTAATGTTGACATCAATCGAAGATGGAGAGTTCTCAAATTGCTGATATTACCAAGAAAAATTCTCAATTTCTCATTAATAAATATGATTCACGACTGCATTTTACGTCAGTGTATCAGTTCAAGTCGAAAACAGTTTCTTTCAGTGTAGCCACCTACCAAGGAAGCATCGCGGCAATAGCATTGCAAAAATCTATTAAAAAATTATGGGTTAATGCTGTCGGATTTATGGAGTTGCCTAAAGTTGCTTTCAGCGTGCAGCGTTCAGCATTCAGCGTTCAGCTTGTGAGGCAAACAAATTGTCCACACGTGAGACAATCAAAGTGGCATAAACAAGGCGCAGCAAGACAGGAACTGTGCAAGATAAGTCGAGTGGAACGGTTGAGGGGGAGGGGGGAGGCATGTCGCCGTGAAAAAAGAAGGGACACAAACTGCAAATGGCAATCGATGATTTGCGAGCGGGTCGACGCTGCGGGGTTGCCGACGAGCGGATAGACGGACGTACAGACGGACGGACGCATTTTGGCGTTAACGTATGCGTCCCTGGGGCCCCATCGATAAGGAAGGACGATGCCAGCGTGGAACCGGCTAATTCCATTATGCAGCTTAGACGGAGCGAACATTCAGCTCAACGTTGCTAAATGCAAATTGCAAGTTCAAATTCGCTTTTGTTACACACACAACAAACACGCACAAACACACACACACACACACACACACACACAGAAACAGAGACACGTGTATCGCGTGTATCGAGTACTATTTTTGCAATCGTTATCGAAATGCGCCTCAAGCTGCAAAAAAAAACAAGGAAACAAAAAAAGAAACAGGAAGCTGGGGCTCGACCTCCAATTGACTGATGGCCACTAATTAACTAAGCTTACGGGGATGCTTTCAGTCAGCTGAAATGGGCGAGAGGGGGTGGGGTGTGGGGGCGATTCTGCTGCTGGTCATGTTTGTGAGGAAGCTGAAGCTGCCAAATGCCCGTTGGATTCGCTTTTTGTGGCTGGCGTGGGAACCACTTGAAAATCAAATCAAGCGCTCAACTGTAAATCACAATAAATAATAAAAAAACAAAAAAAAAAACTTAAGCGGAGCAAAACAAGAGTGCTGGAGTCGAGTGTGCTCCGACTAGCAGATACCCTGTAGCTTGATATGGACAACATCATTCATTCAGTGGCTTACCAGGAATATGTGCTCAAGTTGAACTAATAAGGTGTCATGCTTAGCTCGAATGGTTACAGGGTATTCAAAATATATAAAGCAAATCAAAATACAATTGGGCAAGCTTGAGGGTTGTGTTCTCTCTCTCTCTCTCTCTCTCTTTCTCGCTCTCTTTCTCGCTCTCTCCCCTCTGGGTACCCTTCATATCATATTTTTCACTTCATTGTGTTCTCGACGAAGGCAGCTCCTTTTGTTTGCGTCCAATGCTGCTCGACGCTTTTGTCAAATGTCGAGTGTGTCCAGCCAGCCAGCCAGCCAGGAGGAGGATTACCAACAATACAAGCATAAACTGAAGGCTATTCCGTGGAGGAATGGGGGCTGGATTACAAGTACTCTAGTGCACTTGTACAGTTTATGACGCGTCGCTTACGCAATCGCATCGCTCGCATCTTGTATCTCGGCGCTGACAAAGCGCTGTCCATTTGGCTGACTGGCTGGCGGGCTGGCTGGGTGGCTGGCTGAGCTGATTTGGCATAGCTATGACTCTAGCCACATTTGGTCAGAGTTTATTAGAGGCGTGGGGAATCACAGAATAACAGCACCTTTCCACAATTCCATTTGTCGAACGAAATGCTATCGGCTATCGGGTTTTTTTTTTATTTATCTGAATACCCTGTATCTCTGGCATGGATGAAATTGTTGATATAAAGTCCACTTAAATTAAACAAAATACAATTCAACAAATAAGAATTAGTTTTTCTCAAATCAATAAGGATAATTGCACAACAAATGGAGTTGGCACAAAGACTATCTGCTTACTGCTAAGTATATTTACTGTAAATATCTAATATAATAATATTTGAAAACAAACTTCAGCCATTGCAGGGTATCCGCTCGCCTCAACCGTGTCTCCATTGTAATGCTCAACATTTTCTACGCTGTTGCGAAATTTTTGGGTATTTTGTTGTTGTTGGCGTAGTTATTTTTCTCAACGTTTTTGGCATAACATTTGCCATTCTTTTGTTGTGCGCTGACACATTGAGCTGAACCCGAACCCGAACACAAACCCGCACCTCAGCCTGAACCCCATCTCCAACTCCAACTCCACTCCAACTCTGACTCCGTCCAGCTTGTGCCCTTATGAGTGCTTATTCTTATGACCAGCTTATATGGCATTGCTGTGTAATAAGACGGAAATAATTTGTGTTGTTGTCTATTTTTTTTCTTTCTTTTTTCCTTCCTCTTTGCTTTTCTTCTTCCCTTTTTTGCTGCCTTTTGTTGTCGCTGCTGAAGTGTAAACAACAACACATCATCCAATCCCAATCCCAACTCGAATCCCAATTCGAATCCCTGAATGCAGCGCAAATTGTTGACTAATTTTGGGCCATTAACTCAGAAGGGACACAATCGTTATAATAATCGCTATCGATACTTCCCATTCGAAATGGGTATTTCCTGTATTATTCGCCAAAACGGAAATTATTATATTTACCATTTTTTTTCGCCTTTTCGACTGATCACAATTCGATTTGGATTGCAGCAAACTCATTTACAAACTGAATAAGCTAGATGCAAGCACTTGGATCGAACATTATTTGAACTCGGATTAAAACTGATGATAAAATGTAAAATATAATATATAAAATATATCTTAGGCACGCCAAAGATTAGCGGACATCTAAATTTGAGTCCGTATTTTGAAATATTCTTATGTTTGACTGGCCAAGAAATCAGTATTCCAAATTTGTGACATGCATGTTTCTGGATACTTCGATGCCACAACTATTGTACCGTACCGATTGTTCCTATGGCAGCTATATAACATAGTAGATCGCAAATATTGGTTTTCTAGCGTAAAAACACGCACATTTTCCGGATAAGTTAGTATTCCTTAAGTGTTCCACACAAGAACTTGTCTTCGACCGATTGTTTCTATGGCATCTATATGATAGGGAAATCCGATCCCGCCGCTTATAGTCAAAAATTCATCAAGATAACTTTAAGATTGAAGGACTTGCTTGCATACAAACAGACAGATCAAGAATATATACACTTGCTGTGATCGGAGACGCCTCCTTCAAAGTGTCTTTATCTGCAACCAACAAAATTAGAGTTCCCTTTGTAAGGGTAGAAAAAGCCGTTACGTTTGATTAATTTTTCTACACAAATGACGATATCTAATTAAAGCTAGATGTCAGAAATGCAAGCCAGGTATACTATATATACATACTATATAGTGACGACGATTACTGCCGACCTTAAAGGCAACACGTGTGTCTAATTGCACGCTTTCAGCACAAAGAAATCAACTTCTGAAGGCGGCGCCTAGCACCTCGCATGTCCGTTTCGGTTGCAAGAACTACTGTGGTCGTGGGGAGGGGGAGGGGGTCAGGGGTGAGGGGGTTGGCTAGTTTGGGGTGGGCATGTACTATTCATGAATTGGTATCTCCATCTAAAGCTGCGTGTAGCCGCGTTATTTTGGTCGAAATTGTGGCAAACACAGCACACAAAATTTGATTTGCACTTTTTGGCCAGCATATGTATGAGTGTGTATATGTGTGTGTGTGTGTGTGTGTGTGCGAGTGTGTGCGAGTATGTGTGTGAAAATACAAATAGACGTTGATTGCTTTGTTGATTTGTTTGCGGTTGCTGTGCCGCGTCAGTTTGTGGGGGGGTTGGGCGGGGTATATTTTTAGGGGGCGTGACAAGCGTCAAATGTTAGACGGTTAGTTAGTGGCCCGTTGTTGGGAGCGAGCTTACAACTGTGAATGGTGGGAAAGGGGAGTGGTGACTGGGGACAGGGGAGAGGAGGGAGGGGCGCAGACCCAAAATGGCAATCAATGCAGTCATTTGCGCCTGCCAAAATAATCGAAATCAGCAAAAAACATACGCCCAAACACAACCCCCGCCCCCCAAAATAATACACATATGCAGACGGTGCACAGTGGAACAAGTGTAAGTTTGTTTTGCCAAATTATAAGCAAAATTAAATTAATATGTGTTGTTTTAATTCTGCGTCGCTTTCCAAAGCAACCTTCTCAAAAAGGGTTTGTTAACGAAGTTGCATCAACAATTATGGCAAAGAAATCTGTGAATCTATATGTGTAACTATAACAATTTATGTATGTATGTATTTATGAATATATTTATTTATTTTTGAGATTGCTGGGATACTTGATTCTGCCGCCACACGGTAGACAGAGTTTGTGCTCGATGGCAACCCTTTTTTTTTGTGGCCCAAGCCTGCAAAATATTTATTGAAATTTTATAAATAGTGGGATCAGACAACGAAAATTCAAGCCGAAAAAATACGACCAAAAACACAAACACACACACGGACACACACACAACACGCACACACATATTCACACATACACAGGCAAGCACAGGGAGAGACAGAGACAGGCACACTCATAACGGGAACAGTCGACAAGGGTAGCTAATTTCGTACGATAAGCTTGCCGTGGCACGACACTAACCCCAGCCCCCGAACTACTCTATCTCCTGCCACCCATTTGAAGCGCTACAGTTTTTAGTTTGCCCCATTTTTGCCCACTTGCCCCAAAACCTATCCCACCCCCCTCCCCTACCCGCGCAGAATTGTATGCTACACATTTGCAGTTTTGTGTTGTTATCTGCCGTCGTACCGTAGACCGTTCGGGTTTGAGGCAGCGGGTAGCGGTGGTGCGGGTGCGAGTGGTGGTGGTGGTGGTGGTGGTGGTGGCTAGCCGGTGCCGGTCGTCGTTTTTGGTCTCGGATATTAATGCATCATGGGCATTGTAAAATGTTCGTTAAGCTGCTGGCAAAGGCAGCAACGTTGCCAACTACTACAAGAACAACAACTACAACAACTACAGCAACAACAACAATGGGACGTCTGCTACCATAAAATTGCGACGACAAGCACATGCAGAGTGTGTGGGGTTGTGTCAACCCCCCCTCCTCCCACCCGTTCATGAGTTGGAGTCTGGGGGTTTGGGGGTTACGACGTGGCGACGCTCGCGCTTATGCGGTTTTACCCCGTACAGTTGTGCCTCAGTCAGACAAAAGCAGCCACGGAGACCTTGCCTAAGCATCTCAGCCGCGTTAGCCAGATTTAAGCCAGCCCATATACCATACACCGTACATACACCCTGCACACCCCGCCCAGCCCTAGATCCCTATACCGACCCTGGCAAATGCCATTACAACTACTTATAGCCGTCACTGTTTTAAAATCAAAAGTCGCTGGGCACGAGGTTTAACTTCAGCTCAGACTCACACACACATACACACTTACACTCACACGCACACACATTTTTGGGTGGCCATCGTGTGTGTGTGTGTGTGTGTGTGTGGAAGCTCCTGATCAGTGCAGTCCACTAGCTTACGGGCTGTAGGCTTTATGAAAATAAATTGTGCTTTATGCTCGATTATTGCCGTAGACTTATTGGGCTGAAGCGCTCTAAATGCGTGCAAAAGGGGTTATGCAACCCCCTCACCCCTCACCACTCAGTCAACACTTAGAGTTGGGGCAGCTGTGTGGCAGCCATGTGTGTGCGGCAGTCCTGGTGTCCCGTCTTCTCTTAGATGGTAGCTGTTGTAATTGTTAAGATTTTGTTACTTCAATTTATTGTTGCTCCCATACGACCTCACAAGTGTGTGTGTCTGTGTCTGTGTGTGTGAGTGTGTGCTGTCCTTTCCTGTGCACGTGTGTGTGTGTGTGTGTTTTGTCAGGATGAGCTCTGCTTCATATATATATATATCTGCCTTTTTGGGGGTAATTTGCATTTCACGTTTCGGTTTTCGGTTTCGGTTTTCGGTGCGGCTGCACTCAAATGATTCGTGATTATGCGCAAAGTTGTTATAGTTCCTGATTAGAAGCCCATCCACCCAAAACTCAGTGACCCCCTTACCTACCCTCCTCCCAATCTCTCTCTCTCTCTCTCTCTCTCTCTTAAGGTCCACCTAAGCACCTGTGTGTGTGTATTTTGGGGCAAGTATAAGTCTTCACTTGATGGCGACCCTCACAACCTATGGTTTGACCTCACACCCAAATCTCGCATGCACTTAAACCCAAAGACAAACAAACTAGAAACGGGTAATTTTCCTATACGACGCATAATTGATACCCCCGGCCTATGGTTGAGGAGTACATATAGTATAAAATAAATATCGTACAGTGGTGATTCTAATACACATAAATACATATACAAACCACACTTAGCTATAAGAAATTTCACAATATTTGAATTTCATTTATAGTCTAAAACCTTAAACTACCATAAAGATTCAGATATAGATATAGATATAGATATAGATATAGATATAGATATAGATATAGATATAGATATAGATATAGATATAGATATAGATATAGATATAGATATAGATATAGATATAGATATAGATATAGATATAGATATAGATATAGATATAGATATAGATATAGATATAGATATAGATATAGATATAGATATAGATATAGATATAGATATAGATATAGATATAGATATAGATATAGATATAGATATAGATATAGATATAGATATAGATATAGATATAGATATAGATATAGATATAGATATAGATATAGATATAGATATAGATATAGATATAGATATAGATATAGATATAGATATAGATATAGATATAGATATAGATATAGATATAGATATAGATATAGATATAGATATAGATATAGATATAGATATAGATATAGATATAGATATAGATATAGATATAGATATAGAATATAGATATAGATATAGATATAGATATAGATATAGATATAGATATAGATATAGATATAGATATAGATATAGATATAGATATAGATATAGATATAGATATAGATATAGATATAGATATAGATATAGATATAGATATAGATATAGATATAGATATAGATATAGATATAGATATAGATATAGATATAGATATAGATATAGATATAGATATAGATATAGATATAGATATAGATATAGATATAGATATAGATATAGATATAGATATAGATATAGATATAGATATAGATATAGATATAGATATAGATATAGATACCCCAGCTTCTCCCTTCACAATTATATATATATGCTGGTGTCACTTGAATCAAATAAGTCTATTGGAAGTGGAGAGCTTAATGAGAAGGTTAAAGTGAGCGCTACTGGGTTAAAGTCTAACAGAAGCATACATATATAATTAAGCCTTTTCAATTCACCGGAAGGGGACCTTGACCAAGGGTCGTCGGGACGGGGGCACAAAACAAATGCAGCGCTAAGAGTATAAAATTAACAACTTCATTGATAGGCTGACCGCCAAAAAAGGGCTAACAATTATATGAATGAAAAGGTGAAAAGGGACACCCCAACCGGTGTGTGCCCACTGGGGCTTAGTCGTCGTCGTTGTGGCGATAATGGTGCGTGACCACGCATCAGCAACGATTTTGTCCCGGATTCTCCACTCAACGAGCAGCGGTCTACCCACTCCCCATTCCCCATCCAAAAGCCAACAATAACCAAACCAAACCAAACCAAGCCAAGCCAAGCAACCTGAACTGACATTTAGCCGAGCTGACGAGTTAATAACCCTTTTTAGCGGGCGTGTGAATATAGCCCTGGCACTGCGGACACGCGACTCGCTGACCGTGGGGCAAGCCTCGGATGGGAGAAAGCGGCTGGGAAAGGGGTAAGCGCGAAGAGGAGGAGGGTGTTCAATGTGAGGTGACCAGGGTCAGGGTTATGGCCATGGCCAGCTTAAGTGGCTCGAACGCCCTTTTTGGCATGTGAGGTGCGTTGCGGCTGTGAGGGGCAAGGGTAGTGACTGGGTAGCGGGTGTGAGGGGCAGTGTAGTGAGGAAAGGGTAAAACGCAACAAAAAAAAGCAAAAGCAATGTGGAATGAACAACAGTGAAAGGGTATCTTCAGCCACGCCGAAGACAACTTACCCTTACAGATCGATATCCAAATTTGACCACAAATTGAAAAAGCCGTCCGATTGTTCCTATGTAAGCTATACGATATAGTTCTTCGATATCTATGTGTTTCGAGTTGGAGTTTCTTGGCCAACAACCGCATGAACTGTGTGCAACATAAAAAGCGGATATATTTGAAGTTTCATACACACTACAATGTCGTATATGCAGGCGTTGCAAACGCCGTCAAAAAGGCTTAATACCCACTGCAAGGGCATACAAAGTAACGTAAACTCTTTGGCCAGCAGGCGCATCGGTTAATTGAATGGAGTCACGTGATGTGAATAACAATAATTGATATCAAGAAACGCGCACTCTCTAATTGACAAGTGAAGTAAAGGGCAGGTTCCCTAACCCCTCACTAAAAACACACACACACCCCCACCACGCCACCCCTTCCCCCCGCCGACCTAGACTCATGTGTGTGTTCGTCTTTGTGGACGTCTCTTCAAGGTTTCCTTCTTTTTCTTTTTTAATATTGCATGAGCGAGTCGTCGAGCATTTAATTTGCTTCTATTTGCATTTGCACTGGTCAGCTTTGGGCCTGACCAAAACCCCAACTATAAACCCCAACCCAAATCCATCAGCAGCACCCAATGTTGCCAATGATGTCGTCGCCGGAGTCGTCGTCGTCGTCGTCAAAGCGACCGCAGTCGAAGATCTTAAAGAATTTTGTAAGACGACGTGCAGCCAAAGTTAAGCAAACTAAAAAGGGGCCACAAAGCAAACGCAAAACTGCAACTTGCGGCCACATCACGCTCTCCGTCCCGCCCCCTCAGCAGCTCCCCCCTGGCCCCTAACCCTACGGCTGACCCTGGCTGGTAAGTTTTGTGAGCCAAGAAATCCAAAACCACACTAAAGACGCCAAAAAGATGTAAAGACACAAACGAAAAACGAACCCAAAAACCAAAAAGGAATATATGAACTACTTCCCTCCCACTCTCTGTCTCTCTCTCTCTCTCTCGCTCTGTCTCGCTCTCTTTGTTGCATTACTCCTTTCATTTACTCCAATCTGGTATTTGAAATGCTCGTCCTGTATGCATTTCCCTTTGGCCATCTTTGTTTTTTCTTTTACCACTCTGCGGCTGTTTGCTTTCATCGTCTATTACGACACCACACACACACACACATACATATATATATATATTGTGTGTGTGTGTGTGGGTGTTTGTGAGGGTTTAAGTCTAAAGACATTTTTAAGGCCATTCGTGTGGTTGATGCGGCACTGAGATTTCCGTGCAAATTGCAAGGATAAAATTTCATTTCAATTTTCCAAATTGTTGCCTCAAATTGTACTCGCATCCCCCGCGTCCCTTTTCTGTCTCCCGCCTAGAAAGTTCACCACACAAGGATCATGATCCCAGACCCAAGAGTGCAAGTGGTCAGTAATCCCCAAACGCAATGCCCACACACACACACACACACATACAACATATATATCCTTAAATTTCTGCCTATTTTCTTGCACAACATTTGCAATTCATTTTCTTCATCTGCGAATTTAGGTAATTTATTACAAGAAAGTTGCCTCATTTTAAGCACACTCCATATTATATACCCTTCCAGATCGGAGTCAAATGGCCGACTTCTCAGTTGCACAATAAATGTAAATAACCGACCACTTGTTACTATGGGAACTATGTGATATAGTAGTTCGATCTCAGTGACTTTTGAGCTTGGTCTGAATATCGTCTTAAACAAAACAGTTTTTCATCCAAGAACTTACTTACTAGATCTGCTGATCAAGAATATATATATATTTATATACTTGATGCGCTCGGAGACGACTCTTTCCATGTGCGAACAAATTAAGAGCAAAACATTAAAATTTGCTTCGGTTTGTTGTTGACCAAATTGCTTCAAGCAAAACTAGCTCACAAAATAATTACTTGTGCTTTCAGTCAGCTGATTGGATTTCAGTTAGCAGCAGCAAATTTCATTTTGCTTCAGTTTGCCCGACAGATGCTGTGGCGCATTTTTCTGATTGCAACCTTTGTTCAAAATTACAATCGCAATCAGAATCAATATTATAAATCGTATTAGGCGAATTTGTTTATTTTGATTATTTTTTATTTGGCATTGCGATTCGTTGCGTTCGCTTAATTTGATTCGCAGCTTGCTGGCTCAACTCACACCCAGCCAACTCTCTGCTCGACTCATCTTGCCAGCTGTCAGTTGCATGGTTGCCAGTTGCCCGTTGCCAGTTGCCGGTTGCCGGTTGCCAGTTGCCAGTTGCCCGTTGCCTTTCCCCCAAGCACTCTCCAGCTGCCTTTGCGAGTACATCAGGTAAATTGCTTCACTCATTTGCATGCCTTTAAGGGCAGCACACTCACGTACAACAACACGGGCAATCCCATCCCATCCAAATTCATTCCCTTTCCCCTTCCTCACCCACGCATCCACCGCAAAGTTAATTCCCATACAGTCAGCAGCAGCAGGATGAACAACTCAATAAAACTGATTATCGCAAAATTGCAAATTAAAAATTTTCAACTCGCTTCTTCGCTGTTTTTGTCCGTCTAACGAGAGAGGGGCTAGATTTCACGCACATGTGACCAGATTCGATTTGCACTCGCAAATCGCATAATTTGCTTACACGCTGCATACCTGATCCCCCTTCACATCCTGCAGGAGCTCCCACACACACACACACACACACACACACACACAAGCACTGCCCGTGCTTTGTTTGCCCTTATTAAATTTTGCCAATTTTTTCGCAATATTTTTTATGCCCGCTAAGCGAATTAAAATCCAGCGAAATGAAATCGCGGTTAACGATTCCGAGTCGCTTTTTAACCAAAGCAAAACCAAAAAAAAAATACGTATAATAAAAAAAACATAAGTGTGTGTGTGTCAGTATGTGTGTGTGTCAGCGTGTGTGTGTGTCAGCGTGTGTGTGTCAGTCAAAATAAACAAGTTTGTGTCACTGCAGAAATTTTCATTTAATTTGTTTAGCGATGTTGCCAGCAGGAGCATTAGGCCCACATGCGTATGTGGCTAGCCGAATACTAAATACCCTAATGCACAAAATACAACACAAATGCCTGTTGCTACTGCATTGCAATCCAAATCTGACAAACAAACTATCTTGGGATTTATGCTTTTCAAATATTGATTTTAGGGGCAACATTTTGGCTATGAGGCATAAGGAGTCTGAGGATGTCATTGATTCCAATGCTTATTTTCGATACGAGTTCGCTTTGAAGATAGTAAACAGTCTGACAGCTGCACAGGCTTGCAGCTTGTGACACCATTTGAATATGCCCCAACAAAGGGTATTCTGTATGGGGGGGGGGGAGAAAAAGGAGGTTCATTCGCTGGCAGACAAAAGGTGCGCAGCGGAAGTTGCCCAAACGCCCAACGGAAGCAGAACATCATCCACAGCAACAACAACAACAACAACAATGAGAATGAGATGTGGAGCTGCGGCTACTGAACCTGAAAAGTGGTTAAATTACAAATTATCCACGGCAGCTGCCACACGAGGCAACAACAACAACAACCAATCTGGGCCATATTGCGAAGCCTGTTTTTGGAGCCCAGCAAAAAATATGAAGAATTATGCGGCACGTGGGACACAAGCACGCAGTAGAGTGGTGGTGGTGGCGGTGGTGATGGTGATGGCGGGTGGTGTTGGAGAGAGAGTTTTCGAGGATTTCGTGTTCGGTTTTCGGCGGCCATAAATCAAGCATAGACAGACGCAGGCTGCTCCATAATTCAAGGCTGGCCCACTCTGGCCTGCTCTGCACTGCACCGCCCTGCCCTAGCACCCTTATCAGCAACCCCCTTATCAACCCTCCCTCCATCCCAGCTGTGCACAGGTGCTGCCTTTCAATTTACACATGTGAATTAAGGTTTTAAAATCGTTGCGACAAAACAACAACAACAACAAAAAACGCACCGCCAGCAAAGTTGACATTGGGTCCGAGTCCAAGTTCAAGTCCGAGACAGGCGAAATAATTCATTGTCAAGCCCATGTGGCCCACCCGACGGAGTCTGCAGAACAACAGCAACAACAAAAACAAGTAAAGATTAACCTGCCACAAGGAGAGCCGCAGCCTCAGTGCACAAACACACCCACACTCCAGCCCCGAATGGCAGCAGCACCTCTCACCCCCAAAAGAAACACGTTCGCCGCCTTTTGGTAGTTGGTCCTTGTAATCGATTTTTGATTGAATATTGGTCTCTCTCCCTTCCTGTGTTGCCATAACTGTAGCTCTTTCTAACCGTAACTGTTACCCCTTACCTCAGATCCCCCTTTCTCTACACACACACACACACACGCCACACTCACTGCTGCCCTACCGGGTACGGCGGCATGTTGTCACACACATGTCGCTCGTTATAAATTTTCCGCCTTTTCAAATATCAATAACTGTAAATATTATGAACACGTTCGCTTATGGGCTTAGCCAGGGCTTCCTTCTTTTTCCCCTTTTTTTTTGGGTTTGCTGCTGCTGTTTCTTTATTTCATGGCCCTACCGCAGCCCGCACTACCCCACCTCTTTCAGCCCTTGGCTATCCCCAGAGCGTTTGTTTTTGCTATTTATTTGCCCCTTTGACATGCAACATTCGCGTATAAGTGTGTGTGTGTGTGTGAGTGTATGTGCAAGAATACAATGGGCACAAATGCAGCAAGAGCAGGGTAAATTCAAGAAGGTGCCGTACCTGGGATACACCTGCAAAAGTGCATCATGTTTATAGACAAGTTTTGATTGATCGATTGATGGATGCACTGACTTCAATCAAGTGCAGCTTAAAGATGTTTGCTTTGTCTGTTCTTAATGAATGTTTTCTGGTTTATTATTTCTATTTTTGCCAATTTTCTTAAAGGGAACCACATTCAACACTAATTCATTCAGAATGATAGCAATAGAAATAGTATCACCACATTTATTATTATTATCCTCCTTATGCACTGCATTTATTTCATCTTCTGTTTTCTTTTCTAGGTTTTCCCAACGATTTTCTTATACACTTAACCCCTGATCTATATTATTTCGAAATTCCCATTGTTCGACCTTTTTGTTGTGCACCTTTGAAGAGCTAAATTAGCCCACGGTGTGTGTGTGTGTGTGTGTTGTATCGTATGTGGCACAGTTGACTTTAAGTCTGTCCCAGTGTTGCAAGTTGCTCCCCATTGCTCTACCCTAACACTCGCCCCCAACCCTGCCCCCGCCCCACACCCAGCCGCCATCGCACAGCGTGGCCGCATAAATCCAAATATGATCACTTCATAATTTGACATTGATAGATGAGTCGAACAGAAATCGAACCGTAAAGGGGTAAACAATAACAATAACAACAACATCAACTGGCACTCAATCATGCACACACACACACACATACATCCACACACTTGCACACACACATGTCAGCTTGGGTGTATTACTGATACAAGGGGTAAGGGGCCTTGACTGTGGCTCAGTTTTTCTGTGGTTCGAGTTAAGGTTTTGGTGGTCCGCTTGCTGAAACCGCTAATACCCTGCAAAATAGGCATCAAAGTATGGAATATAGTTGCTATAATATCAGATATAAATAATATGATAAATATTTACATTATTAGTTAGAAAATGTTGGCTTCGAATCCAATCTTTTACTATTGTGACTAACTTTGAAAATCTTGCAAAACTAGAGCTAAAAATAATGTGCAATTTATGAGATTAAATAACAGGGTATCTGCTAGTTATGCTAAACATCTTCTGTGTGTATTTCTTGGGTTCTGGGGACACATTTTTTGTAGTCGTCCGCATAACGGTGCTTTTGATGGCTGTTTGATTTCTTGTTTTCCAACGATTGATATTTTATCGTCTCTGCTGAGTGTTGTGTGTGTGTGTGTGTGTCTGGTGTGTGTTGTGTGTTGTGCTATCGTCAGCGTTACATGTGGTTGCTTAATAGATTTTTTATGATCTGTTTGCATTTATATTCTATTTTTTATACATTTTTACTGACTGCCTAAAGGGTTACAATCGCCAATTGCAGGGGTTGCGGCCTCTGCGGCTGCCATCGATGTGAATAGTGAGCCAAGGTTGTTGTTCTTCTTCTTCTTCTTGTTGTTGTTGTTCTGAGATTTTGAGTTGTGTTTTGTTCAGTTTAGGCTTTGGGTCATAAGCGTATTTCGCCAGTTAGTTGTTGTTGTTGTTGTAATACACTTACATGCAGATGAAATGTAAGCAAGCAAATACTGTTAATAATCCACCAACACATACAAGTGCGACAAGTGCTGCTATCATCATTATCATCATCATCATCATCGTCATCCTCAATGTGTACATCGTGGGGGAACTCAAATTAAGTGTAACTGCAGGTCAAAACGTGCATCGAGGCTCAATAAGCGAACCCCCCCCACTTGCCACCCACCCCCCCCCCCAACTCTTGGCCATAAGCCCAGTGGCGCTCAGGCAGACATACACACCGCCCCCGCATCCCGCAAAGGGTTAATGGCAGCTAGGACACGACAGGCAAACAATGCAGCCCCAAAGCTCCCGCTTACAGCTGTGGGGGGTAGGGGTTGCTTGGGTCACAGAGGGTAGCAGAGGGTTGCACCCGGTAGCCCTTGAGCGTCATAAATTAACCCTTTTGTTAATTGATACAAATACAATTAATGTGCATATGAGTATGTGTGTGTGTGTTTGTGTGTGTGTGTATGTGTGTGTGTGTATGTGTGCGGCTACTTAACGGTAACTAAGCAAACAACAACAGCAACCTTCTATGAAACTTGAAAGGCAGTCAGCGTGACGGTGCCGCAGCGACGACCATTTGATTGCAATCCTAATTATTGCTTAAAATAATTAACATTTCAATGTGTAATACAACACAATGAAAGCACACACTCACGCACACACACACACACACACACACACACACACACACACACACACACACACACACATGCAGAGAGTAACACACGACTGTGGCCACAGGATTTGCATAAATGCAACAATACGTTTTCGAGCCCCTCTGGGCGCCGGTCTTACTTAAGGCGTGTGTGTGCCGATATGTGTGTGTGGTGTATGTGTGTGTGGTGTGCATGTGTCGACAGGTGAGGGCCGACTGTTGAGCCATCTTCAAAATGCTGCACAGTGGACAACAGCCAAACGGAATCATTGCATTAATCAATTTAGAGACAAATCCAATTTATGATTAGATCTGAAAGACCTGAAAGGACTTACGACGGGGGGAAAACTCAGATCCCCTTCCCTAGCTGAGCAGCCACTTGTCTCTATATAATAATTGCCTATAAATATGAAAGGATTTGAATATTTTTCAAATTGGATATTTTGTTGCTTAACAAATTTTCTTAAGATCCACGTAAATTTTGGCAGTAAAAGTACCCTTTCGTATGTAAATGTATGTATATATGTATGTATGTGTATCAGGCACAGTTTTGGATAATTCGAAAAGTTTCCATAGTTTATCCTTGAGACAGTGAAGGACAATATAGACATGCATATATATATATACATTTGAAAGCTTTGACAAACAACTGAAGCAGTCTGTGTGAAAATTATAAGACGGAAGATCCTGCCCACTCCAAATCAGTGTTGCTTGTATTATTATCTAATCTAATCTAAATCTAATCTATATCTAATCTTAATCTAATTTTAATCTATTCTAAATCTAATCTATATCTAATATTTGTCAATTGAATACAATTATGAATTGGAATGTAAATATATTAGTAAAGTCGAAAACTGTTCAATCCCTGCTTTATCCAAACTAACTCAAACTCAATAATTAGGCAATTAAAATTAATCCATTTTTTTTTTACTTTGCATAAAGTTCTGCTCTGCTTTCAAATTTGTAGTTTCGGAGCAAACGAAATGCAAATTGATATTTTTATTATTATTGCCAACAACTTAAGTTAAGAAAGTTTGGAGATGATTTGCGCCTTAACAGAACATTAAATGCTCAACTGGCTTAAGATTTGAATATAATAATGAATTGTTTGTTACAGAAGTTGTTGAACTTCTTTGCTAATTAACAGGCTTCAATGTTATAGCTCGATTCTGGGCTGGATTCAGGTCTGATTGCGCTGATTTTGAACCACTGTGTTACAGTGGACGGAAATGTGGCGCAAAGTTGGCAACGCTCCTGTCCGCGACCATTGTCCATTTCCAAGTTGAACTTCGACTCCGTCCGATGTTCTCGATGTTCATGTCTAAAGTGTGTGTGTGTGTGTGGGTCTATTTGTTGTGCTGGGCACTTCGCTGCCCGGAAGTCGTAATTACCATGTAAGTAGTAACCGTGATACCCGCTGCCCCCCCATCCCATTTGGCCCGTTGACCAGGCCTAAAACAGTGGATCGCAAACTGAAACTGAAACATAAACGTGTAAGTGCATGCTACAAAACAACGAAATTAGTGTACTTGCCAAACACACACACACGCATGTGTTTACTTTTGCATTTAGGCGCTGCGGGGCGGGGGGCGGAGGCGGAATGGGCGTGCCCATTGTGGCGACCACTTCATTTTAATGGGTTCGCTTGCTGGTCTATTATTAAATGTGCTGCATCTTATTATTAGCTCAAATGACTCAACAACTACGCCCCCCACCTACCCCCAACCGCCCTCCAAGCACTCCATCCGCAACCCCATCCCTCAGAAGCCTTTACTTTTCTTGGGGGCAGCGCTTCGAATTAATTATAAAGAGCGAGCTCGTCGTCTGTTTCACGCCCAACCCCATACTGTGTGTGTGTGTGTGTATGTGTGTGTGTGTGTGTGTGTGTGTGTGTGTCCATTAATCTATTAATGCACCAAAACTCAAGCCCATATTCGGGCAGTCACTTGAAGAGGATAGGTCTTCCTTGACTTCTTTGGGCTGGCGCAAAAGATGAGCCCAAATCTCGCCCCGAACGCATTTCCGTTTCCGCTTCAATGGCGAACCAGCGCCAGAGCCACAGCCACAGCCAATGCCAGTGCTCAACCATCCACAGAAAAATGCTCGCCTCAACTGTCAGTTAGGCAGAAAATACCCACTCCAGAGCAGCAGCAGCAGCAGCAGGAGCACCACAAAATGTGCTTATGCCGTGTGCAGATTGGCAGAAGTTTGGAACGAATGGCGGTAATGACTTTTCATTCTCGCCCAGATAACGCCAAAAGCGAACGCCCGACAAAACAGCAACAGAACCTGCAGCTGGCAGGCCCTTGGCTGCACTCAGAAAAAAAACAACAACCAAAAACATCGAAAGAAGACATTTTTTCCGCTGGCTTAAAATAATTCTTAGACATATATGAAAAAAGTCATAAAATTAGAAACGTTGTGCTTAAAAATATTACATTTTATTAGAATTAGCCATCTTAAGTGTCTTCAGCAGTGTATAAGCAGATCAACGAAAAAATACTAAAATTTCAGAATTTTGACTTTACAATTTGTTTAAAAATAAAAAAATCTAGCTTGAAATTAAGAAATAAAAACATAAATAAAAAAAAATGTTCAATTTTATAAGTTCAATTGCAATTTTAGAAGTGTTTTTTTTTTCGAGTGTGCCGGGTGGATGTTGGGCAGGGGTTCGGGTGGTCAGTCAGTCAGTCAGTCAGTCGGCGCTCATTCAGTTTTAGGCAATCGGTTGTCGACTCCATAATGAACGCAATAAACGCAACCGAAAAATTTCCAAGCTCTCACACGGCGACCGAAAAACTAGTAAATGATGGGGAATGAATGGGTTCTGAAAGCGTAACTCCTAAAAAACATAACCCCACCCCCTGCTCCGCTCTTAAGCCAAAAACTCAAACCCAAACCCGAATCCGAAACCGAACCCGAATCTGAGTCTGAGCTGTGAGCGCTAGGAATGCCCATTTTGGAATAGTTTTGGGCTTCTTCTGGACGCGCGCGTTTCGCGTTTTGTGCGCTCAACCGGAAAAAAGGGGCAAGCAGCAAGTAGCAAGTGGCAAGTGGTGCTGCCTGCAGTTAGTCATAAGGCACAGGACTCACACAGACCCTGAGGTGCTGTGGTGGGGTGGGTTGGTGTGTAAACGTTTTGTAGTGCGTTTGTTGCCATTTCCGGGACTGGGAGGCATGTGGCAAGAAAGAGTGCCGGAGACGGAGACGGTAACGGGCAAACGGCGTCGCTGTCTGCCACATTCAGTCGGCCAGCCTGTTGTCTTCTATTTTGCATAGACAGGACGGGGGTGGTGGGTGATGGGTGGGGGTGGTTGGTTGGGTGGTGCTTATGGGGCTGATGGGGTTAGGGCCGTCGCCATCGTCGACTAATTAACTGCGATTATTACGGTCATTACGTGGGATTTCCTTTGCGTAAACATCTTGAATTTTGGCGCGACAAATGTTGTTGTTGTTGTTGGTGTTTCTGTTGTTGCCAGTGCTGCTGTTGTCTTTTAGTATTGGCAAAAACAGGAGTTATGCCAGCTAATGGCTCTGGCTGCTGTCGTACGGCTCACAAACCTAACGAACACCGCCCAGCGCATTTGCGCCAACATTAAAGCAAATTAACCGCACCCCGTTCAGCAGCAGTCGCAGCAGTAACCACCCACCTCCCCTCCCTACTCTATCCCGCCAAAAAACAGCGCCAAACCAGCCCCAAAAAGTCATTTGTTGTGCAATGTGTTCATGTGGCTGGCAGTTTAAAAACCAAAGCAAAAATCAATACAGACCCAAAGGATAACTTGCCGGGCCGCTACTATTATGCTGTAGGGCGGCGAACGGGATGAGCCTGGCTGGCGTGGGGGTGTGGAGTGTGGGATGTGGTGAGGAGGTTTCGATAGGAGTAAGGGGCTGTACAACTTTCGCTGTCTGATTAGAGACACGCCAAGGCTAATGGTTATGATTGTGGTGGCCAAGATGACAGCGGCTTTTGGCTTAAAGTACTCGCCCCGAAGTCGCTTCAGGCCCGGACGACCGCAAAGCCCAATATACATATAAACATATATATATATATATATATATATATATCCTTGAAGATGTCCTCTTGTGCGACGCGTCGCCCCAAGACATTATCCCAGTCCCACCACTTCTTGCCAACAGACTAAAAGGTAAAATGTCTACATTCAACCTTTTGCTTAAGATTACTCAATTAATGCACTTTAATTTTACGACTCGCCACTCAACTGGGCTGCTTCTTTGTGTCTTGCGTGTGTGACAGTGTGTGTGTGTGTGCATGTGTGCATGTGTGTGTGTGTTTGCCTGTCTGTTAAAGTAACACTCGTTAAGCTAAGCTTAAGTCAAGTTATTTATGCAGCTAAAGCAGTCGCAATCAATGAAATAGTTTAATGACTTTTCTTACTAAACAAAATAAAATAAAATGTAATAAAAACACTTGAATAAAGATGAAAAAGGCAAAGTGGTATCTCTAAACATACTCTTATATAGATTTCTTTAGTTTATTTGTAATAAGGACATAAAATAATAACAATTGTAATTAGCATATTTAGAAAGCAAGAATGGGGGCAGAGAGACCCCTGACAGGACCTGAACTACGGTTGTGGCATAGGAAGACACACAATACGGCTGCAACTCAGAAACGAAGAGAGACAGAGGCGAAAACGGAGCTGGCCAGAGGAACCAGGACTCCAAAAAGCCAGAAGTCTTCTAGGTGGCTATAATCAAAAACGATTTAAGCAAGTAATATCTATGGGAAAGAACTGGCTTAGGATGCTCACCGGTCTATTGACAGGACACTGTAGACTGAGAGTCACCTAACCTAATTAGGTATTTATAGTAGCGACGGATGCAGGTTTTGTGGAATGCACATCCTAGCAGAATGCGTCGCCTTAGTTAAGAAAAGATGCAGCTTACTAGGGAAGCAAGCCATGAAGCCCAAGGACATAGAAACCCTCAACCCAACAAAGATTATAGTATTCGTGCAGGAGCCGGGGTTGATGAAGGAGCTGTAGGCTCAGCAGGGGGCACAGTAGACCTTATAGGTCGCAGTACTGCAATCAACTTTTTAGTGGTTTTTCAATAATACTCGAGTTGAGTTGATATACTATTTGGCTAGATAAACTTATGGTCAGGGTACAATTGAACAACTGTTGCAGATAAGAGACACACACAGAAATCAAGATCAATCAGCAGAAATATGTTAAATGTTGCTTAGGGCGCAAACTGATGAGTCGCACAAAATACCTGTTTAAAGTTCAAAACAAACTTGCCACACAAATTAAAGGACACACTTAACTTTTGAGCATATTGAGTAGGATGCATATTGAAAATGAAGCCAACTTTCAATGAAGCTAAGCTTGTGCCCAACTACTAATTACCTTTTCATAGTTTGTGTTTAAAGTTTCCAGTTCATTTGGTTCGATTAACAAATTGCAAACTAGTTCGCTTTGAGCGACACAAACTCTGTCAACTCTGTGAAATTTGTTTGCCTACACACACACACACATCCATTCACACACCCACACACACACAGTACGTGCTATTTGGGCAAGGAGAATGCTTTGTTGTCTTTCGGTGACGCTTTTGCCTTTGGGCTCCGGCTAGTTTTCTAATCTAGTTTCGTTGTTGCATTCATTGTTACAGCAACGAAGCAACGAATTCAATTAGCCAATGTCTTAAAACCCAAACACACACACACACACACACACACACACCCATACACACACAGGCACACAGACAAAGATGCTACAGCAACAAATTGGCCAAATGCAAAATTGGAAATTCAAATCACTTGACTTTAAGGTCTGACATCAGTTAGACAGCTACACTCAGAGAGAGTGAGTGAGAGAGAGACAGCTAGAGTAAGTGAGTGAAAGAGAGAGAGAGAGAGAGTGCTGTGTGTAAAGTGGCCTGTCGCGACGTCAAAAAGTTGCCTTCAACTTCATAATTTCCATGCAACTGATATGAATTTCCATATTGACAGCCGGCGTTGGCTGTCCACGTCTGCTCTAGTGTCGTCCTGTACAGGCCTGCCTGCCACAGGAAGTTCTTCGACCGGTTCGTCCTGTTTGTTTGTTTGCTTGTTGTTGCTGTTCAATTTTTTGGTGGTCGTCGTTTTTTTTTATAGCCAGCTGCCACTCTTCTTGGCATTTTTTCGGCGTTTTATTTTTTACTTTTTTTTTTGGCAGCGGTTTTTTAATAAGCTGCTGCCCAGCGCCCCCCGAGAAGTACAAAGCAAATATAATAACTTGCAAGTAGCGTCTGTCTGTCCAGCCAGTTCAGCTCCCCCCACATGTACACCTACATAAATCTGGGCAAAAAACCAAAGAAGAAATGAAAGCCACGGCTCGATTTTTGATGATGACGCTGGGGTTTCCCATTTTCTCATTTTCTCGAGCGGAGCGTCTGCGGCTGGAGCACTAAGCAAACACCAATATTTTGTGGAGCTCATGTGGTTCACGGACTACATGCATCATAAAGTGCAATATGGGTTATGCTTACAACAAGACACGAACTGGGGCGGGGGGATGAGGGATGAGGTATGGTCCGAAAATAAAGTTAAAGCAATTAATTTCCACAAAACAACCAATTAGCTCAAAAGTTTACCTTAAGTGTCTAAACACTCAGCCAGTAGACAACAACGAACACCCCACACACACACACAGGCACACAGGCACACACACACACACGAAGGAGGTGGCTGCTGTAAAGTGCAAAAACAAAAGGTTGCTTGATTTTGACTATTTTGAATGTTTGACACTTTTTGGTTCAACTCGAACAACTTAGAATCTCAGTGGCTCTGTGGCTGGGTGGCTCGGTGGCTCTGTGGAGCAGCTTGTTTTCCTTGTAGTGTCACATCCTGCTGAAATAATTTACCCAGCCAACTGCCCGACTAGCCACAGACACAAAAGGAGCGAAAGGCTGCTGCAGCTGCCTACAGTTCATCAAGTTGCGCCTGGCATTCCTTACCTGTGGCAAGGAGTGGGTTTCAGTGGGTACTGTGGGGGGGTTGGGGGGTGCTGTTGGCGACTTGGACAAGTGTGAACAAGATGTTTTAGGCCAGTTGGACAGCTGGATGGCTTGACACCGATGGCATATCCTGGTCAGCAACACGCACACATCCTGCAAAGACTTCAAAGTCGCAGACACAAGGACAAACCTGCACTTTTGTGGTTGTTGTTGCTTCCTGCCAGTTGTTGTTGTATTAGTTGTTTTAGTTGTCGTTTTCATTCTGTCATTAAAAACCCTTGTCAAGTCTGCACCAGGACATGGCCACAGAGTCACACACACACACACATAGAGTAAGTCACATCCTTTTTGTAGCCTGGACACTACTCTCCACACACCTGCATAATGAATTTGCCTTAGCCAAGATTGTGATTGGTTGGATTTGGGTTGGTGGAATCGGAGGGGCAACAGCCATTTAAATTAGCTGCCACACAGCACACGAAAATTTGCATTTTCGCTTTTAAGTGGCAAATCTGAAAGATAAGAAGGACGAAAGTCGAGTCCTGTCTTTTTTTGCTAGCTAATTGAATTGATGGATTTGGCTTTGCTTTCGGAAAACGTGTCCAAAATGTGCTTTCAGTCTATAGCCAAGCGATTAACATGCAACAAGGGGCAAGGGGCAAGGGACAAGGGATACAGGTGGAGTTGGATTTGTTCCTTGATGCCCTTAAAACGTTTTGCATTTAACAAGTAAACGCGAAAAGCTGGATACACAGCGCCATTTAAATTATGAAAAGTAAGCCATAAAATCTTATTTTTACTTCCGAGAGCTTCAACCCCCTCCCGTTCCACTCCCCGTCCCACCCAGCCCCGTCCCGCTAGCCAAACAGTCGCACACTTAAAGGGTTCATTGGGGTAGGCAAATTTTGGGCATGGGGAGTGGGTGGCAGTGGTGGGAAGGTGTGGGGAGGGGGCAGGGTTGGTTGCTTTTGAGCACATTTCGGATACAATTTTAATTATGGCAACCGTAAGCTTTTGGTTGTAAATATTTGAGAGTGCCCGATAACGTCGACGATTTTCATAAATAATATACACAGGAGTCAGAAACGTCCACCCCATCCCTCCCCTCCGCCCTACACCCCAGCCACAAGCCACCCCAGCCTACCCCTATCGCCTAGCACTGACTACTCCATCAGAGCCAGAGCTTGAACTTGAGTGCCAGCGCCATAGTCCGTAGTCCGTAGTCCGTAGCCCGATAAGGGTGAGGCATCCTCAGCCTTCAGTTGAAAAGTGGCAGTGGAGTTGGCAGTGGAAGCGGCAGTGGAAGTGGCAGTGGCAGTGGCAGTGGCACAGAGAGCACAGTTGCTTGAAAGATTACAGATGCGTGATGTGTGCCTACGCACCGCGCCTCTCTGCTTGGGCCTTCCCATTCCAGTCCCCAACCCCATCCCCTTCCCCATCGCAGTCCCGCCCAAGCACTAGCACCCCTTTTGCATACTCTGTGCAGTTGGATGTAGAGCATGGCATATAGATCGGTATAATATAGTATATACTATATAGTTTGCAGCTTTCTAACTTTAAATCTAAATATTTCAAAGCGGCTTTCGGAGGAAGAATGTTCGACGAACTTCTTCTGCTCCTGGCCCGCCTTTATCAGATAAGGTTTCAGATCCTTGAAAGGCCTAATTCATATATATCTAATTTTAGTATTTAATAATAATATTATATATAAAAAGTCAGGGTCTTCAATCGAGACCTGTTGAAAATCAGAGACCGAAATTTAACATATTATTACACTTTACTCACTGGATTAACTTGAAGAGGATGCGCAGCAGACCATAATGGCGCAAAAATTGAACAATCTTTCTTCCGTTTAAAGATTATAATTTCAGCATGGATAGGTAAAGTGTGCGATTCCACACGAACAGTGTATGTCGCAGTCGTTACACTTTCCATGGCTGTGTTCTTGGTGCGTATGCTTTTTTGCCTGTTTGCAGTTTGAAAGACAAAAGGATTTACTTTTGTGGTGCTCTCGCCCCCCTCCAACTTTAACCGCTTAAGAACCCCTTACCCGTTAACTCTTATCTCTCTCTCTCTCTCTCTCTCTCTCTCTCTCTCTCTCTCGCTCTCTCTCTGTCACTCTCTCTCTCTCTCTCTGTCTCAGTGGGTGCGTTTGCTTGCGTTATCTAACACTGCGGCTGTTTGCTCGCCTGCTGATTAGACCGCTATGGCAGGCAACACTCCATACACCCATTCACCCAAACCCCCCCCCCCCACCCCCTTCGCCATGTCCCACCGCGCCCCTCATCTTGGCTACCCGCAGCTACATTAGCGGATTTCATGACGCCGCCCGTCTTATGATAAGCGACAACGAGCATAAGGCTCAGTCCTGAGTATCCTGTCTGCTAACCCGTTAGCTCAAGCACACACCCCTCACCCACCACCACACACCCAGCACCCACACCAACACCCTCACCCTCACCCTGATGTTGGTTAAAAACCCGTTTTGCATCTCAAGACGTTCGTCTGATTTCTGATTTCTGATTTTGGTTTTGTTTTTTTTCTTATTGTTGTTGTTCTTGTTGTTGTTGTTGTTGTTGCCGGCAGCATTCATCAACATTCTCATGGCCCGCATCTTCATTTTGTCAGCCAGAGCAAACAACACACACACACACACACACACAAGCAACCACACCCACCCCGGTTGCTTAACCCCTTCTATGCCGGGGACAGACAGTTTTTGACGAGCACTTCTTAATTTATGATAAGGGTTTTCGGGAAAATTGGAAAATGTTCAAATGCTGCCTGCTACTCATTTTCTTTATTTTATTTTATTTTATTTTATTTTTGTGTGTTTTTTTTGTTTTGCTGGGGCCAAGCAAACACATGGGCGTGGCAGGAGGACAATGGGGGGGGGGGGGGGGCTGGAGGCGTGGGCGTGTGTGTTTGCTTAAAGCGAACCTACGGGTTTTTTGTGCCATGGGGCAGGGTGTTTGGGGAGAGAGGGGGCTCGTTCACGTAATGAGCTGCAAAAGCATTTGAATTATTTTTAACCCCGACGACATTGTACCCTTGAGATCAACACATGCACACACACACACATACACACACACACATGTGTCATGGCATTTCACTCACACTTTCGGTTGTGAAAAGCGCGTAGCAAAATTTGATTTAGGATTTTTAATTTTGTGCTACTCATATTTTTTAATTATGCTGAGTAAAAAAGGATTAACAGCACACACACCAATGCACACACACACACACACACACACACACACACACACACACACATACACATACACACGCACACACACATGTCTGTCGTTTATCTTGCTTTTTCGAAAATTAATTAAATTTGCACAATTTTGCAGCTGCCTTTTTTTGTTTTTGTAGCTTTTTTAGTTATTGTCGTTGCTGCTGTTGGATGTTAGTTGTTGTTGCTGTTGTTGTTGTTGTTGTTGTTGTTACTGTTGTTGTTGTTGTTGTTCTTGTTGTTGTTGTTATTGTTTGTCATCTGCTGCTGCTTTGGCCGTCCCGTCGCTCGGCAATTAAAAAGCTTTTACAGCAATCAAAGTTGAAATGTGTGGACGTTTTTTGCATACATTTTAAATGAGAGACAATTGCCCAACATCTAACAGCAAACATATATATATAAATAAATATATATATATATTTACTGTAATGCACAGTCTCAATAGTAAAAGTTTGCACTTTGACAGAAAACGATTTTCAAATCGAAGTGCAAAAGGAGCGAATAAGTTGTAAAGCAAATTGTTGCTTATATTTAAGTATAGCTTCAAGCTCAAAAGTTATAATAACAATATATATATATATATATATATATATGTATTTAAGATATATCACACTCGGATATACATATGTATCGGATCAATTCTGTGATGTGCAAGGATTTGTGACAATTAAATCCGTTTCACACTAACAGCATCTTTCGCGCCCTCTCTCTCTCTCTCTCTCTTTCTATCTACCTTTCTCACTATCTCTGTCTATCTCTCTCTCTCTCTCTCTCTCTGTGATTATCTTGGATGGTCTGCAGCAGTCTGGCAACGCCGCTGTCGGCTCATTCGTGCGATAAGCTCGCCAAGTTGTTTATAGTTTTAAGCGCTGCCATTTGCATACAATGCACTGCAATCCACACACCTCCCACCCCACCCCCACCATACACACACACCACATTCCCACTCTAACCCCCTTGCGTCCATTTAGTCAAGGCCCCCACTCAAGCCGGGCATATTCCCATGATAAAGTGTCCTCCGTGTCCTCTGTGTGTGTGTGTGTGTGTGTGCGTGTGAGCCTGCGGGCCAGTGATTTTTAGTCCAGGACAATGCTGCATATCAATTACAGTGGTTGGGGGTGGGGGGTCGGCGTCTCTGTGTGGGTGTGGATGTGTATGTGGATGGGAGTCTTCTTCTTCTTCCAGTACATTTTCCTTATAGCATTCGGTGGTTGGTTTCCTGTCTTACGCTTAAGCGAATTATGAAGTGGCTGGCGCATAAAAATTTATTGCTGCGAAATAAAAATCAGCGTAAAAGTCCGTCCATGAACAATGCTCAAGGACTACATCCTTGTTTATGCTAGCTATGTATATAGAACCAAAGCCACCAAACCGCCCACTACTTCCTCCTTGTAAATATATTTATATGGCCCTGAGATGAAATCAGCATGTGAAATAAAAAAAATATTGTAGTAGAAAAATGGCAGAAGAATAAAAAAAAAATCAAACTGAATCTGCGGTTGACTGTTTCAACACGACAGCCAAACGAGCAGTGACCCACAGGCGGGTGGTGCCGGGTGCAGAGGGGGGGTTAAACTGTTGGCCAAGTGCACCCCTCTGTCTCTGACTGTGTGACTGGCTGTGTGTGTGTGTGTGTGTTTTGGCCCTTTGGCCGCGGGGCCCCAGCGACAAGAAAGTCCTTTTAATCTTAACACATATCATCATGATAACAATTTGGTCACTTTAAGTGAGGCAAATTTATTTATAAGCCGTTTTTTTTTCGTTGTTTCCTCTTTCTTCCTCTTGTTGCCCCGCACCACCCATCCACCCCACCCCCTGAGATTCACTCACTCTATTATTGTAGCCGAAATCACTTGCGACCATATCTACGAGATGTCCGAGCAGCGACGTTTATATCACAAATACCCTGTAAAAGGCATGTCTGATTGGGCATGCTTATGACAGACATCACACTTCTATAGCAAAGGGCTTATCCTCATTCTATATTCATATAGCTTTCACTCGGTTAACAAATTTCTGTTTTACAGCATACTTTTGGTTTCAAGACGATATCAGTTATGACTATATATGAAACGCACTTTGCTTTGCAATTACGGGGTATTTTTGCTTGCTGTTCTTGTGCTCATGGCTGGTTTTTTTTTTTTTTTGTTGGTTGTTTTTTGTGTGATTTTTTTGTTGGTGTTTTAGTAAATTGAAGCAAATGCGCTTTGATGTGCTTGTTACATGTGCTCAACCATCCGTTGTTGTTGTTGTTGTTGTTGTTGTTGTTGTTGTTGTCCTGGCACTTCTTCTACAACTTGTTTTTCTCTCCATTGCCATGCCCCTGCCCGTAATCGTGCTTTATGTACCGTTACGCACTCAACTTTTTTGTTTGGCCCAATGGCATCAATTCGCCGGAAACGAAATCATGTCCAGTGATTTTTTTTTTTTGTTATTAGTGACTGAGCACACACCCTACGCACACACACACACACACACACACTCGCACACTCATGTGTGCAAATATTGTGTAATTTTATTACGCACTCAAGCACTCATAAATAAACAATTAGACAAAAGAAAAAGTAGCAAAGAGAAAAGGACCCCAATTCAAGGATAAATAGTTCGAATTGCTTGGCTTGCCAATTATTTATAGTTATGTTGCCTATTAGCCACCGCCACTAGTTACTGGTAACTACACACACACACACACACACACACACACACACACACATGTATGTAATGTATAATGGTAACCCCACACACCCCTCCACTGTTGAACTGAGGTCGTCGCATTCTCCTTTGCAGTTCATCGCCGCTAATCTCAAGGAATCGCGTAAAAACGAAACTCATGTTTTTAGGTTTAACCAGGTAACACCGACTGCACATATATATATATATATATATATGTATATATGTATATAGACTAGTGTCTGTCTGCAAAAGGCTTTTAACATGTCTGAGCACGCAACGTAATTTTAGTTTAATTGGGTAATTATGCGCATACAGAGCGCGGTGACTATACCAAAAAAGTTCATCAGTCTGCTGTTTGTTTGTTTGTTTCTGTATACCCTGTACACTTGACGAATGACCACAAAAGGAGTATACTGCAGTTGGGCAAATAATCAACATGCTTCTTTCAAATTTAATTTACAATTTTCAATTTTATTTGTACTGGCTAATTGCTGCCGATAAGATAGCTGAAAATCCTACTATTAATGGTAAATAACAGGGCAATCTACAGGGTATTTGGGCGTTGAGCAGACTGTGCTTCAATGTTGTTTTCTATCTTTGCATTTACCGTTTGCTTTGCATGCAAATGAAATGCAGTCGGAAGAAAGGCTCAGCTTCTTAGCTAACGGTAAGATGAAGAATCCTTTGCTGCTGCTGATGGTGCTGCTGATGTGCGACGCCTGCCACAAAGTCAGTGGCAGTCAGTCTGGCTGGGCGGGCTTTTTATGGGCGTTGGCGTGGGGCAGGGGGTTGTAGGGTTGTTGGTGCTACTGCAGCCGGAAGTTGTCGTTTTGGTGCAGGAAGCGCGCATTTTGACTGCAAGTTCCGTAGTAGTACTCGTTGTAGTTAAGGTGGTGCACACAACCCGCCACCCCCCTCCCTCCTATGCCACACTCCCTCTTCAATTTATGCTTGGCTGGCAACGCTTTTGGCTTTTACCCGCTAATTTATGTGCAGAAGCATGCGAAACATTCAACTGACAAGCACCGAGAGGGTTGCGGGTGGTGCAGTGTATTGCACTCCCCCACTCCCTCTTTCTCTTTCTCCCCTCGCCCTCGCCCTCGCCCTCTCCCTCTCTCTCTCCCTGGTATGTGCATATGTTTTATTTTTTAGCAGTAGGAGATGGGCTGCTCTCTATTCGCACACTTTTAATTAAGGCAACAACATGCGAAGCAGTGAAAGCCCAAAACTCTCAAACACAAGCGAAAAAGTCTTTAAGAAATTGGCAAAAGTTGGCAACGAAATTGGGCCAACAAGCAACAAAAAGAAGAAGAAGAAGAATCAGCTGCAGAAAAGTCAAGCGCTGAGCGCACATTAAACTGAGCGCATCAAAAGTGCGAGCGAGAGATGTTAGGCAGCAAGAGAGAGAGTGAGAGAGAGAGGGAGAGAGGGAGAGAGTGCGCGAGCGAACGTTTGTTGTTGCTATCTCTTTTCATTGTTATTATTTGCCGGCGCGAAAGTTTTAATTTTTATTATTAACTACGAAACTTTGCTGCGGAAAGGCAGAAACTTAAAAAGGCAACCAGACAGAGACAGAGACAGAAACACAGGCAGACAGACGGAGACTGAGACAGAGACAGCGATATAGATAGAGATAGAGACATAGTCAGACAACGCACAGACAACGCTTGCCAAAAGCGGGATCCAGGTTGAGGACGCGAGCGGGCGGCGGCGGCGGCGCCGACGTCGACGGCGACGGCGGTTATTGAAAGGGGTGCGCAGGCGGCTGGCAAACTTTTAAAGTAAAGTTTTTAGCGTCCCCTCTCATGCTCTCTCTCTCTCTCTCTCTCTCTCTCTCTCATAGTCGCTCTCTCTCTCTCTCTCTATCTTGCTCTCTCTGTCTCTCTCTCTCTCTCTCTCTTGCGGGACTGTGTTAAACGTCTGTAAAGTATAACTTTGTTTTAGGTTTTTGGGGTTTTCCCCCACACTCCTCCTTACCAACATCAGCATATGATTCCTTGCCGTTTTTCTTTGCCACAGTTGCCAAAATCGGGCAAGGTCAGGAACAAGTCTCTCTCTCTCTCTCTATATATATCTCTCTCTTTATCTCTCTATCTCTCCGTATCTCTTTGACTCTCATCATGCTCACTTTAAGCAGCATTAGCATGAAAACTTTCCAGCAAACTTTAATTTAATGCTGAAAAACGAGCAAAACGCTTCAATTTGGCCAACTCTTTAAAAGTCACATTTTGTTGCTTAACTTAAGTTCGTTTGCCACTCATTTGCAACTTAAATAAATTAGTTTAAAGTACGCATAATAAAATTCAATTAAAATTGTTCAATTTTTGAATGATTGAAAAACTAGATTTGATTTTCCAAAATTGGATCAATTAAAAAGTTGTTCACTTCAAGTATACCGATCTAATATCGGGTGCAAATGTGCTCTGAAATCAATTGGATCAATGTAATAAAGAAATCAAACACTGATTTAATGACATGTGACTTTAACTCTTCAGCTATTTCGAAACGCATTCAACTGACTGCTGAGAGGAATAGGGGGTGTTAGTTAGGATAGGGGTGAGCCTGGGGTGGGGCATGGGAATGGGTTGGGGTGCATTCCATTTTGGGACACACGCACATTATTTATGCTGCATTTAACTTTGGTTTTGCACAGGCCAAAAGTAAAGCCTTCTCCACCTTGCCCACCCCTTTATGCCCCATCTGCACAACCCTATCTCCAACTGTTTGGCGCGCCACTGTTTTGCGGTCGAAATCCATGTTGGTCAAAAGGGGCGTGGCAAAGTGCGCATACACAAATTAAGTAACACTTACACAAGGGTCCACAAATGTCCGAATGGCTGAAAGCACATTCAGCATTTGGATACCCCACTCCACTCGGACACAGCGTGTGGCCAAATGGTTAGCAGCAACTAGCAGCCCATTCCCCAACCCACCCCTTGCACCCCTTGCACCACTTGCACCCCTTTCGCTACGGGCTTTTTTGCACAGTAGTGACCAAAAATTGAAAAACCGCCTGCAGTTGTAAAATGTTCAGGCGTGAAAACCTCTTTTGAGGTTAGAGCTGTACATCTGTGTGTGTGTGTGTGTGCGTGTGTGTGTGTGCTTGAGCTTCTCTACTTCTGAGTGAACGTGTGTGTGTGTGTGTGTGTGTGTGTGCCATGTGCATTATAATGCCGTCACACACTCATTTAAAAAGCCAAAGTGAAAATCCCAATTTTTTTCTTTATTTGTTTTTCTTGCTGCTGTTTTTGGATTTTTATTTTTTGTTTTCGTTTCGTTTTTTGTGGGCTCAGCACAAATCCAAAATCCACTTGAGCGTCTCTCTCGCATTCATTAACATTTTTCCATTTGCTGCCCCAAATGGCCCCCCCCACCGCTGCCCAAATTTCACTCAGTCAAAGCCCAAATCCAAAACAAAACAATTTCACGCGTTTTTAATGCTGCCATTTTAAACACATTTTAAATAGCATAAATCTCATACATATGCAATTTATGCACACACAGCCAGTTGCCAATTTGAAATTATTGCCATGGAGGGCAGGTGCTACCCAAGACCTCCACCCACATACCTTACCCCATCCCAGCCGCTGCCACCAAACATTCTTGAGGTGTGGTCCGGAAAAGAAACGCGTCAAGAAAACCAAATTACCACATTTGAAAAATATTATGCCGCACAGTGGCATGAAAACAATTGAAATCGAACTGAATCAAACTTAACGCAAGCCGGAAGAAATGTAAGCCTTACAAATCCACATCTACAAACTAATTGAATGGCATTCTAAACTAGAATACAAAAAAAAAAATGTATTCTCTGTGTTACTTGCTGCTTCTCTTTCTTTCGCTCTGCTTCTCTTTCTTTCGCTCTGCATCTCCCTCTCTCTCTCTCTCTCTCTCTCTCTCTCTCTCTCTCTCTCATATTCCATTAATTAGTCCGTTTCCTGCTGTGATTCGCACTTATGCGTGTTCTTCTCTATATTGTAGCACTTCAAATCTTTCTAACTTTCTCTATTTCAATCTCTCTTCCTATAATACTGCTGATCTTTATCTTATTCTCGACTTGTCTGTATCTTTATGAACATTATCTTGATATGCTCTGCTATATTCTTAACCTACTTTGTCGCTGAGTAATTAATTGTGGCACTTCGAGAATTCTATAAATGAATCTTTTAGCTTTCGCTCGAGCACTCCATAAATTACTCTCTTGCGAAATTGGCAATTCTCAGCTGTAAACGGTAAAGGATAAGTGTTGCCAATGTGCGTTTCTTGCTTTCGCAGTTGCCAGCTGCAATGCAAATAAAAAACACACACACACAAACACACATTTTTAAATTCGACTTTTCGAGATGTGTGTGTGTTTGGGGATAATGTTCTTGTAGTATGTCTCAATCTCGTCCTTTCATTTCTTTCTTTCTTTGCACTCAGTGCTGTGCGAGTTTGCTTTGTTTGCTGTGTGCCAAGTGTTGGCGCAGTTACTTAAATACAATCCACACACACACACACACCGTACCCCCATTCCCAGTGGTACAGGCTGCACCAGCCCCCACTCTCGACATCTTCATGGACCACTCACTGTTTAAATTAATTCAAATTAATTCACTTGCGTCGCAGCTGCTTCGGCTCAAATTTTATGCGCGATTTTCATTTTACAACAATACCATTTGGCTTTCGTTTTGTCAGCGAGTGTGGAGAGGGCAGAGTGGTGTGGGGGGGAGGGCAGACAGGGGAGGAGGCACCTACGACAGGACTGCAACAGCCGCAAGTAAGTTTCACTTAGATTGCAGAAAAAAAAACTTAAAGTTCCAGCTTAAATCTCGCACTTAAATATGTTTTCGAGCATCTGCATCAATGAGAACAAGTCTCAGCACTGTACGTTTGCGCTGGTAACTGTCCAAGCGTCCGACTCAACAACACGATCATACCTCAGGGGAACCATGTTCGCTACCTGGGTATGTATCTGGACAGGAAACTTACCTGGCGCAAACACATACAGATCACGGCAGCAGCGTGTAGATCCAAAAGAGCAAACTCAACTGGTTGCTGAAGCCATCCAGCAAACTCAGCTTGAGCAACAAGCTGCTGGTGTACAGGAGCATCATCGTACCCACATGGACATATGGGATTCCATTTAGGGGCACAGCAGCAAAATCTTGGGTTACCACATTCAAGTTCTGCAGAACAAGGTCCTAAGAGACATCTCTGGTGCTCCTACCTATGTGAGGAATATGACGCTGGACAACGACTTCTGTGTACCGACAGTGATTAGTCAAATAAACCGCCATACAAGTCGTTACAATGACCGGTTACATAACCATGTTAGCCCATTGGCTTGCTCACTAAGGTCGAATACAACCCGTAGACGCTTAAAGCTCTACTTTTTGCATGTTTTTCAAAATCATAAAGATTATCTCATTAACTCATTTGATCCGTAGTTGTTGTCATTATATTTCGAGTTTATTCCAATGAAATTGAAACGAAATACAAAAATCATAATGAAGGTCAAGTTTAGAGCTGTGCTTAATTGGATTTTTGCTCCAATTCAGCTGCGAAATGTTGAATGCCTTAAGGGATATTTAAAGCACGTCCGCTTCTCTCTTGTTTATTTACTTTCTTTTGTTTTTCATCCCATTTTTTCTCCCATTTTTTTCTCCCATTTTTTCGCCCATTTTCTTATCGAAATATCAATAACATAAGCTACTTAAGTGCCTAATGTTTTCTTCCTCTTCGTTTTTATTCCTTTGCCCCACAAAACATCCCCATCCCTTAAGTCCCTCATTGTTGTTGTTTGTATTGAATGCCACACGCCCGCGTTAAAGCCAATAACAAAAAAAAAAAAATAACAAAAGCTAAAAAAAAAAATGCTTCAAACTGAAATTTTGGTGACATTGAGAAGAAGTGGGGTGGGGGTGGAGGAGAGAGAGAGAGAGGGGGGTGGTGGTGATATGGGCAGCGGTTGTTCTTATTGTTGTTGGTCTGAAGTAAAATGCGTTAATTCCATTTTCTTAATTAAATGCACAAACAAAATCACGGAAATGAAAAATAAAATCCAAAGTCTTTTACACTCAATGATTTGTTTTCATTAAAACAAGAAATTCTCATTAACAATGCCAATGACAGCGAACAGCTCCAACAACAACAACAACAATGAAGGGGGGCTGGGCGGAGGAAGAAGTAGAAACCACCGATGGTTGGCCAAAAGCGAAAGGAACACACACACAACAAAAGAACAGATGAAGACGCAGCTGAAGATGAAGAAGTAGAAAAGAAGAAGCAGAAGTGAAAGCAGGCGCAGAAAATTGTATTGTTGTAGTTGTTGTTGTTGCTGTTGTTGTTGTTGTTGTTGTCAATGGGCGCACTCGCAAATGCGCCACATTTTAATTGCCAGCAATTGTCGCCAGCCAGCCAGCCAGCCAACCAGCCAGCCAGCCAGCGACGCAGCTGCTTTCTGGCCAAGCAACCCGCCCATCCCCGTCCTCCCATCCCCCCCCCTCATCCCAGCACACCCTCTTGTTGTTTTTGTGCCCCCTTGCAATGCGTCCAAAATTTATGACATACTTCTCAGCACAATTGTTTGCCGCGATTTACGCGCCTCTCCTTCACTCATTTAGTTTTCTTCTGTTTGCTGCCCCTGCTTATGTTTTTCCCTTACCCCCTTACTCCCCCCGCACAGTTCCACTCCTTATCTACGGAATCACAGCCAGACTGTATTCCTGGTTTTCTTTTTTTGTGTTAAGGGTGGGGAGTTGCAATTAGCTAAAGCAATCGATTCGAATCGGCTGGCGCAATTTAATCAGAATTTCAATAATAATTTCCAAAGCCAATTATAATTATGATAATAATTATAATTATTGTTGCAACACATGCTTACAAAAATGTATTAGTTAAATAGATTACTTTGACTGGGATTGAGAACATATAGTGCTCAGAGTATATATTGCATAAGCTGACTTTGATCTATGCAAGGCTGAAAATCGTAAGCCGAATTTATTTATTTAATAATCAAATTACAAAATTACTTTAGTAAGTAATTCAAAAATATTTAACTTAATTAATGAACAATTATATTTGGCAAATGCCTAAAAGTAGGCAACAGAAAGATTAATTTAAGAAATTAATAAGTTTTCAGTTCAGCAATTGAAGCCGATGGGCAAAGTTCCAAGAGGAAAAACTATTTTCGCATCAAAATTGAGTGTTGAGCCTCGAAAGAGTCGTGGAATATGGAAATGAAAAAATGAAAAATGAAAACAAACAAAAAACACCAACACAATCGATTGAAGTATTGATTTAAACTAGAAAACAGAGTCTGTCATCTTTAAGCGCCGAGAATAAGCCACAAACACATATATATACATATATATTTATATATATTACAGATATTAAATTGGATTTCAAATTAGATATCAAATTGTTAGAATGGCACTAATTAATTAGAAGATTTAATTCATGCACTAATAGGATTTTGGATTATCAACTGTTCAATGCAGCTATCGATTAATTCTCCCAGTCCCATGCATGAGTAATGGCTAAAAGTTGACCAACCTTTCTCCCCACCCCCTCCCCCCCCTGCAAGCCTGCCCTGCTACTGCTGTCTGCGGCAACTGGCAAATTGAAAAAAGAAGTGCGAAATGTGTGGAAGGCTAGAGCAACGCCGCTAATCGCACAAAATGGCGGCAAACAGCCAAAAAAAAAAAATAGAAAAAATAAACCGTTGCTCTCCAATCATCTGCAGCGCCAGCAGCAGCAACAGCAGCAACAGCAACAACAACAACAAGAGAAACAACCAAAAAACGACCATCGTAAATTTGCTGAACGTCATTTGGCTTCATTCTTTCGTTTTTGTTGTTGCTCTGCTGACGTCGCTGCTGCTGCTGATGCTGCTGCTGATGCTGCTGCTGATGCTGCTGCTGATGCTGCTGCTGCTGCTGCTACTGCTACTGCGACTGCTGCGTTTTTGCGCTTTTTATTTCTCTTATCTTGTGTGCTTGTGTGTGTGTGTGTGTGTATTTTGTGCATTTTATGGTTGTTGTGGCAATGGACCCGCCTTCTTTTGCTAGCTTCACCTATCGCATCGTCCGAATGCACGACTGCGATGACGAGAAAACGGCAATGGCCAGGTTGCTGCAGCCAAAGCGAGAGAGAGAGAGAGACAGAGAGAGAGAGCGCCAGTGCCACTCGCTCCCAACTGCGAGAGTAAATGAGTCTGTGCATTGTGCATGAAAGCTCCCTTCCCCAACACACATACACACACACACAAATAGAATGCAGTTCAGCTGCTTTTCTCTCACACTCGTTTTGCGTCTGTTCGCTCTCACGTAGTTTATCTGTGTGCGAGGCACTTTTTTTGTTCTTTTCGTTTTCGTTTATGTTTTTGCTTTAAATTTGATTAGTGCACACACATTGCAGCAGCAGCAGCAGCAGCATTGTTTAAGCTCGCATTGCAACGGTAAAGCTAAAGCTGCAGCAAAGCTCAAACACAAATTACCTGCTCTTGCTTCCCCTTCATCTCCCCCTCCCACACCCACACCATCTCACTTTATCTGTCACTTCAATTAGCCCAAGCGGCAGCGTTGCCCATAAATAATTTGCAACTCATTTTACAGATTGTTTTCTGTTTTTTTCTGGTGTATTTTTTTTTATGAATTGCCGTGCAATTTTTAATGAAATTTATCGCGCTTATCTGCGCGCATTAATCAAACCCGAATTTTGCACACAGTTATCAGCAAGCGGGAGAGACGGAGCGAGAGAGAGAGAGACACAGAGAGATGGAGAGGGAGAGAGAGACCGCCTGGGCCGCAACAAATAAATGAGCAACAACAACGACAACAAGCAGGAGAGCCACATCCGCTGCGGAACTGACTGTTGCGCCGCAGCGGAGGTCGCTAATTTAAACCAAATGAATTGGCACATTTTTCACTTGCTCAGCCCCAACTCCGGAGCAGGCCAGAATGGCAGGCGATGCCATCAGCAAAACAGCAAAGCGCCACACAAAAGGTGGCAACAACAGCAACAACAACAACGACAACAACCACAGCAAGCGTAGTCACTTAATCCACGGCGCGATAAAAATCTCGAAAATCCAACTTAAGTGTTTCGTAATTTATCTCTCGCTGTGTGAGCGAGCGTGAGCGTAATTTTCCCCCACCCCCTTCCTTATGGCATACGGCGACATTTCTCTCTCTCTCTCTCTCTCACTCTCACATTCTCAGTGTGTGTGTGTGTATCCACTCATCAATCGTCCGTCTGGCTGTGTGGCAACGTCAGTCATCGGGCTCATTCGCGCGACACCCCCTACCCCTCCCCCTGGCACTCATTCACCAAGCGTGTAACCACAACCTCAACACTGCACCACCCATCCCCGCCCCCACTTCTCACTCGTTGTCAGTCATTTTGGCTTTGGTTTCTTTTTCGATGAAATGATAAATGATGAAAAATGTTGCCGAAAGATTTAAAATGATCCAAAGGAGCAAAGTCAACATTAAATCTATCCCCCCCTCAACCCACACCCTCAGCGAAAGTGAGCTTGCAAATACAGAAATTACAAATAGATAACAATTTTCATTTAAGGCTGAGGCCCATTCCAGCTGGGACCGCATCCAGTTCCAAAATTGAAAAACTAAAGCTAACTGAATGGCAGGCCAACAAATAAAAGACAAATATTTAAAACTCATTCATTGGCGACAGTTGTCAGCTTTCTTAATAAATATGCATATACACACACACACACACGCACACACGCACACACATACACACACACGCACACACATGCATAAGACTGTGCAACATGATCAAAGGAAAATTCCATATAATGCACTCAGCAACAACAGCAACAATAAGCAGCAAAAAAAAAACACTTTTTCAAGAAACAAAAAATGAAGCAAAGTAAAATAAATTTGCATTATTTTATAACTGTTAACAATTATTTTTACTCATATTATTTATGGATATTATTTTACTGATTTTTTGATGTTTCGCTTTAGCGCTGCTCCAATTTGCCAGCTATGATTGCAGCCATGATTATCTAATCAGAATCATTACTTCTATATATGTACATATATATAAATAAATTGATGATAAGTAATGAAAGCTTCGTGATACACATGAATTTATATACAGTGGGACAAAGCTCAAAGTAATCAGGGTCAGAGAAAAAAAGGAATTGCCTGCCATAAGCTAACCATTCATTATTTTTCAAAAATTCCAAAGACCGATGGTAGGTATATATATTAGCCACCAAAATTTTTATATGACCCCAATACACTGGGGTTTCCCCACCTGCCAGGTAGAATTATAAAAATGTAGCATACTTCACGGCATAATTTTCATTTGGATCAGGTACATTGTGGACACCTGGGTGCCATAAAACCCGGATTTTTAACCTAAAGTTGAGTATTTTCGGTATAAATAGACCAATCCTTCGAAGTCAGTTTAGTTTTATCCTGCATCTCGGGTGCAATAAGCCAAAAAGGACTATGGACAAACAGACTACCATTGAACTACGAAAACTCATCCTGGAACACTTCCAAAACGGATATTCACATCGCCAAATAGCTGAAATGGTCAGTCTGAGCAACTCAACTGTGTATAACATCATTCGGCGCTTCGTCGACGCAAATCGGATTGGGGGCAAGGGCAGAATGGCACCAAACAAGATCTCCACCGAAGAGGAGGAGCGAAGGATCACCAGGAAAATAAGGGGAAATCCCAAGCTATCGGCTCCAAAAGTGGCTCAACAGGTGGAGGATGAAATGGGGAAAAAGTGCTCTGTGGAAACTGTGTGCAAGTTTCTGCGGAAAAATGACTTTAATGCCCGAGTACCACGAAGAAAGCCCTTTATAAGCGTGGAAAATATAGGGACTTGGATGACGTTCGTCAAAACCCACTTGGACAAGGATTTAGAGATCTGGAACACAGTCATATTTGCATGTGAGTCCAAATTCACCATTTTTAATTTGGACGGGCGGAATTATGTGTGGCGACAGTCCAATACTGACCTGAATCCCAAACACGTAAAGGCCACAGTCAAGCATGGTGGAGGAAGTGATATGGCATGGTATGTATCTCGTCAGCCGGATTCGGGAATTTGGTGATTTTTGAAACAACAATGGACAAGAATATGTACTTCAACATACTAAAGGAAAATTTAGTCCAAAGTGCCGAGAAGCTTGGAATCTGACGTACTTTCCGGTTCAACCAGGACAACGATCCCAAGCATAAGCCCAAGATAGTACAGTCCTGGCTCATCAGGAACTGCCCCCACATGATAATTCCACCGGTCCAGTCTCAAGATTTAAATGTTATTGAGAATTTGTGGGGTCTGCTGGAAAATAACATCCGGAAACACAGAATTTCCAGCAAAGAAGACCTCAAAAATGCTCTGTGGGATTAGTGGAGCAGAACCAGCCCAGAAGCTACCAGGAAGGTTGTATCTTTCACGAATAATAGGTTAAAGGAAGTGGTTAAGGCTAAAGGATATCATACTAAGTAAAAATATTGTTATTTAAGTTTTTATAATGCAAATATATTATTTTATTTATACTGATACAAATAAAATTTGCCCTCAAAATAGGGTACTTTTTTAAATAACTCTACCTGGCAGGTGGGGAAACCCCAGTGTATTGGGGTCATATATAAATTTTGGTGGTTAATATATATACCTACCATCGGTCTTTGGAATTTCTGAAAAATAATGAATGGTTACTTTATGGCAGGCAATTCCTTTTTTTCTCTGACCCTGATTACTTTGAGCTTTGTCCCACTGTACATATATATATATATATATAGATATATATATATATATATATAGAATATAACACGGATAACCCATTAACTGTTAACTCTTTTAAAGCGGATCTGCACAACTTTTGGTCAAACACTTTTGCACTCGAAAATATGAAAATGGCTTTCTTATAGTTTTAATGGGATGGGGGGAGGGGTTTGGCTTGGCACCACGAGGCGATTGTGGGAATGGCAGACCCCAACACCCACCCCACCACCAAATCCCCCAGTTTACGCGCAGCAGCAGCTCATCAGTCTCAACTCTCGAATCACTCGATATACACTTAAATTCTATATATATACGTTATATATATACATATATACCATGTATAAGCATGTGGATGGGTTTAGGTGTGCGGAGGGGGTGGGGTGGGCAGGTCGGAGTTTTAAATAGCCATTAGCGAAAACGCTTATTAAAAATTTACATTTCATTCCACTTTACAGCTGAGCGAGCGAGCGACGTTGTCGAGAGCTGGTTGAAGGATGTCAAGAGTACCCGACAAGGACGACAAGGACCTGAAGAAGCACAACGACTAGTAGATGACGGCAGGGGGGCTTGGCTTGCCCTGGCTTGGGTTGGCTGCAGGGGCAAGCATGACGACGCTGCTGGCTGCAAAATTCATTTTGGCTCGAGCGGCCGGGCGCACTTCCCAAGCTGGCCCAGCTTCCTGCCTCCTGAGCCCAGAAGGAATCCTCCCATACCCGAGAAACACCCCCACCCCCTCCACCAACGCCCCACGCTAGCAGCCTTTGGCTGATGGGGTTAAATTTTTGGCAGCTACCCGTTGTTGTTGTTGTGTCTTTAGGTGTTCATGCCAAGTTAATTTAATAATAAAACTGAAATTTAATTCATTTGTGGATAGGCCAAGCCAAAAAGCAGACAGGCGAGACAGAGACAGAGCGAGAGTGGGAGAGAGAGAGAGGACAAGTGTGCAAGCGAGACAGCGCACGTTGCCCAGTTGAGGTCCATTCTTGAGCGCAACGAAAACTCCTCAGGGATAAGCCGTAACCCTCAAAATTGGCGCCTCATCTTCAACTAGAGCTGACTCAGCTCACAGCCCCACAGCACCCCATCCCGTTCCACCCTTAGCCACAGCGCCTCCATCCATCCCAGGAGTTCAATCTGCATTTGTGGAGAGCTGTTGGCAAAACGTCTTTTGCTCGTTTTTAATAATATTTTCCAGTTATCTGAACTCTTTCAAAAACATTTTGATCGCTCGCGGCCATCAGGCTACAGAGCCCATCACCCACCCCCATCCCTACCCCCAACCCCATCCACAACCCAGCGAATTCAAAAAAAAAAAAAGTTCTTAATTATGCGCCACGCTTTAGACTAACGAAAATTGGCGAGAGATTGCTTTAAGAACAGAATAGTGCCCCATCGATCCCCAAATATACATCGCACACCCCCTCCAACCACCGCTTCCCCGCACCACTTCTACAGCTGTCGTTTTGCATAAATTTAAGCAGGGGATGGGATTTTTTTTGTGGCACTTGCAGCCAAATTGAATTGCGTACAACTAACCGCCGAATGCGCGCCGCACAATTAAGGTTGAGGTTTCTATATAGCGCCTGCCCCCCAGCCCCTCTCCCAAGCCCCCCTCCTCGCCACAACAGCAACAGCCCAACTATTCCCCAGCTGACGTGTGGACCGGTTGTTTCTAATAGAGAAAGGGGGGCCGAGGTTGGTGGCAAACTGCGGGTGGCAGCTGTCAGTGCGTTAGTCAGTTGCTGTCAGAGCTATCGCTCTCTCTCTCTCTCTCTCCATCTCTCTCTCTCTCTCTCGCTCACTGTCTTACACTCGCTTTCTCGTTCGCTCCTTTTGGGTTCTCTTGAATGCTCTGGGACATGTCTACCTGGCGAGATATCCTCCCTTTCCCTTACCCCACTAGCTGCACCACATAGCCAAGCTCCAAAAGGTTCCAGGGTGCCGAAGCGTGGCAGTAGTGACAACAACAACAACTACAACAACAACATCATCAACCAGGCTCTAGTCGAGGGAGCTAGACTTAAAGGTACTGTGTAACCAAGTCTGCACCTGTTTTAAATGGACATTTGCAATAACCGTATATGAATAAACGACATTTTGGAAGTTTTGTTCCTTTTGTGTTATCGGTAATCGATTAGAATCGATAAAAATTGGTTTAACTTGGTCTGCTCTCCATGGTATACAATATAAACACATCGAAATATAGACTCCATTTAGAGTCCCTCTTATACAGACAGCTAACTCGTATCGGTTGCTAATGCTGACCAAGAATATATATACATAATATGGCATCGAAGATGCTGGCAAAACATAACCATTTGAAATGGGTTCAGGGTATACAAACAACGACAACAGCAGATGGAGATTCGTTTGGGGATTCGCAATGTGGGCACACATAAAACATATTTGCAAAATATTACACACAGTTAGTTAGCTCGCACACACTTACACACACACACACATACATCCCCCCCCCCCCCACACACACACACTCTTACACCCCCACACACACACATGTAACACAGCAGCCTGCAACCTGCATAAGGATTCAGAAACTAGAAGCACCTCCAAACATAGCACAGAAAATACTCTACAAAATGTCATCCAAATTTAGTGTTAAAATACGATTAAGTTTAGTATTTAAATTATAAGTTACAATAAAATAAAAAATAAATAAATGCAAACATAAATACGCATTTAAAAATTAATATATAATGCCAACTGAAGGTAAGACAAATTCCGAATGGAAAAGCCAATTAATTGGGTAATTAAAATGCAGAAATTGGAAATTATTCAAATATCAATATAAATATATATAAATATTAAAATATATATAGTTCTGATCTTTTTTCTTAAGTAACTCTATATAGTCCAGATAAAGCCTGTACTTTCTATAAGGATTCCGAAAAGTTATGCATTAGTTATTAGTCATGCTAACTTTGAGATTACTTACGGAGAAAACTTAAGTCATATCAAAGATTATTAACCAAACACTATTCTTTGGCTTTAAGATCTTATCTTTGGGATAAGAAAAGTCGCAAAACCTTTTCTATCGATAAATTCTAAACATTTATATATCCACTTATTAGATTACAAATGGAATTTGGCTATTTTGAACAGTTTTGCTTGGGTTCAGCTTGCGATTTAAGCATGAGCCATCCTCAGTTGCAGGTGGCCTGCTGCAAAGTGTGCGTAAAAGCCGCAGCAACTACAACTATAACTATAACTATAAATGCATGGAGCACACAGCTCGAGAACAACGTGGCAAAGGACGAACGAGACGAGGGGTCGGGGTATGTGGAGGGAGGTGTGTTGCATGAAGGCGGCAATGCCGCAACGCTTTTTAGCCGCACAACAAAATTTGATTTGTATTTCTGTGGTTTACCTTTGGCCCAGGCCCAGGCCCAGGACGAGGCCCAGGATCAGGCCACGGCAAACGAGCGACAGGGATTGCTAGCTGGCTGGGATGTGGATGGGGCGAGGGGTGTGGGGCCTGTGGAGTTGTGTCAGCAGTGTCAGTGGCACCTGGACTTGGTTTTGCCAGTCGTAGATTCTGAGGTTAAAATGTAAAATGCAGAGAATGGATTGTGCGGGTAACCGGAACAATTAAGGAATTTCGCCAGGACGACTCCTCGACCAACGGCTGGCGGGTATGCCAGGAGAGGCAAACCAGTTACCAATTACAAATGGCATACGATATGCCTGCCACGCCCCCTCCACACAGTCTGACCAAAATGATTAAGTAGATTGCAATGACTAAATTTTGCGCAAGACGACGACGACAAGACGACAAGAGATGACGACCAGGAAGCAGGAGCAAATGCCGGAACAGGAGCATGGAGCCACAGGACTCCGCTGCTGCTTGCAGGACATTGGCGTGTTGGCTTTTGTTTCTTATGCCCTATGCATACGAAATTTTTGGCTTTCATTTCGCAGCTGTGTGTGTGTGCTTGTGTGTGTGTGTGTGTCTTTTATGCTTCAATATTTCATCGATACCAAAAACAACAACACCAAGAAAGAACAACTTTCCGAGGCACGCCAAATAAAAGATACTCTTGCAGACCGATCTGAACTTCAATATAAATTAGAAAAAAATAAAACGAGGCGATGTTTTCGCTGTTTCCATATCAAATTGGCTAATGATGCCGATCAAGTATACATAGATATATATATATTATGCCATTATGTTACAAACTGGTCGACACAATTTGTATACTCTCTGCAAGGGCATCAAAAGGTGGACGACCAAAAACTCCACATTGTCACATTGGGGGCCAAGAGTCCGGAAGTCCGTGAGTCCGGGCGTCGGGAGTGAGTAGTGGCAAGTTCGAAGTTTCGTCTTTGGGACAGCTGTTGTACTGGCGACGATGACGACGTCTACCTCAACGTCGACGTTGGCACGGAAATAATTGAAAATACGTGTTTGGGTTTTGCGGACAGCGGCATTTGGCTTCACAAGCAAAAGCAACTGAAACAACAACAGCAACAACAATAACAACAACAACAACAAATCCAACAAGGACTTCACTTAGTGGCCAGAATTCCCCGCCCAACCACTGAAACGTTCACTCCACATTTCGCCACATTTTACATTTGACAAATTTCCATTGGCTGTCCGAACCAAGCATAATAAATTCTCCGCTTTCTTCAAATGAATTTTCCACAAATCAAACAAAAAACACAAATTGCACTTTTCCCACATTTCGATTTTAGTTTTTCTGTTTTTCTGTTTTTCAACTTTAATTTATAAAAGTTAACAGGTGCAGTTAATTATATCCATGGGGAAGAATAGACTCAGAATACTCACAGATATTTGGGCAGGACACTGTAGACTGAGAAGTCACCTAACCAAGTTAGGTATTTGCAGCAGCAATGCATGCAGGATACGAGGAGGAATCCTCGACGCACATCCTGACAGAATGCGTCGCCTTAACCAGCAAAAGATGCAGCATCCTAGGGCAGCATATCATGAGGCCCAAGGACATGGAAGCCCTCAACCCAGCAAAGATTCTAGATTTTCGTGCAAGAGTTGGGATTGATGGAGGAGCTGTAGGCTCAGTAAGGGGGCACAGTAGACCTTTTAGGTCGCAGTGCAAGGTTTCTCCCCAACTAATAATATTTATTTATTATTTATTTATTAATTTATTATTTATTTATTTACTTATAGTATAAATTGACTGCATTCTGAAATTGCTTCGCTATTTGGCTGAAATTCTTTAAGCCTAAACCTTAAATTTCGGACTCAGACACACTCTGATTGACGACGAATTTTAATTACCTCAATACAAAATACGACGCAAATGTGGTAAAAACTCTTTTTGGCAGCAAGCACAAAAAAAAAAAAAATCAATTAGCCTCGCAAGAAAACTGAAAAAAAAAATCAAAATAAACAATGCCTGACTGGACTTAAGGGAGAACCACGGGTTGCCGGGGGAGTGGAGTCCCACTCTTTAAATCAATAAATCATCTGCAAGCAAATTAGTCGCACTCGAAATGTGTGTGTGTGTGTGTGTGTGAAGAGGAGACGACCATTAGTCTTGCTTGGACACGGAGCAACTCCTTGGCTTAGAGCCTTGTGCTTAAACCACGTGATTGCCTTTTTTAGACCGAGTACGCGTCCGGGTCGAGATCTGAGTTTGGCCCTGGATCTGGGTGAGGGTCCAGCTTCCAAATGAAATCCATTATATTCATGCCCAACAAAAGGGCGCTGCGACGTCGTCCATGTTCGTCCATGGACTTTGGCGGCGACATAAAAAATTCATTAAAAGTAATAAACTAATTCCATTCGATCCTATTAAAAATCATTTTCGAATTAAGGATATTTGCATATCCTTAATAAAGTTTACCGGACAATGCGCTCAGCATTGGGTTGGTCACAACACAGAGGGGGGGAGGGGGGCGCCTTTGTGACATTTTACAGACAAGTAGATGAGCCAGCTAACTACCCATCCTCCCACCAACCGCTCCCCAACCTTGCTGCTCCAGCCCTCTTTGGTGGTTGATGGCTGCTGATGAGTTGCCTCTCGCCTGCGCTGCTCTTGAAGTGTGTTGGTGCGAATGGGGTGGGGGGTGGGGGGGGGAGAGTTGCTGTTGGTAGAAATCTTGTTTTTATTTGTTTGTTTACCGTCCGCAAAATGAACGCTGGCAGGCTCTCAGGCCGACAGGGAGGTCTTTGGTCCTGAGCAGATAGCTTTTGAGTGGTTGGGTGTGGTTTGAGGCGGGCGTTCGCCTTTATACAGATATTTAAATTTTATCGCAGGCCGCCTGATTGCCCCGTCAGACAGGCAGCCGGGCAGGACACTAACACACACACACACATACACACGCACGCACACTAACACACCGCTGCCAGGACTCATCAATCAGCTGCAGACTAATTACATAATCTCCTCTTGATTATGTTGGCGCACTTTGTCGTCCTTCGTCCTGTTGCTGCTCCTGTTCCTGCTGTTGTTCCTATTCCTGTTGCTCCACAGCCAAGGCTGGACCACAAGACCAAAAAAAAAATAACTAAGTTCCTAATCGAATACAGTGAACGCTCGCAAGCAGAACACTTTCCGTGATTAGACATTAAATGTGCAAAATAATCCATTTTTTTTTGTAACTTATCTAAACTGAGATGAAATGAATAAGATCTGACTTTTATCTAACCTCAAAATAAGAATAATAACTTTTTTCTTATATGTGCAAAATGTGAAAAACCTGAAGTCAAATTTCTGCTCTCACTTTCAAACCGTTCAATGTTTAATCTTCTCCAGTGTTACCCATAAAGAATATATAATTTTGAATAATTGAGGTAATCTTAGATACCCAACATGTGATTTTCGTAGCGTGGGAGCACTGTACCTTACTCATTCACATGACAATGAAAGTAATGCGAAAAGTGGCTAGACATCAGCCTATCAACACTAATCTCAACCCACTTTTCTTTTTGGGGTTAGAGATCAGAAACGGCGGCAACTTTCAAAATATGTTTAACACTTTGATTGTTGTTCTTCGTTTCTGTTGTTCTTGGCGCTCATTAAACGAACCCATGAAGGAGAAGAAGATGAAGACAAGTTTGAAGAAGAGGAAGAAACTTGGCGAAGTGACCTTGACATTGAAAAAGTGGTAAAAGTTGAATACTAAAAGTAACTGCAAAATGCGAACTTTGCGTACTGGCGGCCACTAAACTTTAAGGCGTGATACACACACCCAACTCCCAACCCCCCTATCCCTCCCCCCCACCCCCGTCACCTAGCCATCACCACCATCTCCACCCCCAAAAGACACAAAACCCTAAGCAACCACGCCCCCTGCACCGCATCACACAACTTACCAAGTAACTTACTCAGGCGCCGAAAGAGAGAGCGAGAGGAAAAGTAGAAAAGTTTACTTGGAAAGTTGGGAAAAAAATTAAACTTACGCCAGTTTTAAGCTACCAAATTTATATAAAATATTGTACAGGAAAGTTGGAGTGCTTGTCTGTCTGTGTGTGTGTGTGTGTGTGTGTGTGGTTGTGAATAGGCCGAACGCTGAACTTTGAACCCGACGGCCAGTTTCGAATACCCTGTAAAATTTAGAAAAAAGTAAGCTGCAAATATCTGAAGCTAGGCAGTTAGCAAAACAGAGATAAAGCTCACAAATTAAGCACAAAATCAATCATTGTCATCAAACACTGGCTTGATTACGTATACCTATCGATAACACACTGGGTTGCTATCGATATGGAACAACCAATGCCTGCTTAGTGCTGTTATGCTGAACTTAGCACAGGCTGCTGGAAAAGAGATCAAACATTATGCCTGCGAAACATATCGATAACATGTGCTGCTATCGATCATTTCAGTGGAATTGCATAAGTTTGCCTAGCAAATGTTCCCATTTTGTATCTATCAATAATATTTTCATTTTTTTATTGATTTTTTTTATTTTTTTAAAATCACTTTTGAGAGAAAAGAGTGGCAACTACAAGCACGCCACTCGGCAGTTTACTCATTAAAATATTTAAAAAAATATATATACATATATAAGAAAAAGATAATAGGGAAAAAGGGTTAAAGTTGTGTTTGTTGTTCACACGCTGTTCTTTGGGGCCCCGGCTGCAAAGTTTGTTTCGAGACAAAGTTTCGTCTCGCCAGAAACAGCCACGCCTTCCAGCATCACCACCACGCCGCCGCCGCCGCCTACGTTGAACAGCTGTGCTGATCAGCTGACTCACAGTGTGTGTGTGTGTGTGTGTGTTTAAGTGTGGCTGTGTGTATGTGTGTGTGTGTGTAAACATTCAACGACCAGTTTTTTGGCTTGAAAAACTTGGTCACACTCATTCATATTATTTTATAGGCCGTTCCGTCGCCAAAGTTCCAAACAACAACAACAACAACAAAACTTTTGACAATACCTAATTGCAAACTTTTAGATATCGCGAAAGTGGGCGTGGCTCTGCTGCTCTTGCTGCCGCCTCCACTTTAAAGAGTTGCGTGCGACGCCAGCAGCGATGTCGGCAGCGGCAATGGCAGCAGCAGCGGCCGCTTGGCCTATTTTTTTTTTCTCCTGCTTAGACGCAACAACAAAAAAACAACAAAAATTTTATCGTTTAGTGCGTCGCAAAAGTTTCCAACAGTTTTTTTTCTATATCTTTTGTTTTTTTTTTATTTTAACTTGTTCGGCTGCTTTTATAAACCTCAGTGGAAGTTTTTGTGTGTGTGTGTGTGTGATTTTTTTCGAAAAGTTACGCTTGACGGCGGTGGGGCGGCTGCAATTTTCATGAAAAATCAATACAAGGCGTCGACTTTAGTGTAAAAAGTGCGTGCATACAGTTGGGCTTTAATTTAAAATTTTCCCACCAATGTTACTAGTTACGCGACCAATCCCCCAGCGCCAGCCAAACTCAAAATAATAGCATCAATCGGAAATCAGGAATCTAGAAAGTAAAAGGTCAACCAACTTTTTATTGAAGTTTGTTGTTAACATAAAAATATGTTCTTGGCCAAAGCTAAGAATCTTTATAACAATCTAAAATGACCTGCTATATATCATTCTCGATGGAGAAACGATAGTTATGATTAAAGTTTCGAACCGTTTATCCACCAAAAGTCACCTCGCCACCGATTATGACATGATAAAGCTTAATATTTGTGTTCTCGATCATCTGTAGATATACACAGTCCATCGAAGTAATGGCCTCACAGCCATGTAGCTCAGTGCTATTCCAATCCAAGACATCAAATTCATGATACAACATATCCACAAACTGCAATTAAGAATTAATATTATTAGTTTTGTTCCTAACGAGATAAACCAGTTTGGGTATCCCTTACATCTCGCTGAAAGTCCCTAATAATATAGTTGATTTGTATGTAGGCGTCGATTGTCAGTGCGCTTGGCTGAACCTTCGAGATATAAGTAATCCTTCATATTACACTTAATATAATTCATCATTCATTCATGGATAAAATTTGTTTGCTAAACTTATACAACTTATAATATTGTTACATATGTATGTACATACAGAGTTGACATAACTTTAGACAACAATATCAAACATACTTTGAACCGATTTGGATACTTCTCATATGTTATAAATAAAATTTTAGGTAGTTCTGTGTTCGTCGAGTGAGCTCGACTACGATATACCCTGAACCCAGATGCTAAATATATTCTAGTATTATTGGCACCAAAATGTGAGCAGGCCTGCAAGTGCTAGTATATATACACGCCATTTTATTAACGGGACTCTGCAGAATACATACAGGAACATATTGAGGGTCGCGTCGATCATCATGCCATCCCTTTCTCACACATGCGCTCGCATCTTTCTGCATACAGAAAATGCTTCCGGCTGCTGATAGGAATGAGATCAATGTGAGAATCTACTTTCGACTATAACTTCGCTGTTACTTATCCGATCTTGATGAAATTTGGCCAATGGATCAATAATGCATCGATCGATATAACTGAAACGGTGGCAGTAATCGATCGAGATCCTATATGTCAAAATCGAAGCTCTTATAGTCTCTGAGATTCGCGTGTTCATTCAGGTGGACGGACAGACGGACATGGCTATATCGACTCGGCTGTTGAACCTGATCAAGAATATATATATACTTTAAGAAACAAAAAAATTTTCCTCTTTTCATGTATATGTAGATATAAAGTTATATATTGTATTATAAAGGGCAACTTAGTGATATGTGTTGGTATGTTGTTGCTTATGCATAATGAGGTTTTACTTATCAGATCAGATATTGATACCTAGCTGATATCGCTACTGACTCGATTACTTTCTCTCTATGGTTTGTCTCCTATATGAAATTCCAGATATATATTTTTTATTTATTTATATACCATATACATACAGAGAAATGATTTTTCACACTCTCATACCTCAAGAATTTTTTCTATAACTTGTCTTACAGCTCGTTTAAAAACAGAAACTTGTTTCTATCATTAAGATTAATCTTCACAAAACATATCCAAAAAATAATAACCGTAAAATTATACTTTGACATATGTGGGTAAATTAACAACCAAAATCGCCAAATTATTCATTCACCTCACAGATTCCTAAAATGCTAATGCAAAGAATATTTAGTGGGCCTTTATCATCTTCCACAAATCAGAACAAGCCACACTGCCGTGGGAATCCTTAAGATACTGTATCCGAAATACAATTAATTTAGAACCTATACAAATATACTTATATAGATTATGTTACCTTCCCACATGCCCAAAAATGCAATGCTTCTCTTTCTCCTACTAAAGCATTACATGCTGTCTACAACAAATGTGCTCTTGTTATTGAATAGAAAGATTCCTTTCTACTTAGGGAATATGTCAAACTATTTGATGCGTTTGACATTCTTCTTGCTCTAATGGTTATTACTTACGTTTACAACTTCCAACTTGATTTTGATCAAATAGCAGTTACGATATATCATCGATCATGGTCACGCAGAAAGCTGTTCCATCGATGTCTGTATGATCATACAGATAAGTTCAAGCATATCTAGCTTATAAGACAGCTGCAATTTCCTAAAACATACTTTGGTTGAAAATAATTCTTGTGGCTAACACTAATGGTTGGCTCAAATTTAATTGCATGATGTAGGAGAACGTCCGGGCCACAAGCAACCAACCTATATATATATATATATATATATATATATATATATATGAAAATATTCTTTATTCAAATATAAAGTTAAATGTTAAATATTTATACATACTTAAACGAACCGAATTTTGTTTAAGATGTCTGTATTTCAATTTTAATTGATATAAGGACATGTTTTATCAGCATGACAATATACATACATCAATATTGATATTGATATTGAAATTGATATTGACATTAATATTGAAATGTTTACTTGAAAGTCCATTTGTGACTTGGTAACAACTGACTAAACAATGAATTCACATCGTTACAGCTTTCGGCTATTTACTAATAAATTCAATGACATCTTCCCAATTCGCTTGCAAATACAATGTTTGCCAAATAAACGCAGTTAACAGCTGTGTAGACTTGCCAACAAAGCTATGGCAGTTTTTGCACAGTTTGAGATGTTATATAAATTTAGTTAAACTCGTCCAATGCATATCATTCTTGTCTAACCAAGTAATACAGTAACACTTCAGCTAAGATGAAAATCCAGTCCTCAATTCTGAGCTGTGCTCTGTTGGCAATTCTCATTTCCTGTGTTCCATCGGCAGCACAGGTCACAACCCTTGCGCCAGACGCTACTACCGCGGCAACCACAGCTGCCACTACTACCGCTGAGGCAACCACAGCTGCCACTACTACCGCTGAGGCAACCACAGCTGCCACTACTACCGCTGAGGCAGCCACAACTGAGTCATCCGCAAATTCTGCTACAGATCCTAACTTGCCAACTAAATGTTGCAAATGTTGCAAGCTACATTGTTGCAAACAACGGTGTTGCAAGCTACATTGCTGCAAGCAACAGCGTGTAGTAAAAGAAACACGCTGCAAGACAGTCGTAAGAGTTTGTGGACCGAAAATAGTGCGTAAATGCAAGAGGATAAATCGTTGTAAGTGCTAATGCAAAATTTGAAAAGAATAAATTGACAACTTAAATGGAACTATAAAAAATGGTGTTTGTATTATTTTATAAGGATATGGCAGTTTTCAGGATATGCTCCGCAATGCCGATCCCAATAAGCATCATCGATTCAATTTGTGGAAGGCAACGCGTTGTGTCAAGCGGCAGCCACTCAGACGGATCCTCATTATGCGACCGGACAACACTTGGTGTCGATCGGATGCAGAGATTGCATCGGCATTTGCGGATGAGCTGCAAGGCCGGTTCACGCCTTTTGCGCTTGCGTCACCCAGCCAGGTACAGGATACTGAGGCATTTTTAAATGCAGATCTCGATCCTGTACAACCGATCACACCTATCGCCCCCAGTGAGGTCCGCTTGCAGATTCGCAGGCTAAATATGGCCTGCTTTTTAAGTTTAAGTCCCTACTACCATCGGCTCACTATTTACTGCTCAGGTCCTACCTGCTTGACCGTTCTTGTATGGTTGAAGTTAGGGGCGAGCGATCAAACTTCCGCCGCATCGGAGCGGGTGTACCGCAGTGTAGTGTCCTTGGACCTGCCCTGTACACATTGTACACCGCGGACATGCCGATTCCGGTAACCAGAAACACGCTGCTTGCCACACACGCAGATGACACTGTGTTCCTTGCTAACTCCTCCACTGCTTGGAGAGCCGCAGCGGTTACGCAAAGGTTCTTGGATGGTTTAAGTACCTGGGCCAACAGCTGGAACATCTGCATCAATGAGAACAAGTCTCAGCACTGTACGTTTGCGCTCAGGAGTGGTAACTGTCCAACCGTCCGACTCAACAACACGATCATACCTCAGGGGAACCATGTTCGCTACCTGGGTATGTATCTGGACAGGAAACTTACCTGGTGCAAACACATACAGATCACGGCAGCAGCGTGTAGATCCAAAAGAGCAAACTCAACTGGTTGCTGAAGCCATCCAGCAAACTCAGCTTGAGCAACAAGCTGCTGGTGTATAGGAGCATCATCGTGCCCACATGGACATATCGGATTCCATTTTGGGGCACAGCGGCAAAATCTTGGGTTACCACATTCAAGTTCTGTAGAACAAGGTCCTAAGAGACATCTCTGGTGCTCCTACCTATGTGAGGAATATGACACTGCACAACGACTTCTGTGTACCGACAGTGATTAGTCAAATAAACCGCCATACAAGTCGTTACAATGACCGGTTACATAACCATGTTAACCCATTGGCTTGCTCATTAGGGTCGAACACAACCCAAAGACGCTTAAAGCGCCTCCACACCAGCGGCATCTGGACAGCTGGACGCTAATTGTAACGTTAATGTTCAACAATGTTATATTTGATCTTACAATAGATGTTATGTTAAATCCAGTTACATGTTTACGTTATTTAATTTTTAAATTCCCTGTTATTATTTATACTTTGAACAAAACAATATTTTATAACTTTTGATTAGGTTGATTAATATTAAATTAAATCAAAACCTTAAAAAAATAACAAAAAAAAGTAAAAAGCCAAGGTCACATCAAGTTAAATCTGCAATCTTACGGTCAGGGCTGCATAAAAATGCCACGGCATCTAAGATTCTATTTGATTCAAGGTTGCAAATATGAAAACATTGGATTGGCTTGGAAGAAAATGAGGTCAAAGCTGGTATTTACCAAGGCACACCACATAGCCAGGAGTGGCAAAAGGTGATATTTTCCGATGGGATAACATTTATTTTTGGTGGTCCAAATGGTTTGATTTATTTCTGGCATGATTTAAACAAGTCGGAGAGATTTTCCCTACTCGAATATCTGGGCAGCATTCAATCATCACAAAAGGACCCCGATTTGCGATTTGAGCTCACACAGTTATATAAACCTGTTGGACGAAGTCTTGGAGAACTTTATGGAGCATCAATCCGTATTCCAGCAGGATTATACATGTGTCGCGGGCCTGTTGTATGTGGATTCGGGATAAGGATCTTAAATATTTAGAGTGACCAGCAAGAACATGTGGGGACCTGTGCGGACCTGTTCCACCGAATTTAACTGGCAAATCGATAGTTTGAGACAGTAGAGCAGCTACGAATGATGTCGTTAAAGAATGGTCCAAAATTCCACTAATTGAGTTCTGACAAGAGAGAACCTTGCAGTCGGGCGTAATCGATTGCGAAATACTTTGATACCATACGTAATGCCAGCTGATAACAGGTAGCAACAAACAGGGTGAGTGTAGGCAAGAAATACTGTCCAAGTTTGCCCAAAATTTGAAATTTTGCAAGTGGAGTGGGCGTGGCCAAAAATAAATTTGTGAAGTACGATCTTAGTAACGTACCTTCCAATATTGATTTTCCAGCATTTTTTAGAGTGTTACTAGCAATATACCTTTTAAATTTGTTTACTCCATTTTTTCTATATTTCAAATTGTGTGAGATATATGGTGTTATCGATTTACACTGACAGGTGTATCGGATTATGGAGTCGGTGTGGGCGCGACCATCCAATTTTTTTTTATTGATCTCTTAGGGGAGTTACCAACAACATACTTTCATAACTTGGTAACTCTAGCTTATAAGTTGTGGCAGATATGCGCATTTCAAATTTCAAGGGCCGAGGCTACTGGAGACGGCGGGTGTGGGCGTGGTCTAAAAATGTAAATGCCGAAAAATTTGATTATCAATTTTATAAGGAAAAAATCGATTGCCTTTAATCGAATTTCGGGGAGTGTATATATCAGCAGAACGATTTAAGAAACAAAATATGTATTATAGCAGTCAAACCCATTTGTATGTCTTTTCTAAACATGTACGTTATTCACAATGAGCTCTTCCTCTTCAAGCCCGTGATCACACTGATATCGATCGATATCGGCATATCGTATGTTAAGTATGTAGTTGCATGACATGTTACAATCTACTAAACTGGCCTGCTATATTGGACATATATATATATATATACCTTGAAGGCTAATCTCAGCAACTGTGAAGCGCGTACTACTGGTAATATCCTTTCAAAAGCGGGCCACTCCCACTAACGCCTGATATCTCCCGTAATGTTAGAACTGTCTCGACCAGAGCAGTGTACTAATTGTGTGATTCATGTCGAATGACAGATGTGCTCGAAGCTGTAAAAATATGGTTTATTCAAATAGAAAGTTGAATGTTAAATATTTATACATACTTAAACGAACCGAATTTTGTTTAAGATGTCTGTATTTCAATTTTAATTGATATAAGGACATGTTTTATCAGCATGACAATATACATACATCAATACTGATATTGAAATTGATATTGACATTAATATTGAAATGTTTACTTGAAAGTCCATTTGTGACTTGGTAACAACTGACTAAACAATGAATTCACATCGTTACAGCTTTCGGCTATTTACTAATAAATTCAATGACATCTTCCCAATTCGCTTGCAAATACAATGTTTGCCAAATAAACGCAGTTAACAGCTGTGCAGACTTGCCAACAAAGCTATGGCAGTTTTGGCACACTTTGAGATGCTATATAAATGCTTTAAACTCGTCCAATGCATATCATTCTTGTCTAACCAAGTAATACAGTAACACTTCAGCTAAGATGAAAATCCTGTCCGCAGTTCTGAGCTGTGCTCTGTTGGCAATTCTCATTGCTTGTGTTCCATCGGCAGCACAGACCGCTGAGCCATGTTTAACTTCTGCTGCCACTGAGCCATGTGCATGTCCAGCTGCTACCACTAAGAAATCGACTACTACTACGACATGTCCAGCTACTACCACTAAGGAATCGACTACTACATGTCCAACTTCTGCTACCGCTAAGCCATGTCCATGTCACAAACCAAAAAAACCCAAACACGGAGAAGGCCTTTTATTTGCACTATTACGTAGTTTACTCGGTGCAAGTAGTGACCATTAACCAATTGAGTTTGTATTCTTTTATTATAAAGATACAATACCCGAAATTCGATTAAAGGCACATGATTGTCGACTTATAAAATTTGAAATAAAAAAAATAAAAAATTATTTAAAAATGAAGGTGCATGTCATGTTACAATCTTAGTACTAAATATATAAATATATGTATATATATATATATATATATATATATATATATATATGTATATACATATACAAAGAGAGACAAAGAGAGTAATTGCCTGCCATAAGCTAATTATTCATTATTTTTCAAAAATTCCAAAGACCGATGGTAGGTACATATGTATATGTTCATGTGGGAGCTATGTGATATCGCCAGCCGATCTCGATTTGTGTCCGTACTCTCTGTCATTTTCCCTGCAAAGTACTTTGATGCGTTTACAATGTTTGCCCAATTAATGCTGTTAACAGCTGTGTGGACACAGTTTGAGATGGTATACATATACTTCAAATTCATTTAATGCATTTCATTCTTGACTTACCAATCCACATAAAGTTAACACTTCAGCTAAGATGAAAGCCCAACTCTTCTGGCAATTGTGATTCTGACGATGACTGATACAACTACTACCAAGCGAAACACTGCTAGATCTAACACGGCATTATATTATTATACAAGTTATGTACATATATAAATTATTTAAATGTCGTATGTATAATATATATATTGACGATGGACGAAGGATGGAGACTTTTGAATGCAAATGAGATATGATGAAGAGTTCTTGTTGGCCAAAAAGCAAACTCGAAGTGTTAAGCAAAAATAAGAAATAAACAAAAGAAACTCAAGATAGTTGATGGCCATCCAGGAGGTGTCTACCAGTTAGTTAGTTGCTGTAATATATTCAGGATAATGCAAGGACATGGGACTCCTGCTGCTGCTGTTGCTTTTACCCAAACCGAGAGAGAGTCGATCAATCACTCGATTGCGCAATCCAACGCCTAATGCTCGTCAAGTGACTGGGTCGCAGGTTGGCCATAAAACAAAATGTGTGTCGACAACGAATAAACGTATGTGGCACTAGTATTAGACACCCAGTACATCCTGCCCCACCGCCATCCAGACACCAGGCACCACAAAATACGCAGGAACAAGAAATGCCACCACTTAGCGGCTAAAGTCCTGTGACTGCGCCTGTGATTGCTTCAGCGTCCTGTGCCCCTGTGCTTCTGTCTTCCTCGTCTCGCACTCGTCCTGCGGTTCCCTTTAGCTTTCTCTTTCGATCTCTCTCTCCATCTCTCTCTCTCTAACTCTCCCTGTGGCTTTAGCTTATATATCATTCATGATGCGCCGCCTCTGACTAACAATTTTCAATAATTTAGAGCACAATATTGTACGTGTGCGTGTGTGTGTGTGTGTGTGTGTGCGTGTGTGAGCAGTGAGGGACAATGTAAAGATTGGTGAAAGCTACGCTAGCTATGACACTCCGAACATATAATACCCTTGCAATTAAATTCTTGATTTCCGATAGTTTTCCGATGTTATCGATAATGGGTTATATTAAGTATCGGAAGATTCTATTTACAATTTCTAAGAGAATAAGAAACTTTTTTGGTGAAGAACTTCATGTTATATTGATCAGCTGATGTGTCAAATTGCAATTCTCAATTCTCACTTCGAGTTTGGGAGCCACAATCGAAATTTTATATATGAAAACATCTAGAATACAAGGGTCGAAGGTGCAAACATCACGCCAAATATAAAATACCCTGTGCAAGGCAAGGGTATACGGAAAAATAAAAGAGAAACGGCGCGAAAAGTCGTGAAAAGGCAAACTGTAAAAAAGAATGACAAATGATCGTGCAAACATTTGGCAAATCCACGATTTCCATAACGAAGGACGCGGAACCGGGTGGATGTAGGCGCTTCACGGGGGTGGCTTAAGGTGTGGAATAGAAAGAGGGATGGTGGGGTGGGGGGGGAGAGTTGTTGCAGATAAATATTATGGCATAAAACACTTTGGCGACTGGCGACGTCACTTGGCGCATTATTTCATGAGGTCGTTACCGTCAACGCCGGCCTTGCTTACACCGTATATATGTAAGCAACTGGCGACAGCAGCAGGGGGTAGTGGTGTGGGATTGTTTTCGCCTGGGTGGTGCGTAAATAATGCCCACCTGTGCCACCTCCGTGCGCACCGCTCTGATGCCTTGACAAAATTATGACTTCACTTACAAGAAAACATTAAAGTTTAACATTAAATGGCATGTCATTTTGAGGGGGAGAAGGCATCGGAACAGCTTAGAGTCACGACAGCGCTTGACTAGCGGCATGCCACATGTCACATGCCACATATGCCACACACAGCCACACACACTTTTGTGTCTTTAGATAGATATACTAGAGTGTGTGTGTGTGTGTGTGTGTGTGTGTGTGTAGACATCATCAAATTTACCTAAATTGCATTCATGGCATTCACAAGTTCCAGTTTCGATTGGCAACTAAATATTGCGCAACGGGTATCTTAGTGCTGACTTGCAGTAAATATTATACTCACATGTTAATGTAATAATAATAATACAGTTATAATAATACAATTATAATAATACAATAATAATATTGCTTAACAGCTTAGCAAAGATATTTATCAAGTTAGTTATCAACTTTTATCTATGCATTTTGATTTTCAATGGGTTAATTGAAACTATCGATGCATAACTACATCTGCAGATCCTTGAAGGCATTTACCATCCTCAGTTCCGCTGGGAGTCCTGCGCCAATTGACAAATGCATTCAATGTCAGAGAGCGCCATCAGGCCATAAATACAATCAGTTGTTCTCGCCCACAAGATATACGAGCATTTATACGCGAGCATGTCTTGCGCCAATTTATTGAAGGGGAGTTTGTGGGGGGGTCTGTGGGTGGTGGGGATTTTGAGTTAGCTGCGACATTGGCGCTCAGGCAAGGCGCTCATTAGGATAATTGCAGGCAATTAACTAAATTGCCGCCGCATTTGTCGCTTAGCCTCAGCGTCGCGACATTCGTAAAGGGGGTTGGACTGTGTCAAGGGCGGGGGTTGTGTCTTGTTGGCTTATAGAAATTATGGTTCATAAATTGCATTGCCTTTTAGTATGGTACACACACACACACACACTCACACGCACACATTGAAGTCAGCTTTTGGCTTTAGTGCGTTTTAATTAGCTGACGGATTTTGTTTTTGTTTTTCTTTTTTTTTTGTTTCCATTTCTGTTTTTTTTTTTTTGGACTTGGACACGTTCTGGGCTCTATGAGCACTGTGATTAGATGACCGCTGAATTGGTAATCAATGCCGCTACCTTGCCCAACTAGCCCCCACCCGCTTTCGCCCAACTCTCGCGCTCTCTTTTAGCTGCTTAATAAAAGCGTTTCGTGCCCCCTGCGTACGTGACAGTGTGTCTTAAGAGTTTTCGCACACACTTTACAGCTGCTATATACCACACCTACACCCCTAAGCCCCTCCACTCCATCCCCCAACTCCCTATGCCTAGCCACGTGATGCGCTGAACGTGTCTGGTAATGAAATCATTTCCGTGCTCTTTTGAAGTTTCTGTCCGTATTATCGGCCAAAGTTGCACTGGGAGAAATATTATTGGCATTTAATTTTACAAATATACACTACAATTTTGTAAAAAGCTTAACAAGTTAATTGTCATGAATATGTAATTAAATAATGCGAACACCTTAGCCGTTTTTGTGTATTCGAATAAGTGTAGATTTTTTTTGCGAGTGTAATCTACTATGTGATCGCATTAAGCTGCAGATTCGTGTTTGTTCTTCACTTGACTCTGCGTGTGTGTGGCAACGGAATGCTAAATTAGTGGCTGTAGGAGGTGCCGAGCGGTGTGCGGTGTGCGGTGGGTGTGGCTTATGCATGCACCTGGCCAAAATCGTTGAAATGACCAAAAATGGTTGCCAGCGCCAGGTCAAAATGTATGCAACCCACACGAACACATGCCCACGCACCCACACCCACACACACACCCACACACACACACGCAGCATTATTGTAGCCTAAAATGCAGCAACAACAAATGCTGAAAGCCAAAATGAAATCGATTTATCTGTTCAATTGGCGCGCCCCAAAGCACCACCCCACCCCACCCCAAACCCCAAACCCCACACATGCACACATGCACACATGACCATTGTGTGGGCGACAAGCTCGTGGCGGGAAGGAGATGGGAAATGGTAGAAGGGAGGGTAGATAACTGTAAGCTTATGTATATATACCTCAACGTATGTACATACATACATACATATATACAAAAGTAGTATTGGAGAGACCGAAACTCTCCCGTGCAGTGGGTGGAGCCTACGGAATGGTAGTGAGCTATGTACACACATACACACACACACGCACACATACACATATATTTATATATATATATATATATATATATGTATCTATGTATATGTATATATAAACATCTGTGCATGTGTCGGGTATGTGGGTGTGTCTGTGTGTGTGATGTGTCCAATCAGAAGCAAGTGTCACCCACACACACGCATAGAGAGAGATATGAGTCGGAGTCGATGGCAGCATCACCGGTGCTCGCAAAGTGACAACAAAAAATGCCACACACAAAACAACAACAACAACAAAAATAAAGTACCAACAACAAATAAAAAAAAATGAAAAAAAATACACAAAAACAAATAGAGGGAAAAGGAGAGGAGATAAGCAATGGCAGTCAGCAGCGCACAGTTGGAAGATGGCTGAAAAGCTCACTCAGCCAGAAATCAACAAAAGCCTCTCAAGAGGACGACAACAAAGATACATACATATATATATATATATAGATATATATATATAGATATAAAATAGCATCAATAACAAAATAAAATAAAATCATGTCGAAAAATTGTTGTTGAAGCAACCAGCAATAAAGGCTGTTGAGAATGTGTACACAAATCACATGCACACAAGTGACAAAAAGACAAACAGTCAAAGAGAATGAAAGAGAGAGAAAGAGAGAGAAAGAGAGAGAGACAGCCAGAGAGAGAGAGAGAGAGAGAGAGAGCCAGAGCGAGTTGCAAAGCGGGTTGAGGAACGAGACTTTGTCTAGTTTCCATGCAGATCTTTCTTTGTAGCACACAATTCAATGTTCCTTAGGAATTAAGTGATTTGCTTCAATTATTTGCTTTATTTGCACCTTTATAAAATAATAAGATAATCCAAGCCTTGATGTCAATTTCAATTTCCCATTCATTATAGAGAGACATTTTCGACATTAGTTTCAAGCACAAGTACAGAGAACTCCAATTTTAAGGAACAGATGCAAAAAAAAATGTCAAAATAAAGTAATTTCTCCATTTGAGGTCAGGGAACGCATCTTTGAGACCTCAGAGCTGAGTGCATATATAACAGCTATGTCTGATCTTTCATAAATAAAATATTATTTACGACACTTAAGATCACGGAACTTAGGGGAACATATACAAACAGCTCCTTATACACTGAAAAAGGATAAAAAGGATATAATGGTTTTGTGAAAATGTATGTAACAGGCAGAAGGACGCATCGATATGGTATATACATACATTCTACATCAGGATCAACAGCCGATGCGATATAACCATGTCCGTCAGTCGGTCTGCATAAGCACACGGATTTGAGAGACTATGAGTGCCACAGACTGACTCAATAGATTTAAAGGAATACGTAAACATGATTAAGTTAAGGGCGTGGTTAGGTATGGGCAGTTGCTTCGATTAATACACACATCATATATTTATATATACATATATATATTTCAAAATCAACAATACTTTTGTTTACAAATCCTTCTGCAGACTCATTTATTGTTCACACCTGCATAAGGTATTCCTTAGATGAAAGGTGTTCTAGTCAAAGAAGATGCATATATAATCACACACACACACACACACACACATGACACGCTTAAAACCAAATGAGTGTTGCATGTGCTTCGAAGGAAATGAAATGCATGTTTTGTTGACAACGACCCGCAAAGATACCCTAACAAGATACTCGCCCCAATACACTGCGCCACCTGTACACGCCCCAAGCCCCGCTCTTACGCATCAGTACCAGCCGTTTAACACTAACTAAGCTGCTTACATTTTGTGTTGCTGCTGTTGTTGTTGCTGCTGTTGTTGTTGCTGCTGTTGTTGTTGCTGTTGTTGCTGGCGATTCCCTAATACACAAAAGGAAAACGCAAAAAAAGCAAAAACGGGGGAAAAGAAAAAAATAATGTGCCGCAGGGTTGTCACACAGGTGGGGGTAGCTAGGTGAGTAGGTGGGGTGGGTTGGTGCGGCAAGCTGCAAGCGGCAAGTTAAGAAATCAAACAGCTGACATAAATAACATTTTAATTTAAATACGACAGGACAACGGACAACGGACAACGGACAACAACAATAATAACAAAAGCGGCAGCACATTTTTTTATCGTTAAGGTAAGCAGAAGGTCCAACAACAACAAAATACATATTTAAACAGCAGCTCGACAACAACAACAACAACAACAACGAGAACAACGGGATCGAGAAGCGACCACGCAGAGAAGCAAACAAAATTAAACAGCAACAGTAAGAAAAAAAATAGCAAAGAAAAAAAATTAAATACACAAAGCCATTAGCCAAGTCAGTCGACTGATCAATACCCTGTTAAAAGTGTGCGGAAACGTTTTTGATGCCCGATTGTCCCTACTAGCATTAGTCCAGATCAGACTTCAATAAATATTTCTACAGCGATCTTATCAGCTGATTAAGCTGATTTATTAAAGCAACTTTCAATTGGGTCGCTACGACGGATACTGTTGGATTAACCCCATTGCAAGGCTGCTGCTGCTGTAGGGTATAAGAAACGAGCAGGCGACAGAAGAAGCAGCAGCGCCAGCAGTGGGAAAGTAAATTTTATTTTAAAATAAATTTATCGCCTTATCCGTTGTGCACGGCAGCCACGACGAGACTAGTCGCAGGACACAGACACACACACACACACACACACACACACACACACATAGGACGTAGGACACAGGACACGGGACACAGGACAAGTCAAGTTGTCGTATGTTTGTTGTTGTAGCTGGCTTTGGTTGCAGCTCAAGCTGCTTCCCATAGCGCCAATTGCAGGGACAACAAAGAAGCCAACACATGCGTCGCAGCAGTCAATATACCCGCCCAACCACCCAACACACCCCACCGCCCACCTCTTGGCCAACAGCTGGGCCAGCCAGCAAGTAGCTGTTTGCCCCCAGCACGAAGCGCTTCATTTGAACGAAATGAAATCATAATGAGATTTTTGCGTTCGTTTTTTGTCGCTGCCTCAGCAGCAGCAGCAGCAGCAGCAGCAGGAAAGCGTGGGGTAGAATTGTAAAACGGTGGGGGGGGGTGGTGGTGGGGGGTTGGGCATTGGAGCACTCTCACTTGGCCATTGCCATGGACGTAGGGCATAATGACAAAAATTCATAATTGGATAAAGAAGCGAACGTGATGCTGTGTGGATGTATAGGTGTGTGTGTGTGTGTTGTGTGTGTGTGTGTGTGTGTGTGTGTGTGTGTGTGTGTGTGTGTGTGTGTGTGTGTGTATGTGTTTGCACTGAAAGAAAATAATGCAGAATATCAATTCGTAATTCATTTATTCAACTTAACTGGAAGCCACAGAGTCGTTGGCCAGGTCGTGTAGCAATGCATTTGATCCCTAAGCAGGCAAAGCATTATAATTTTATATATCATATACAACAACAACAAAACATACATATATAAATATGTGTATATTTTACTTAATTGAGAATATGTTTGTAGTAAGCAGAAGAGTTGCATGCCACAAAACAATTAATGGGAAAGTTGAACTATTTTTTGGTATATTTGTTGTTATTCCAGTTTGCACTCAAATTAAAATAGTGCTTTAACAAAGACTATTAAAATTATATGCTTAATATCATTTTTTTTGTTACAGTGCATGGCCTGTGTGTGTGTGTGTGTGTGTGTGTGTGTAAGAGTGTGTTAAATAATGCATCAAGATTCGTATGCTAAAATCAAAGTAACTAAAATTAACTGTTTAAAATGTAATTTTATTTATTTCTGTGTAGTTGTGTGTGTGTGTGTGTGTATGTGTGTATGTGTGTGTATGCGTGTGTATGTGTGTGTGTGTGTGTGAAGGTTAGTTGTGAGTGTGTCCGATTCGATTGTGTTTAAATCAGGTATAAGGCCGAGATTGAAGTGCTTTAAGACTAGAGGAACAAAACACACATTGTGGCGCCACACACACACACACACGCACACACATATGTTGTGCGGCTCATTTGTCAGCTCGTTCGTTTGGATAATTGTCCTGCGATAAACAAAATTAGCAGCCATTTACGCGAAAATAGCTAAATGCCTGCCAGTCTGACAAAAAGGACAAAGGGACAAGGACAGGGTAACATCGACAGGACGACAATGGCGACAGCGGCGACAAATGCCATCAGCGTCTAAACTCACCCCACCCCCCGAACGCGTCCATCTTCGCACCCTTCCCCACCAAAAACAAGCCGCTTAGTAGCCCAGCTTGGAATTTATGGTAGTGTCAGGATATTCATGTGTATTGTGGCACAACCACGTCCTGGCTGCCTGACTGCCTGGCTGCCGGCTGTTGCTCTTCCTTTTCCCCGCTCTCCCCTTCCCATCCCCATTCCCCTGTCTTTCAACATTAGTTATAGTTTTGATGAGTGGCATTAATGAGTCGTCTCTGTGTCTGCAACTGTCTAACATCCTACGCTCGATACACACACAGAAAATCACCCATACATTCATATATGTTATCCTTAGTGTCTTTCTGTGTCGCCTTTTGTCTGTCACTTGGGTGTGTGTGGGCGGCTGGTGTTGGGGCTGTGTGGGAGTTGACATTAATGACACCCACACATGGCATCCAATTTGACAGGCAACATGGGCAACAAATTAGTGAAAATCACAATCACACAATTTTCTCTCTTTCGCCATCACTTCTCTCAATAAACGCATCCACACCCACCCCCACACCCACCCCCCTCCTTCCCCCTTCCTAAGGTATTTTATACTTTACTCCTCGTGGCTCTCCTCTGATTTTTTTTTTTGCAACTAGCCGCTTTTTATTTAGCTGCACACAAAACTTGGCTAACAAACGTGGCGCGCTTGTGACTTGTGGCAGCTGTGCTGACCAAGCGCACGGAAGGTGGAGTCACCCTCCCGCCCCCCTTGCCCTTGCCGATAACTATCGACAGCAGTCGAAATAGGCAACAAGGCATGAGTTATTTATGTCTTCTAAGAGACAGCCACTGCTAGAGCTAAATTCTTTCAGAGCCCAAAGAAAAAAAATAATCGCACAAAAAGTAGCAAAATGGATGGAAAATCAAAGCAGCTTGAAAACAACAGCCAAGTTCTGTCGTTTTAGCCATTTATTGCATATGCACAATGCGCAAGCTTTTGGCCGAGCTTTCACTTGAACACGCTTAAGAGCTTTTGTGCTTTCACACTTTCACATTTTTTGCTTTTTATCATTTTTTTGGCACGCTAATTTCAATTGCACAAATCTGAGCCAGTTTTCAAACTGAAGTTTGAAAAATCTTAGCCACTTTCTGGCTAGCAATTGTTGTGGCAACACTGTTGCAAGACTCTGTGGAGGGGGCTGAGAAGGTCGTGTGAGTTTAGAGGGCCCGCCGGCGTCTTGGGTGGCTAAGAGTAAGGGTTGGAGTTGAAGTGGGGTTGTTCGGGCTGTCAACTCACATATGGAGATTTATTTGCAGCACATTCTTCTCGATTGTTAAGCGCATTTGTAAGCATTTTTAATAGAGTCCGTTTGCGATATTGGCGGCATCGTCGTTGGTGGGTTAAGTGCTGTCCCCTGCCCGGCCACCGCTTTCCACAGCCTCCCCCCCCCCTCTTACAACTAGATGCCAATTGGCCTCGTTTGGTGCTCCAACGAATTTCAGCTGCCTGTGATTTAAGGCTACGATTGTAGGCTGACATAATCGAAGTGCCAGAGATCAGCAATCAAATTGTAATAGTAGATAGAAGATAGAAACATCAGCCAAATATCAGAGAACTAATATAAGTTTTCTCGATGCTGACAACTTTATTTGAGGTTGATTTATTCGACATGAAATTGAAGATGTGCAACTGATAGCTGAAAGCAAATGTCTTTAAACATGCATGTATGAATTAAATGTGATGAGAAAAATGCCATTTTAAAGCTACATCTGCTTAAAGTGAAGTTAAGATCTACAATTTCAAACTCAAGAGGGTGCTATTAAAAATAAGAAGAAGAAAAACTTAGTTTACAGTTATTTATTTTACTCAATACAAACACTTACTCTTAGTCTAAAGCTCAGCTCAGCTTTTTCTGTTTGTTCTAGTTTTAAAATGTACCCAAAATAATAATAATAACGGTTAATGAGCTTTAGCTTGTAGCAACCAAGCATCAAAACTGTTTGACTTTTTCGCATGTTTATGCAGAAAACACATTTTATAGCTTCATTTTGCAGCTTTAAGGCAAAAGAATTCCTCAATGGCAGCGGTTGCGGAGCGAGGAAGTTTGCACATATGCAGCGCATATATACACATGTGTGTGTGTGTGTGTGTGTGTGTTTGCTAAAACATCTGGCAACTCTATTTAAGGAGGAAACAGACAACAACAACAACAACAACATCGCCACAGAGTGCTAAACTACATGCGTGCAATAAAAACGAAGCCAAAAGCAACCAAATAAGAAAACAACAAAAACTAGACAAAGCAGCGCTGCTTCTGCTATCTATCTAGGTGTATGTGTGTGTGTGTGCGTGTGTGTGAGTGTGTTGAGAGTGAGAAATAGAGAGGGAAAGAGAGAGAGCCAGAGGCAAGCAGTGGCAACGCTGCTCCCGACGCTGATAAGCCGGCAACGTCTTGTGACTTTGCCTTTAATGACTGGATTTATAGGTCCTTGGAGATAATCTCGGCCACCGAAAGCCACACACACACACCAAGCCAACACACACACAGACATACGCACACCCATACACACACACACACACACACACAAACACATACACAAACAGCCGGCGGCTGCTGTTCTGTTCTGTTTACCGAGCGTCAGTCGCGGATTTTTTTCTTTTTTTTTTTGTGGTGTTCTTGTTATGTGATATTGCGGAGGGGTGGTGTAAAGCTGCCAGTGTCTCATATAAAATGTGAACTGCAAAGGGAGGAAGGGCGAGGGGGGGGGGAGTTATGGAGCTAAGGACGTCGTCGTTGTTACAGGGTAATTAACATCAAAGCCCGACAAAGCTCATAAAAAGACGCAGCGAGCTGGCGAGATAAACATACGCATACAGTCAAAGAACTAAAGAGCGTGGGGTGGGGTGAAGTAGGATGATGGGGTGGGAGGGGGAGGGGGGAGAGACATACACATGGGACATTGTACGTGGTGGACGTGTAAAGCGAAGTGAGACGGGTAGGGTTACACCGGTCTGGGCGGGTCATCAACTAGTCTGCCACTTGGCAATATTTAGTTTTACCAAAAACTTAAAAATATTAAGCATATACTTTAAGTAATTAATAATAAATTAAGTAATTATTACATTTGCATTGTGGAATTAATTTATTTTATTCTTTGTCATCTGGCAACATTTGTACTATGTAGCACTTATGTACCTATTAGGCCATCTTATAAATCAGATCGATCTTAAAAAATGAACAAAATGTGCTTAAAATTAAAATGGAATTATTCGTTGATAGAAACAGATTTTAATTGCTTAAGCTATTGCAAATTAACTATAGCATAATATCCAATTGAAGAAAAGAAAGTTTGCAGTGTACCAACGAATAAATGAAAGTGCCAGTTGTTTGGTACATTTGTACCAAATGCAAAAGTCAGCGACTTCAACGTGAGATAATGTTGACAGCGCCCAAAAAGGATGACAAAAGGATGCCGCTGGCATAGGAGAGACAGGCACACACACACACCAACACACCCACACACCCACACACACACACACACACACACTGTGTACACGGCACGGCACAGACAATGAGTATGCACTCTGTGTGCACGCACATGTTTGAAGCAATTAAAATCAGATAAGTTATAGAAAATGGCCTGTCGTCGACATTTAAACATGCCACTGTCAGTGGCAGCTAGTAGCTCGCTCCGTCCCACAGCTCCGTTCTGCCAGTCACTGTGTCGCGACGTCTTCCGTTATGTTTGTCACGGCTGCCATTGTCTGCGTGTCGCCATGTCCTCCGTGTCTGTCCATGTTGCATGGTGAATTCGCCATTGCCCTCCTCCATTGCCATGCTTGCTGCCCGCCGTTTTGCGTAATGAATTTCAACAAGCAGCAAACGCGACGAGCCAAACTGACAGCCAAACGAGCAATAGCAAAGGCAGCAGCTACTGCCACTTGCCCCACACACACACGCACACACACGCACACACACGCGCACACACACACGCACACACACGCGCACACACACGCACACTTGAAAAAAAGTTTTCGATAGTGAAAACTTAAAATGAATAATATTGAAAATAAAACTCATTCAAATTTAATTGAAGAGGTTTCTCTGAAATTTTAGACTATTTTCTAGCTACTTTTCCCGAAATTTGCACTTATTGACAATTGAAATGAAATTGAGAATTGGAATTGTGCAATTAAGGGCATAAATTTTCAAGAGTGTACACACACAATCAAACCACACTACACCCACATAGTTGTGAAATATTTTTGTATTCAAATGCTAACAACAACAACAACAACAACAGCAGCAACAATAACAACAACAAGTGAAGGTAGTCCGCAAAAACAGCTAAAAGAGGCATTCAACTGTTCATTCGTACGCATGTAACCCCAGCCACAAGTCACTTTTGTAGCCTCACCAATTCGCTCACCCACTTAGCCACGCCCACTCCCACACACACACACACACGCACACGCACACAAGCCATCTTCCACTGATGTATTCATGGCCTTGACGCTAACAGAGTGACAAAATTCGCACCCTGCGCTCAAGCTCAAGTGTGAATGGCAAAAAAGAAGCGCTAAAAAATGAAAATAAAGTGCAAAACAACAGAAAGAGAGGAAAGAGAAGAAAGAGAGGAAAGTGAAGAAAGAGAACATCGAAGTTGAAATGTTCTTTGGCTCACTTAACCTTATCTAGCTTAACTAACTACTTAGTCTGTCTGCTTTGATTAGGCAAGCGGTTTAATTAACTGTTTAATATTTGATAAGAAATCAGCTAACTGAACGGTAAATTTTCAATTTACTTTTTTTTTAATAAAGAAAACCATCTTTTGCTATACTATAATTTCCTTATGAGCTTAACGTAATCGCTAAACAAATGAGGATGCTCTAAGGTGAGAGCATTCAAATCACGCAGTCACGTTGAAATATTCGCACGCCCCTTTACCATATTGTTGTAAATGTGTGTGTGTGTGTGTATGTGTGTGTGTGTGTTGCTATGTATGTTAGTGTTGGTATGAGTTATCCCTTTTGCAGCAGCATTGTGCACTTAAGACATTTTGGCGTGCTTAACGCGCGCGACATTTTGGACAACATGGAGAAGATATTTGAAATGCCAGTCCATAACTCTCAGCAGCAAGCCAAAGTGCGAGACAGAGATATATATATATATATAAATAAATTTATAGAGAGAGAGAGAGAGAGAGAGAGAGAAAGAGAGTAATCTTAAATTCACTACAAGGACATTAAAAGCTCTTGTCTTATGCACTTGGGTTTATTTTATGGGATAAGTTCACAGCACTTGAGCTCCTTTGTTAACTAGTTGTTTTCGATTATAATATTACAAATTTTAGAAGACTTTGAATTTACAATACCAGCTATGATTTGATTAGGTAATATGATGATGACAATCCCTTTCAGATTTCAATTATACATCGTTGGACAGCTGCTCGCGTCTATCCTTACCTTATTCCTCATAGTGACTCGGTCCCGTCGCGAACAACAGAAGATTCGGTGTTTTGTGAGCGACTTACGGCATTTCACTAGATGATCCATTACGGAATCCCATAGAGGTTTCTTGTTAAGGATAAGAAGAAGGATTTCACACTAGTGACTCCTTAGATTCATCAATCTGAGTGTTTGGCATGGTTAGTTGTTCGTCAATACAACTGGGAATTAGCTAATAGATATATAGAATAATTCTTATATCTTCAACAATTTGTATAATTCGTGTACAACTTTACGCTTATGATTTCTATAGAGGAAATCCTACAGAAAATTAACGAAAAATTCGGGTCAAAGTCCAAATATGAACCCCATAATTAGTTTGTCTCAAAAAAGATGCAGCTCGGTACTCATAAGATACACTTGAGATGCACACATTCAACATAAATCCTGAGTACAAGGAGAACAAAAACCAGCCTCATATATGATATATATATGTACATATATTCACTCATTCAAATCGATGCTGCCGTTGCTTCTCTTCGCCATTATTCAATCTGAGCCACAGCTTTGTAGATAACTCAATAATTTGGAATTTAAGAAAAAAAGTTGATCTAAAGAAATGGAATTGAAAATGAAATGAACTTAAAACTGACATTGCGGGAGGCTGGAAAATGTGCTCAACAGCTGATTGCTGTAAGTCAGCACATTAATCAATCCCCAGCCTCCAATTCTGTCTGCGTTGTGGCCAGGGGAGGGGAGCTGCGTACTTATGGCAATTGTGGCACTTGATGCTTAGCGCCTTGTTGGGCACTCAACAGGGCGTGGCTCGCTGCCAGCCATATGGCCCACAAGTTGCTGCTCTTGTTGTTGTTGCTGTTGTTGTTGTTGCTGTTGTTGTTGTTGCTGTTGTTGTTGCATCTGCTGTTGCTCATTGTTGTTATTGTTGTTAATGCAAATGCCAGGCATTCGAATGCACTCGGGCGTGATCAAAAACCAGCAGGCAGATGCACTTGACTTGAAATAAAAAGCAAAATGCAAAAAATGAAAATATATATATGCAAAATTTTAAATAAAGAATGGCAGTCGAAATGCCAAGCCTCACGACCCCTATATCACTTGCCGCACCCCTCTCTCCAACATTCCCCCACCTGTGCAACAAAAGCAAACTTTGCGCTCATTGTCTGGCCAAGATCTTGGGCAATCCAACAAAATTGTATGCAAATATATATACATATTATATATATATTTTTTTCAGAACTTCTACCGAAATTTTAGTCGGGAACAATTGAAATATGAACGGAAAGAATGCATTCTTGTTAATACCTTTAGTAATACCCTCCTCACCCGTTTTAGCAGGACATTTTAAGCCGACTTGTTCCGGGCTAAAATTTGATTAAAAGTTCTGATTTACTTCCAACTTTCTTTTGGCATTGTCAATGTACACATTCTTCTAATCGTTTTTATTTTAAATAAATGTAAATCAAATAGAAATATTGGATTAAATAAAATAAAATAAGTAAACTACGAAATATTGGAACTAATGGAAGTACTCATTGAAAATCGGCAAATACAAAACTGTGTGAAAGATATTATGCAGCAACTCAAGCATACCCATATATACACATATATACGTATATATATATATTTTTTTGATCAGCAATACTAGCCAAGTTCGTCTGGTTGTCGATAGTCTCCCAGCTGAAAGTTTTTCTGATATACATATGTTGCAACTTATTTGCCACAGGAGTTGTGGAGTTTATAATGAAACTTGGTTAGGTGAGCAGATTGATGGCTGTTAACGCGGCTATGTAATATTCGACATGCTTTCATAAACTTGTGTACTCATCAACTAATATATATATAGCTACTCAAATATATATATATATATATATATATAATATGTATCCGTTCTTACATTGCATTCGATTATGTATTAAATCGTGCCGAATAACTAAAGCTGACAGCGGAGCTCTTAATTGTGGCACAGAGCAGACTGTGGGTGTGCGACGGGTTGTGGGTGTGTACAACGTGTGTAACAAGCTGTATTTGCGTAAGTGTATGTTGATGTGTGTGTGTGTGTAGCATCAGCTGCCACAACTAATTAGCTGTACTGTGGGCTCAAATGCAGTTTGGCAGGCGGGCGTTAATGGAGTGCGTAATGGGTTAATTTTCGCAATGCCGAGCCCCTTTGCACTTTTTGTCTTACTGCCTACTTTCTGAGTGGAGGCGTGGCAGAGGAGGCGGGGGTGGAGGGGGGCGTGGCACAGCCGTAGAACGTGTCGTGTCTTGTCGTGCCGCAACGCGACGCGACGTGTCCGCAGAAACACATCAGCCTCACTGACGACAAGTTAATCACATCGTGTCCAATCAGCCGAGCTAATCCCCCAGTCAGCCAGCCAGTCAGTTCGCCAACCAGCCCCACTCAGTACACACTGGAAAAAAGGTCGTACTAAATCAGTAGAGAATAAAATTCCAAATTCGAACACAAAAACAGTTTTGGCTGAAGTGCTAAACTTAAATCTAAGCCTTGATTCCTCTCTACCATTTTCTGCAATGAATCAGGATAGCTTCTTAAAAGAAAACTAAATCAGCTTGAATCAAGCATTGACTATAATTTATTTAAGTATATAAATACCGGTGCCTAGTTCAAGCACAGTCATTCTCTGGCTTGTAGAAATTATAGCCAGTTTATACACTCAGAAAAAAACGCCCGAAAAGGAAAATCGAGTTAAAAAAAAATAATGCGATTTTATTAGTGAATGTTTATGTGTATAGAATAGCGTTTTTCTCCGAGTGTAAGTACATCTCTGTCTATATGTATCCAGCTATATATCTTTGTATGTATTCACACAATATTTTTATTATTATTACTATGCATAAAATGCACAGTTGCCTCAAAATACGCAACAGCTGCTGCATATAAATTTGTTAGTCAAACAGCGTTTCCGTTTCGCTTATCCATCCACCCCCCACCAGTCCCGCTTTCCCTTCTCACCCTGTTCATCTCTTTCCACGACCGCCACTGAAGAAAAAAAAAAGTTTTTTTTTGGCCATGGCTTAGATTCTAAGCCCGGCCCGGACATTGGCAATTTACATTTGGTATTGGACATGTCCATAATGTTGCAACATCGGATCGGATCATATTGACATCATCTTCCTCTCTCGCATCGTCATCCGACATCCTCAGCCTCAACCTTAAGCGACGCACTTATTCCCATCCGCATCGACATTTTCTAGTGGCCAATTATCGCTTAAGCCGCTGCGTTTTGGCTTTTAAAGTTCCATTTTGGCTTTCGAGTCGCTTTCAAAAATTTCGTTTAAATTCCATTGCCATTGCCCGTCCGCTCTCCCAAACCATCGCCCGATAACCCCAACAAAAAAAAGAACCTGAAAGCCAAACAAGTCATAAAGCTAGCAAATTAGCTAGCAAAATCAGCGCGACTGGAAGATGCCCTGGAATTAACTTCAAATCAGGAACAAAATTTAGAAGCCAATCGAGAATCTGCGAGTGGCAAAGCGAGTAGTAAAGCGAGTAGCAAAGCGAGTAGCAAAGCGAGTAGGAAAGCGAGTAGCAAAGCGAGTAGCAAAGCGAGTAGGAAAGCGAGTAGCAAAGCGAGTAGCAAAGCGAGTAGCAAAGCGAGTAGCAAAGCGAGTAGCAAAGCGAGTAGGAAAGTGAGTAGCAAAGCGAGTAGCAAAGCGAGTAGCAAAGCGAATAGCAAAGCGAGTAGCAAAGCGAGTAGCAAAGTGAGTAGCAAAGCGAGTACCAAAGCGAGTAGCAAAGCGAGTAGCAAAGCGAGTAGCAAAGCGAGTAGCAAAGCGAGTAGCAAGGCGAGTAGCAAAGCGGGAACAATGCGAGTAGCAAAGCGAGAAGCAAAGCGAGTAGCAAAGCGAATAGCAAAGCGAGTAGCAAAGCGAGTAGCAAAGCGAGTAGCAAAGCGAGTAGCAAAGCGAATAGCAAAGCGAGTAGCAAAGCGAGTTGCAAAGCGAATAGCAAAGCGAATAGCAAAGCGAATAGCAAAGCGAATAGCAAAGCGAATAGCAAAGCGAGTAGCAAAGCGAGTTGCAAAGCGAATAGCAAAGCGAGTAGCAAAGCGGGAACAATGCGAGTAGCAAAGCGAGAAGCAAAGCGAGTAGCAAAGCGAATCGCAAAGCACGAAGCATGGCGAAAAGCAAAAGAAAAAACAACTTTACCACAAATCAGTCCAATTTTTCTATAGCATTTGAAAAATTTATTTGAAAAATATAAAAAATTAATGCCACAAAACGAATTACACATGACACGAGCGTCCGGCATATGCCACATCCCACACAGACAAACATATGTACAGGGTATTATGTAGAGGTATAAGGGCTGGGAAAATATGCAGTAACCGCGAAATTGAAATTTGGCTTCGGCTGCGGCAACGGGCGGCTTCTTTGCATTGTTTGCGTCGCTTGTGTATATTTTTTTCCTCTTTTTTTATTTTGTTGGTAAACGGCCGGCTCACCACCTGATCCTAAGTAAATACAACAACAAAGCGATACCAAGGGCAGACCACGAGGTCATAGATAGGGGGGGTGGTGCGTGGGGGAGGGAAGGGCGAACCGGGGACAGACATGCATGTAGATATTTTTTATTATGCGTCGCGAGCGCGCTTTTCTTTTTAATTAAATGAAACCAGAGGAATTGACCCAAAACGCAAAATAAATAAATACTTCGGCAGGAGAGGAGTCCTTGAGCTGTGGTTCGTTGGCAAGGGTGTGGGTGGTAAGGGTGAGACTGTTTCCCGCATTTTTCTAAACATCTGCATAGCTTGTGTTTTGTTAATAATTATTTCAATTTTTTTGTAGTTCTGGAAGGAGGGGTAATGGTCAAAGGAGTAAGAAACAAGAATTCAAAAGATGCCGCGTAGCCTTTTGTTTATTTTCAAAAAACAACCACAACAACAACAACAAATCGTCAAAAACAACAACAACAACAATTGCTCAACAACGCGAATTTGTGTAAAAAACAATAAATATTTCACCTTCAATAAATCATTTTCCATTTACATTTGCCTTGGCTTTTTGAGGGTTTGGTCTCCTTTACCAAAGAGTTGGACGTTTGTTTTGGGTTTGGGTTTGGGTTTGGGTTTTTTGTGCCCTTTTTTATGGCGGAGGCGTGGGGGAAGGGCAGCTATCTCAGCCTGACATTCTGTGTTTTAAAGTGGCAATCCCTGCATAATCTAAGCAAAATACATAGAAAATATTTAAAGGTAGCATTTATTACTAAGGTTCAGCTTTTGAAACTAAGCCAACAAAAAAAAATCCAAAATATAATCATTTAATATGAACCTTCGTTACATCCTGATTACTTTCACCAAAGTGCTTCAGCGATGTTGTATTTCAATTTCATTTGAATGTGATTTTCAGATTCTCATAAAATATATATTTATACAAGTAAGATTGTTGTAGTCGAGTGAAGTCGACTACTAGATATATAAATATAGTTTTAGTACCAGATGGGATGCTCCTCAGCCTTGGGACTTCCAGACTCTCTTCTCTCCGTGACTCTCCTTTAGAGAACCGATCTGCATTTTTGTATACCGCCAAACTAGACTCAGATTGGGACTAGAGCTATCCGGAAAGCACTATTCCATGTCCTTGTAAAGGTGGGTGTGAGATGGCAGAGATGTGGAATTGAGTCAGTGCCTTGGATGCGATCTAATTTATCTTTAACAATTTTGCAGTTCACTTGCTTTTGAATTAAGAAATTGACTGGTTTAGGAGAGCTTAGGAAGAGCCCAAATATGTATTACTATAGTCAGAGAATGAATGGTCCTCAGTGACTTGCCAGTCAGTGGTAAGTTTTTAACGATAAAAATTGGATAACTTTCTTTGTTCCTTCCTTGTTATATCGTCCAGTGGTAGTCCCCAGCTCTCATGGGCCATTTATGCCGATAATATCCAAATTGGGGCTGATTGTAGTTCCAGTCACTTAGAAATATAATAAGGTGTTCCTTTGCTGGCATACAGGTTCCAGTTCGGGTTCCGTCTGAGCTACCATCGTGTGAAATTACATCTGGTACATCTGTGGATCAGTCAAACTGCATAACAAGTCCGATTGCTATTGTTGTCCAAAGTTAAGATAATTATGTATGAGCAAAATTCAAACTGTATTTTACAAGATTAACAAACAAATATTAATCCAAATCTGGTAAGTATAACTGTAATGAGAGCATATTGATAATTGTTAACTGATATTACCATTATCATTTCAATGAAAATTCAAAATCAATTAAACCTAATCATATATGGCAAAGTATTAAAGTTTTATTTTTAGCTTGAAGCAAGATGTAAGGGATCACCAATCAGGTTTATTTAGATAAGAACGAAGCTAAAATTATTATTTCTTAACTGCAGTTTGTGGATCTCCTGTATTCTGAATTCGCTGTCTTGGATTGGAGCATGAAGTCATCATTTGGCGTCGGTGGACTTTGTATATCTCCTGCGTATTTTGTGGTGCTTGGTGCCTGGTGTCTGGATGGGGGTGGGGCAGGAGGTACTAGTGTCACATCCGTTTATTCGTCGTCGACACACATTTTGTTTTATGGCCAACCTGCGACCCAGTCACTTGACGAGCATTAGGCGTTGGATTGCGCAATCGAGTGATTGATCGACTCTCTCTCGGTTTGGGTAAAAGCAACAGCAGCAGCAGGAGTCCCATGTCCTTGCATTATCCTGAATATATTACAGCAACTAACTAACTGGTAGACACCTCCTGGATGGCCATCAACTATCTTGAGTTTCTTTTGTTTATTTCTTATTTTTGCTTAACACTTCGAGTTTGCTTTTTGGCCAACAAGAACTCTTCATCATATCTCACTTGCATTCAAAAGTCTCCATCCTTCGTCCATCGTCAATATATATACTATACATACGACATTTAAATAATTTATATATGTACATAACTTGTATAATAATATAATGCAGTGTTAGATCTAGCAGTGTTTCGCTTGGTAGTAGTTGTATCAGTCATCGGCAGAATCACAATTGCCAGAGGAATTGGGTTTTCATCTTAGCTGAAGTGTTAACTTTATGTGGATTGGTAAGTCAAGAATGAAATGCATTACATGAATTTGAAGTATATGTATACCATCTCAAACTGTGTCCACACAGCTGTTAACAGCATTAATTGGGCAAACATTGTAAACGCATCAAAGTACTTTGCAGGGAAAATGACAGAGAGTACGGACACAAATCGACATCGGCTGGCGATATCACATAGCTCCCACATGAACATATACATATGTACCTACCATCGGTCTTTGGAATTTTTGAAAAATAATGAATAATTAGCTTATGGCAGGCAATTACTCTCTTTGTCTCTCTTTGTATATGTATATACATATATACATATATATATATATATATATATATATATATATACATATATTTATATATTTAGTACTAAGATTGTAACATGACATGCACCTTCATTTTTAAATAATTTTTTATTTTTTTTATTTCAAATTTTATAAGTCGACAATCATGTGCCTTTAATCGAATTTCGGGTATTGTATCTTTATAATAAAAGAATACAAACTCAATTGGTTAATGGTCACAACTTGCACCGAGTAAACTACGTAATAGTGCAAATAAAAGGCCTTCTCCGTGTTTGGGTTTTTTTGGTTTGTGACATGGACATGGCTTAGCGGTAGCAGAAGTTGGACATGTAGTAGTCGATTCCTTAGTGGTAGTAGCTGGACATGTCGTAGTAGTAGTCGATTTCTTAGTGGTAGCAGCTGGACATGCACATGGCTCAGTGGCAGCAGAAGTTAAACATGGCTCAGCGGTCTGTGCTGCCGATGGAACACAAGCAATGAGAATTGCCAACAGAGCACAGCTCAGAACTGCGGACAGGATTTTCATCTTAGCTGAAGTGTTACTGTATTACTTGGTTAGACAAGAATGATATGCATTGGACGAGTTTAAAGCATTTATATAGCATCTCAAAGTGTGCCAAAACTGCCATAGCTTTGTTGGCAAGTCTGCACAGCTGTTAACTGCGTTTATTTGGCAAACATTGTATTTGCAAGCGAATTGGGAAGATGTCATTGAATTTATTAGTAAATAGCCGAAAGCTGTAACGATGTGAATTCATTGTTTAGTCAGTTGTTACCAAGTCACAAATGGACTTTCATGTAAACATTTCAATATTAATGTCAATATCAATTTCAATATCAGTATTGATGTATGTATATTGTCATGCTGATAAAACATGTCCTTATATCAATTAAAATTGAAATACAGACATCTTAAACAAAATTCGGTTCGTTTAAGTATGTATAAATATTTAACATTCAACTTTCTATTTGAATAAACCATATTTTTACAGCTTCGAGCACATCTGTCATTCGACATGAATCATACAATTAGTACACTGCTCTGGTCGAGACAGTTCTAACATTACGGGAGACATCAGGCGTTAGTGGGAGTGGCCCGCTTTTGAAAGGATATTACCAGTAGTACACGCTTCACAGTTGCTGAGATTAGCCTTCAAGGTGTATATATATATATATGTCCAATATAGCAGGCCAGTTTAGTAGATTGTAACATGTCATGCAACTACATACTTAACATACGATATGCCGATATCGATCGATATCAGTGTGATCACGGGCTTGAAGAGGAAGAGCTCAATCATTGTGAATAACGTACATGTTTAGAAAAGATATACAAATGGGTTTGACTGCTGTAATACATATTTTGTTTCTTAAATGCCATATATATAAATCGTTCTGCTGATATATACACTCCCCGAAATTCGATTAAAGGCAATCGATTTTTTCCTTATAAAATTGATAGTCAAATTTTTCGGCATATACATTTTTAGACCACGCCCACACCCGCCGTCTCCAGTAGCCTCGGCCCTTGAAATTTGAAATGCGCATATCTGCCACAACTTATAAACTAGAGTTACCAAGTTATGAAAGTATGTTGTTGGTAACTCCCCTAAGAGATCAATAAAAAAAAATTGGATGGTCGCGCCCACACCGACTCCATAATCCGATACACCTGTCAGTGTAAATCGATAACACCATATATCTCACACAATTTGAAATATAGAAAAAATAGAGTAAACAAATTTAAAAGGTATATTGCTAGTAACACTCTAAAAAATGCTGGAAAATCAATATTGGAAGGTACATTACTAAGATCGTACTTCAAAAATTTATATTTGGCCACGCCCACTCCCACCTTCAAAATTTCAAATTTTGGGCAAACTTGGACAGTATTTCTTGCCTACACTCACCCTGTTTGTTGCTACCTGTTATCAGCTGGCATTACGTATGGTATCAAAGTATTTCGCAATCGATTACGCCCGACTGCAAGGTTCTCTCTTGTCAGAACTCAATTAGTGGAATTTTGGTCCATTCCTTAACGACATCATTCGTAGCTGCTCTACTGTCTCAAACTGTCGATTTGCCAGTTAAATTCGGTGGAACAGGTCCGCACAGGTTCCCACATGTTCTCGCTGGTCACTCTAAATATTTAAGATCCTTATCCCGAATCCACATACAACAGGCCCGCGACACATGTGTTATCCTGCTGGAATACGGAATTGGGGTCTGATTGATGCTCCATTAAGTTCTCCAAGACTTCGTCCAACAGGTTTATATAACTCTCCGAGCTCATACGACCTTAAATTTTACAATTCGGGGTCCTTTGTGATGATTGAATGCTGCCCAGATATTCGAGTAGGGAAAATCTCTCCGACTTGTTTAAATCATGCCAGAAATAAATCAAACCGTTTGGACCATCGAAAATAAATGTTATCCCATCGGAAAATACCACATTTTGCCACTCCTGGCTATGTGGTGTGCCTTGGTAAATACTAGCTTTGACCTCATTTGCCTCCAAACCAATCGATTATTACCTGATAAAAATTGTTAACGATGTTTTCATATTTGCAACCTTGAATCAAATAGAATTTTAGACGCCTTAGGCATATTTATGCAGCCCTGCTCAATCCAGTATCCTTGTAAGCCAGGATCTTAGCTATCTCCTCAGGCTTTTCCAAATACAATATTAAATAAACGTATTCTGTATTATCTCATTACAAGAAGAAGTGACTGCCTTTAATCAAATGTTGCACCTCAATTAAAAAAAATTAATTAAAAATGTTATGTTAATGCAAGAAATTTAATTCATTTTTATTTAATGTACATATATTTAAAAAAGCTAACTTTTGTGGAAAAATTTTTTGTACAATTTTATTTCAAATTTTACAAGGAGAAAATCATGTGCTTTTAATCGAATTTCGGGCAGTGTATCCTAATAATAAAAGAACACAACGCAATTTTTCTACAGAGCCCTTTAAATTCACTTTGTTTTCCTTTTAATTTTTCTTATGACCACGGGATTTTTGATGTTTTTTTCCAGATTTGTGCGCACTTTTTGTCCTTTTAGGTTGATCACCTCTTTTTGGTTTTCCACTTTTAGGTTGATCACCTCTTTTTGGTTTTCCACTTTTAGGTTGATCACCTCTTTTTGGTTTTCCACTTTTATGTTGGGAATCGTGTCCGCTTGTGAAACGCCAAGAATGTTTCCACGTAGGGCGACCACCAGTTTTAGGTCGACGAGCAGGCTTAGGACCCTCAGCCTTAGGTGGTGCGCGCGTCATAGATGGCTTTTTAATCGAGCTGGTAACACAGCTGGTACATGGCTTAGTGGTGGTAGGTGTTTTAGTAGTGGTAGGTGTTTTATTAGGGGAAATAATACTATCAGTACTAGCACTACTACGAGTAGTAGTAGTGGTAGTAGTGGTAGTAGTGGTAGTAGTGGTAGTAGTGGTAGTAGTGGTAGTAGTGGTAGTAGTGGTAGTAGTGGTAGTAGTGGTAGTAGTGGTAGTAGTGGTAGTAGTGGTAGGTGTTTCAGTAGTGGAAATAATACTATCAGTACTAGCACTACTACCAGTAGTAGTAGTGGTAGTAGTGGTAGTAGTGGTAGTAGTGGTAGGTGTTTCAGTAGTGGAAATAATACTATCAGTACTAGCACTACTACCAGTAGTAGTAGTGGTAGTAGTGGTAGTAGTGGTAGTAGTGGTAGTAGTGGTAGTAGTGGTAGTAGTGGTAGTAGTGGTAGTGGTGGTAGTAGTGGTAGTAGTGGTAGTAGTGGTAGTTGTGGTAGTAGTGGTAGTAGTGGTAGTAGTGGTAGTAGTGGTAGTAGTGGTAGTAGTGGTAGTAGTGGTAGTAGTGGTAGGTGTTTCAGTAGTGGAAATAATACTATCAGTACTAGCACTACTACCAGTAGTAGTAGTGGTAGTAGTGGTAGTAGTGGTAGTAGTGGTAGTAGTGGTAGTAGTGGTAGTAGTGGTAGTAGTGGTAGTGGTGGTAGTAGTGGTAGTAGTGGTAGTAGTGGTAGTTGTGGTAGTAGTGGTAGTAGTGGTAGTAGTGGTAGTAGTGGTAGTAGTGGTAGTAGTGGTAGTAGTGGTAGTAGTGGTAGTAGTGGTAGTTGTGGTAGTAGTGGTAGTAGTGGTAGTAGTGGTAGTAGTGGTAGTAGTGGTAGTAGTGGTAGTAGTGGTAGTAGTGGTAGTAGTGGTAGTAGTGGTAGTAGTGGTAGTAGTGGTAGTAGTGGTAGTAGTGGTAGTAGTGGTAGTAGTGGTAGTAGTGGTAGTAGTGGTAGTAGTGGTAGTAGTGGTAGTAGTGGTAGTAGTGGTAGTAGTGGTAGTAGTGGTAGTAGTGGTAGTAGTGGTAGTAGTGGTAGTAGTGGTAGTAGTGGTAGTAGTGGTAGTAGTGGTAGTAGTGGTAGTAGTAGTAGTAGTGGTAGTAGTGGTAGTACTGGGGCTAGTGGTAGGTGTTTCAGTAGTGGTAGGTGTTTCAGTAGAGGAAATAATACTATCAGTACTAGCACTACTACCAGTAGTAGTAGTGGTAGTAGTGGTAGTAGTGGTAGTAGTGGTAGTAGTGGTAGTAGTGGTAGTAGTGGTAGTAGTGGTAGTAGTGGTAGTACTGGGACTAGTGGTAGGTGTTTCAGTAGTGGTAGGTGTTTCAGTAGTGGTAGGTGTTTCAGTAGTGGTAGTAGGGATTGTATCAGGTGCGTCAGTGACCTGTGCTGCCGATGGAACACAAGCAATGAGAATTGCCAACAGAGCACAGCTCAGAATTGCGGACTGGGTTTTCATCTTAGCTGGAGTGTTACTGTGTTACTTGGTTAGACAAGAATGATATGCATTGGACGAGTTTAACTAAATTTATATAACATCTCAAACTGTGCAAAAGCTGCCATAGCTTTGTTGGCAAGTCTACACAGCTGTTAACTGCGTTTATTTGGCAAACATTGTATTTGCAAGCGAATTCGGACGATGTCATTGAATTTATTAGTAAATAGCCGAAAGCTGTAACGATGTGAATTCATTGTTTAGTCAGTTGTTACCAAGTCACAAATGGACTTTCAAGTAAACATTTCAATATCAATATCAATATTGATGTATGTATATTGTCATGCTGATAAAACATGTCCTTATATCAATTAAAATTGAAATACAGACATCTTAAACAAAATTCGGTTCGTTTAAGTATGTATAAATATTTAACATTCAACTTTCTATTTGAATAAACCATATTTTTACAGCTTCGAGCACATCTGTCATTCGACATGAATCACACAATTAGTACACTGCTCTGGTCGAGACAGTTCTAACATTACGGGAGACATCAGGCGTTAGTGGGAGTGGCCCGCTTTTGAAAGGATATTACCAGTAGTACGCGCTTCACAGTTGCTGAGATTAGCCTTATATTAATTATATATAAATATGTATATATTATATAGGTTGGTTGCTTGTGGCCCGTATGGCTAACTATGTTCCAAGTTTGGGGACTCTAGGTCAAAAATATTTATTTGTTTTAATATGTTCTCCTACATCATGCAATTAAATTTGAGCCAACAATTAGTGTTAGCCACAAGAATTATTTTCAACCAAAGTATGTTTTAGGAATTAGCAGCTGTCTTATAAGCTATATATGCTCGAACTTATCTGTATGATCATACAGATATCGATGGATCAGCATTCTACGTGACCATGATCGATGATGTATCGAGATATGTTCACAGTTATTTCATCAAAATCAAGTTGGAAGTTGTTAACGTATGTAATAAGAAGAATGTCAAACGGGTAAACGCATCAAAGTACTTTGCAGGGGAAATGACAGAGAGTACGGACACAAATCGACATGGGCTGGCGATATCACATAGCTCCCACATGAACAATCGGTCGGTGTTTACCATTTATGTATGGAATCTTTGGCGTTTTTTCAGGTTTTATATTAAGTCAGTTTTCGCAAGAAAATCTTAAATCAAGTTGGTTTACTGGCCTCCTGATAGGAATAAGGATTCCTCTAACTGAAATGGGGATATTCAGGAGCGGAATCAAATAATGAGGAATCCTCAAATCGCATCACATGTTATCAGCTTCGAAAACCGAGAAACCAGCAGCCCGACCAAGTTTCCTGAATTCGTGAAATAATGGAAGAGCTTTCGCAAGAGATATTAGCAGTCATATTCTCTCTCCCTCACACTTTGTCTAACTCTGTCACACATGAATTGTGGTTGGTAATTCTGCACAATTTCTCGGATGACCAATTGTTGTGCATTGTTTCGAGTTTGTTGTGTTGACAAATGGCCACTCAAGTGGATTAAAAATGCTTGTAACTGAGTAACTAAATAACTAAACAAATCTGCGGCCTAGACACATTTCCACATTCCACATCCACATTTTTCATTAAACCAGCGCCGGCTGGAGTTTTCCTGAGGTATTTGTCGCATATGAGAAAAACTCGCAAAAGGTAAATATGCCATCAAGTTGAGTTATAGCAAACAGCAAAAAATTATAATCAAAAGCCACGCAGACGTGAAAGGCTATCACTCGTTATATCCCATCCTCTCTCTCACTTTCTCTCTCTCTCTCTCTCTCTCTCTCTCTCTCTCTCTCTCTCTCTCTTTCTCTCGCTTTAGTCAGCACTCATCAGCATCCGAGAAGCTGACTTCAAAGGCCGCGAACGCTGCGCTTATTAGCTCGATGGCATTTTTCAGCATGCAAAGGCATTTTTGAAGTGCGCTTCAGTATCTGATACCCTACAGCTTATATATACATACAAGTGGGTCAGTATATGGGCATTAATCATATGACGCATACAATCATAGGATATATAAATGGACTCATTTTTGTTAGTCAGTTCCAAGTGTTTAGTTTAGATTAGCTGTGTTTTTCCAATGTATATATATATATATATATATTTATGTATGTATATACATTTCATGTCATATTTTATTGTTAAATTTAAGATCTGTGCTGGGTACATCTCAGTCAGGCACACCCAATCATCGCATATTACTTACAACGTTTTTTTTTGCTGTTTAGTGAGTGGTTTTTTTTTTTGTTGTGCGCCAACCTTCAAGTTTTTAAAGCCCAACAGTGATTAATTTTTTTTGTTTTTCTTAATGTATGTGTGGTTTTTTTTTTTTTTGTATGTCCTTGGTGCATGCAACTTTTCATATCGGCATATTTTCAGTGCTAATGAAGCACATTCATTTAGCATTTCAAATTCAAAGCGTTTAAAGACACTGATGACTGCTAAGCACTGTTTTGGCCGATAACTATGAATGTATGCGTACTAATTACTAAATATGTACATACATACATACATACATTGATTGGTAAACAGCATTGAAAATACCATCTTAAGTATCTTGTACAGCCATATCGGTTAACACCAATTACTGAAAACTGAAAGGAGAACTAACACACACACACACACACAAATATATACACAGCTTGAGTGAATATACGAAATTAATGATTTTTGCCAGTCATGCAACAAAGTTGATCTTTCTAAAGTACCATTCACCATCGCCATCGCACTGTGGAGCCAAGCAGCCAGCAAAAAAAAAAACCAAAACTCGAACAACAAATTACAAGTTTCAATTTCCAAAAATCAACAACAATCCAAAAACTTTCTATTTTGGCATCACAATGTTTTGCATATGAATGGATAGAGTGTGGCCGGTGTTAGAACCACTGTGCACTGCTCAAAATTCGAGACGAGTCTTAAAAATAAACTTTTGGTAATCACGTTGCTTTAGTAGCACAACAACAACACAAACTAAAGAAAAAAATGCTTAAATTAATAAACAAAATTCGATACGTAAAATAGTTGTGTATGCAAATGGGCTTTATGCACTGCACAGTGGTACCACATACAGCATTAAATTTTTAAGTATTTCTCTTAATATTTACATTTTCAGTTATCGTACTTATTTTTAAAATATATAAAATATAAAAAAAATATATATATTTATACTTTATATAGATAAAGAAGTTTCCGTGAATTTTGTCAGTCAGTGGCAGACGGAACCAGTGTGCTCTGAATGGTTGCGAATTCGGTGAAATGTGATGTTTGGCGGGCGGGGTGCGGGGTGCGGGCGCGTGGTTAAGTATGTTATGCTTGTTGTTGATCTCGGCGCTGATGTTGTAATGTTAAAAACCGTCATCGTTTTGCGTTTTTGGCTTAATCAGTTGCGACTACAACGCACAATGGTAATCAATTCGCTGCTGCTGCTTTGGTGGATCGGATGCTGCTGCTGGAGGATCGGCGATTGGCCAGTGGAGGCGCGTGCCTCTCAGGGCATGCATGTGCAATTGCCACACGGTGGCTGGCTAGTTGGACGTCACAGGACAACGCACAGTGGTCGGCATATGCGTGCATTTATGGGCATTCCATTTGCCCTGCCCCCAGTGGGTGAGTTGCGCTTCCGTGCGCCCATCGAACAGCCGGGCTGGCAGGGTGAACGTCTCGCTGTGCAGGATGCGCCAATGTGCATGCAACGGGATCCCTTTAGACGCGATACAAAAATCGAAGGTGTCGAGGATTGCCTGTATCTGAATGTGTATACGCCAGATCCGGTAATTGGAACGTCACTGCCTGTTATGGTCTGGTTCCATGGCGGTGGCTGGCAATGCGGTTCAGGAATTAGCAGCTTCTACGGTCCGGACTTTCTGCTCGAGCATGATGTGGTACTCGTATCGGCCAACTTTCGGCTGGGTCCACTTGGTTTCCTCAGCACGGAGACGTTGGATTGTCCCGGCAACAATGGACTCAAGGATCAGTTGGCGGTGTTGCGCTGGGTGCGCGATAATATCGCCGCCTTTGGCGGTAATCCGCAAAGTGTAACGGTATTTGGTGAGAGTGCCGGTGGAGCGAGCGTCACCTACCACATGCTATCGGAGCAGTCGCGTGGATTACTGCATCGCGGCATTGCCCAGTCTGGCACCTACTTCAATCCGTGGGCACAGCCGGCGCACGAGGGTGTCGCTGCTGGGCGTGCCCAAAAGCTCACCGAGCTGATGAACTGCACCCACTTTGGGGACGATTGGTCCACAAAATTGAAGTGTCTGCGTGGCAAGCGTGCCGAGGACATCGTCGCCAAGCTTTACGATATGTTTGTAAGTTGCATTAATCATAAAAGTAGAAGCAAGAACACAAAACCTGCGGATTACTTTGAGTACAAAACTCTTATTTACAGAGTTTTTCCTTTCTTTCAGGTTTGGGATTTCGATCCCATGATACCATTTCCACCTGTCATTGAGCCGGCGCACACAGGTGCCTTTCTAACGCTGAGACCGCGTGATGCGCCACTGCCACATGGCCAGAAACTGCCACTGATGATAGGCGTCACGGCCGAAGAGGGGCTGCTGAAGACGGCGGCGTTGTTGAACCTGCCGCATCTGATGGATGAGTTTAAGACGTACTTCGACCAGCTGCTACCTGTGATTCTCAACTATGATCATCACGAGCCGGAGGTTCAGCAGCAAATAACGCGGCATATCGATAGTTTCTATTTTACAGCCGGACACAACTACAACAAATCCAATCATCAGAATCTGACCGACGTAAGTCCTGTGTAAACAGAATTTATAATAAGCATATTAACTATATTGATATATATGTTACAGCTAATTTCCGATGGCTGGTTTGTTGCCGGCGTCGATGAGTATCTGAAGCTCCGCAGCGAGTCTTTGTCGTCCACGTACGTGTATTTATTTGATCACAAGGGCGCCGCAAGTTTCTCGGAGATATTTAAGGGAGGACGCAATGAATTCTATGGCGCCTGTCATGCCGAGGAGTTACAGTATCTGTTTCCCGTTGGAGAGCAGCTGTTCGTTAGCGCTGTGCCAACTCGCCAGGATCTACAGCTGCGCGAACTGATGCTCCGCCTGTGGGTGAACTTTGCGCGAACTGGGTAAGACTTGAATTCGCCTTTTTGTTGACAATGAAAATATAGAGTTCTTAATTAGCGATCCAAATCCGGTTCTGGGCACCAGCAACTTACCCATCTGGCGACCCACGCCCACATATCCTGTAGAATATGCGCGCCTTGGCTCCAAGTTGGATTCCGATGACATTGAGGAGCTGCCGCCACTGCTGCGAATGGAGGCGGCACTGCTGCAGCATCGTGCTGATTTCTGGCGCGACCTCAAAGCACATTTGCCTGCCAGTCGGCTGCAGCGGCAACACAATGAACTTTAGTTGTATTATTTGCACTTTGTTTTCAAAAAGAAATAAATGAACCACGCTGCCAGATCTCGGAAAATATAATATGAAAATCAGGGTTGCCACAATAGCAAAAACAGAGGAAATCTATTTACTCAAATTGGCAAATTATACTAAAAAATATTATAAGGCTTTCTCAACAAAAAAGTCACAAAATAATTTTTCATTTATTTATAATATTAAAAATTGTATAGCAGCATACTTAAATGTTTTCAGTTTGTTTTTAAAAATTAAACATAACATGCCAGATCTCACAGAGTAATGTGAGCAGAGCAGAGCTGCCAAAAGCAGCAAAATTATTAAATATAAGAATAAACTTTGTATAAAAAAAACACACACACGCAAATGCACATAATGAACGATTAATCTAATGTAACAGTGGCTGTTAGCAAGTACATTACATTTATTTGTTATAATATGCGTAAAAATAATTGCAGCCTAGCAACTTAGCAACCCTAGCACACAAAAACGTAGTTTCATTTTTTTTTTCAAGCTGGCCGACATTGACATACGCATACGGATAAAAAAGACACACACACACACATTTATATATAAACAAAGCAAGTTTCGTTTATTTTTTTTTTTGTTTTTCATATATATAGTCGTGATATATACACTCGTATAAATAAATACGAAAACGTTAAAATTGATGCAATACGCCTGTAATTACAACGAACGTTGTGTTTTTTTCGCTTAACTTGGCCTCGAGCTGCATATTTTTGCGCGTCACAACACTGAAAGTGGGCGACAAATGGCTGGCTCGGCGCTGCGTCGCCTGATGGCGGAATACAAACGTAAGTACACAATCTTAGAGCGAGCGAAAGAGAAGAAGACAGAGAGACAGAGAGAGGGGCTAATGAAGGCACCTGGACTTTACACAATTTGTTGTTGTTGTTCTAATTGTTTTTATCTTTATTTCTTTTCGCTATTTTGCCAGAGTTGACAATGGATCCGCCGGAGGGCATTGCTGCTGGTCCCATCAGTGAGGACAATTTCTTTGAATGGGAGGCGCTGATTGCGTGAGCTATTTAATTGTGTATACACATAATCAATTTCTGTTAATTGCTACTTTTTGCCATAGCGGACCCGAGGGTACTTGCTTTGAGGGTGGCGTGTTTCCAGCTCGTCTGGTTTTTCCACCCGATTATCCACTAAGTCCACCAAAAATGAAATTCACTTGTGATATGTTTCATCCAAACATTTTTGCCGATGGCCGCGTTTGCATATCAATATTACATGCCCCCGGTGACGATCCCATGGGCTATGAGCTATCAGCCGAACGCTGGAGTCCCGTTCAGAGTGTGGAGAAGATTCTGTTGAGTGTGGTTAGCATGTTGGCGGGTAAATCATTACAGACAATCAAATCAAATTTGAAATTTATTCATTGATATTTAATGAAATCTTTTTTGATTTTTAGAACCCAACGATGAGAGTGGAGCGAATGTCGATGCGGCAATTATGTGGCGAGAGCGGCGGGAAGAGTTCAATCGGATTGCACATAAATTGGTGCGCGAAACGCTAGGTTTGGCAACATAAATACTTTCGCACATTCACCGACTGAAGCGACCCCGACCGACAGCAATACATACTATAACAAATTGAAAAAGCAACCAATCAACTGCGCCACGAGCACTACCACTATACCAATCTTAAAACTGAAACGGGAATCCACAACTTATAACCAATTCGCTCCCGAACATGCATTGCGTATATGTGTGTGCTTGTCCAACTCCAAATCAACCAACAGCAACCACAAGAGTTGTGAAATACATATGTATACATATATATATACATATATATACGCAAATGTATATATAGATTTGCAATTAGCCGCTATTTGTCGCAAGGACTCTTAAAGTCGAATTTGCCCGCTCGAAGTTAATTTTCAATTCAATTGTTATTATTCACGCTGAATTGCTTGCAATGCAAAAAAAATTCTTGAAGTTAAACTCAATAGCTAATAGAGCCATCCGTGCGTTATTCAAAATTGTATGACTTTATTGGTCAAGAAGAACGATTTCCAGATTCGACATCGTTTCGACCTAATGCACAATTTGAACAGAATATATATAAATGTATCTAGAGAGTAAGCCAAAATTCTTGTGTTTGTCCCATTTTGATTATCGCTCCCAACATCCCCTCCCCATTCACGCAATTAAAATTATGGTATGGTGAGTAGTGTGTAATACACTCACTACTCCAACAAACAAAAAAAAAGACAATGATAAAGAAGTATTTTCTGTTGCACTAACCTGAATTTATAATTGTTTAATTTTTGAAAATTGTTAGCGAACTGGAGAACTTACGAAAAACATTCGTAGCACATACAGTGCTCACGTGGTAAATTAAATATATTTTTCGCTTCTATCGAAATTTCTGGGCTCAGCGACTCTTTAATACATTTTTTTTTGTATTATGTACACTTTTGAATATTGAAGAGTTTTAAAAACCCCTTTAAATATTGGTTTGTAGAAATCATTAAAGTTAAAAAATATAAATATAATGTAGTACAATAAATTTCTTATTTATAGGATATAAAAATTGGGTTTCTAGGAATTAAAGCTTTTTGTGAATGTCAATTACTATAAGTTTATAATTTTCAGATTATGTGGATAGATCGGCCCTGTGCCAAAGAATTCAAGAATCGCGCCTTGAACAGCGTTGCCAGCAAGTTTAGCAAGCACCACCATGCTTGAAACTCGCGAGTATGGCCATATGCGATTGCATTGGCATGGTCACACTGCCAAAGGCAAATTCAGTCATTGTTTTTGCTTTTGGCTGAACACGCAGCACGCTGCGTTCGTGTCTAACGTTCAAGCGGGTTTGTTGTTTTCCTTTTTTTGTTGTTGTTGCTATTGTTGTCGTTGTTGTTGTTATTATTGTTACATAGCACGACAATAAAAAAAAACAAATACTTAAAGGTATGTTAATGAAAACGAGAACACTTTACAGAACACCAGCAACAAGTGCTAATTTTAAATGTATATTAAAAAACGATATTGCAGTGTTTAATCATATAAGAAAAAAAAAACCAAAATCGGAAAAAAATCTCTGTGTGCGAGCGGTGCTGATAAAAATAAGCGCAAAGTGAAAATGGTACTAAATAAATAGTGTACCGCATTAGTGGGGAAAACATGACGCATGTTGCTGCCCGCCGCCAGGTGTACTTGTGTGTGTATGTGAGCGTGTGTGCATGTGTGTGTGTGTCAGCGTCCAATATGCTGTTAATTGTGAGTCGCATCAACATTACAGCAATTTAGCGAACTTGGATAAGCTCTGCGGGTTTTGTTTGTTTGATTAGGCATAATGTGTTTTAAATAAATAACCACAGTCATTTGTTCCATCAGATTTAAGAAAAAAACACACGCATACAGACGTGGGATGAAGTGGGCATGCCAACGCAACTCAATGTCCAACCAGAGTTAGGCTGCAGAGTTGCCAGCCTGTAAATGTGCACGCTCCGTTGAAAACATTGTGTAATGTTTGTTTTTGTTTAATTTTTTTTTGTTGCTTTGTCGAGCCTTCCTACATTATTGTTACTAACTGCATTGGACGCATGGCTAAACCAGCTGACCATTTTTATTTTGCAAACAAATACAAAAAAAAAAAAATCAAATGTCAGCTTCTCTGCGTCTTTATAAACAAAACGGAAAGAGCTGTAAGCTACAAATTAACATATATTCAAAATAAATGCAATTCAGGCCACTTGATCGATTTAATTTATGCCGCTGTAAAAAAAGAAAACAAAATAAATAAGTAAATATATGCTAAAATATACATTTATTTGAAGTTCGGTTACGCGCTGTGTCGCAATTTCTCGTGTCGCCCCCGATTTTTTTTCTAAAGATGATCGCCGATTGGGGATTAGCTTCTTTCTCATTATTGTATTCTTATTTGCGTGTTTTCGTGTGATTTGTGCCTTAGTGTTTTTTTTTCTTTTTTTTTTACTTAACAAGTGGTTGCGCCCACATAAAACAAACATCAAGAACAATATCGAAATTGGCAATTAGGCAATTTGTGTCTACTTGTAAATAATGCCGCATTAAAATGAGACCTACACTTGTGCATGTGTGTGTGTGTGTGTGTGTGTGTGTGTGTGTGTTATGCATGAACTATTTAGCATAGCGCACGTGACGTCATTGTGCGAATTAGCAAAAAATTACTTAGAATGTATTTATACAAATTGGCATTCCAATTATAACATTAGCGATAAGTAAAAGCTGGCATTGATTTGTGCTATGTTTAAATACGATATAGATATTTATGCTACGGATAAAATGTGTCATTTGAGATCGATATTTATTTAACTACTATTCATTCAAATTGCAACTTTTCACGTTTCGTTAAGCTAACGTAAAACTTGTCGAAATTGATGTAATTGCAAATGCCAACAATATGGCAACTCTGTATAATGCATTCAATTCAATTCATTCATTTAATACCTTCCAACCCCCTCTCTCTCTCTCACTCTCACTCTCTCGTCGTGGATTTTCAGCTTATAACGTTTTCGTTCTCATTTGCACTCCAGGCTCAGCTCGGTCCCAAACGATAACGGGGAAAACGGAAAACGGCAATCGGAAACGGAAACAATGCTTTCGCTACAGAATCAAAGGCAACCGAAAACGTCGCCACTGGTGGATGACTATGAAATATCGGACACTGTCCTGGGGCTGGGCATCAACGGTAAAGTGGTGCAGTGCACCAATCGACGCACCAAACACATTTACGCCCTCAAAGTGCTCCTCGACAATGAGAAGGCCAGACGCGAGGTCGACTTACACTGGCGGGCAAGTGGCTGCAAGCACATCGTGAACATCATCGATGTCTACGAGAACACCTACATCGGTCGCAAGTGTCTCCTGGTCGTCATGGAGTGGTGCGTGCCAATTTTTAACTCTTTTCCTCTCTCTATTGTCCCGCCATCCATAACCAAAAAATTGTTTTTTTTTTTTGTTTTTAGTTTCTAATCGACAGTCTCAATCTCGTAAAATCTTATGATCCGTACTTATTGGAATACTTCAGCTGTTTCACAAATTCCAAGATATTTTCCTTGTTTTTTTCTTTGTATATATATAATTTTTTTTTTTAATTTTTAAATATTTGATGTTTAGGCATTTTTACATAGCGCCACTTATTGGATTGCCTCACATTTGGAGAATGCCTCAAATAAGTTAACAGTTGCGTCATCCAGTCAACATCTAAAAGCCAATCAGTTTGAAACTATTGCTTTCCCTTTTTCTTCCTTATTCGTAAACTTTTTGTAAATAAAAAGTGTTGTTCACAATTCCAATTGGTCCCGCTCTCTCGCTCTCTATCTCGCTTTCTCTCTATCTCTTTTTATCGTTGTGCGTTGTTCGGAAACGTTTTACTGGCGCCTTGCAATGTTATATGAGAATCACATATATTTATCTAAAATCTAAATAATTATAGTTAGTTTTCGTGCTAATTCGATTCACTTTTTTCTCCGTTTTTCTGACAGCATGGAGGGCGGTGAGCTGTTCCAGCGCATACAAGACAAGGCGGAGAGCTCGTTTACGGAACGAGAGGCGGCGCATATAATGCGCGAGATTTGCGAGGCGATTTATTATCTGCACAGTCGCGATATTGCGCATCGCGATTTAAAGCCGGAGAATTTGCTCTATACGACAACGCAGCCGAATGCGGTGCTGAAGCTCACCGATTTCGGTTTCGCCAAGGAAACGTTCACCAATGACACCCTACAGACGCCCTGCTATACGCCCTACTATGTCGGTCAGTCCCCAGCTTGGATATTTCATTTAATTCATCGCTTACTGATTGATTACGTTCCTTTCTGTTTTTAGCGCCGGAGGTGCTCGGTCCGCAAAAGTATGACAAAAGCTGCGACATCTGGTCGCTGGGCGTGGTCATGTACATTATAATGTGCGGCTTTCCGCCGTTCTACAGCATCAACGGTTTATCGATATCGCCGGGAATGAAGAAACGCATACGCTCCGGCCAATATGATTTCCCCGACCCGGAATGGACGAATGTTAGCCAAGCGGCCAAGGATCTAATCAAGGGCATGCTCAACGTTGATCCCTCCAAGCGTTTGTGCATCGAGGATGTGCTGCGCAATAAGTGGATCGCTCAATATAATGCAGTGCCACAAACACCACTCTGCACCGGCCGCATGCTCAAGGAGGGCGAGGAGACCTGGCCGGAGGTGCAGGAGGAAATGACACGCTCACTGGCAACCATGCGTGTCGACTACGATCAAGTAAGTACAGTGTTTTGGAGCAAGCACTGCTGAAGTCTCACTATTTATATCAATTCCTAAATCCCATTTACAGATGCAAATCAAGGCGCTGGACAAGTCCAATAATGCGCTGCTGACGAAGCGCAGGAAAAAGATTGAGGAAATTTATGCGGAGCACAAGTGAATGCAGCCACAAAACAGCAAAAACAACAAAAACAAAACAAAAAAAAAGGATAAAAGGACACACGCCAAACTTCCCCCCGACCCTCTCCCCATCCATCCTAAGAAAGAAAAGATGATGAAAAGTTGTCATATAAAGCGCACATTTTTTGCGTTTCGTCTGATCGTAAATAATTTTCGCCTCACACTTAGGAGTTGTAGAATGCTATAGAACACTGATGAAATCTATATGACAGCCCAACTTCCATATACATAAAATACGTACGAAAATTAACCCTATTATAATCGACCTGCTACCCCTTGACTTACGATACATTATGTTTTGTGTTTATCTCTATATATGCATTATCCATAATCTGTCTATCTATGTAGTCTATATCAATTTCCAGTAATGGTTTTAAGGGTATTTTTTTAGTATTGAGACGTAAGACGCTCTTTCATAATGAAAATAACTTAAATAGGAGCGACAAGCAACAAAACCTACGCATTCATATAATATATATAATAAATACCTTTATTACTTGTCGCCAGATACAGAAGACCCCCCTCCCCCGGACTATATAATTTGAATTTTTTTGCGATTAATTATTTTTTTTTTTTTATTTTTGTATAATTTAATTTTTGTGACTTGTGTATGTGATGATGTGAAATCATGAATGTTTTAATGTTAAACTTTAGCATTAGCGTTGCTCCAGTTGAGTGTCTCCACGATTACGGATATATAATTTCTTGCTACTGATCGCTTTATGCAAGCTATATACAATTTATCATATAAATAAAGTATTTGTAGTTATTAAAATCGATCGCAAATTGTATCATTTCAACTAGGCATTTTTCTATTTCCCAGAATTTAAACCCAATCAAATGAATAACAATAATCAGAATAATACATTGTTATGCGTGTTAACATCTGGCTGAATGTTTATACTGATCCGGTTCAGTTTACATGACTAATGGTTGCCAGCTATATATAAAAAAAAATAGTAAAAAACTTATTTCTCGTACACAGATAAGAAATGCGTATGTATGCATATTCCCCATATGCTATACAGTGAAATAAGTAAAAATATATATATATATATATACATGTCTCGCTCAGATTAACATCTTATCTCAAGTATGGGTTCCCATAAAAAGACAATTGCAATCTATGAATTTAGCAATTTGATTTCTCTTTTATTGATAATATATAACAGTGCAGTTAAACACACACACACACACTCAGACACACACGCGCATAGAAAGTGAGTTGAGTGGTGAGTTTCGGGAGGTGGGAGGTGGGTTGTGGATAGGCGCTGGCTAAAGCATTGCGAATAACAGTTTGCTAAATTCTCTTTCGCGCGCACACACTCACACACACTCAGGCATACTCTACTTATTTCTTGTAAGTAGCATAATACATATCAAAAATCGAATAAAAATAGAAAACAATGCAGCTAAAAACTACAACAATTGTCAAGCATCTATGCATTATTCTACGGTTCCTACGACAATAATTAACAATTTCTTTCATATAAAGGTGTTGAGTTTGTTTTTTGGATATTGCTGCGCCCTCTTCTAATGGCTTACAAATAACTTGTGCAGCATATATATATATATATATGTATGTGTGTGTACCTTATAGATACCATAGTCTATGTATATTATAATGTATAAGGTACATTCATTTTGTATATTTTATACACATCTATGTGCATCGGATCTGCTTTACATTTTTGGTGTCTTATACTCTTGCAGAGGATATTTGTGTAGTTGTGTTGTGGAGTGTGTTAAAAGAGTGACTATATTCCTAATCGGGTGTGCAAGGGTATATAATCATTGATGTGCCTTAAGATAACTCTGTTCATTCTGTTTTTCTTTTTTGTTGTGTTTAGAAAAATATATATATATATTAGCTATATATTGTAAATAGCAGTAGTTATCTTAAAAATATTTTAGTAATATTATTTTATGGCAGATTTGCGAATATTCGATATTCAATATTCGAATCTATTGTTGAACTTCATAATTCCTGCAGACGTTATATTTGAATTAGCTTCTCTCTCTTTCGCTCTCCCTATCTTTCTCTCTCTCTGCCTCTCTCTCTCTCTATCTGTCACTGTGTGCGTGTGTATTGGTTTTGTAAACTGAAGGTACATCATTTACTTTGTATTTGTTTTCGTTTCCATCTTCTTCGTCTTCGTCTTCCTCTTCATCTTCTTTCGGGGCTTTGTCCCCATTGAAAAACCCGCAAAAGGAGCAATAATGTCTTAAAGTATACTATCGCAGCTGTTCTCCGCCTCGCTATTGGAGCAATCCATCGCTGGCAAAGATCCACCTCGCCTATAAGCACATTGATGCCGATTGTTACTGCTGCTGTTGCTGCTGCTGCTGCTATTGCTTGAGCTGATTGGAGAGCTGATGTGACTGCTGCGACGACTCGATGTCGATGGGGCATGATGCTGTGGTGCTGCGGTTGGTGCAACTACTGCATTGAGTCGTGGAAAATATTTGTAAATCTCCAGCAGACTGTTGAGCTTTATGTGCGGCTTGTATTCCACATCGTCCAAACACTGCGACGCACTGCTGCTGTTCAACGGCGTCCAGAATGTCAGACCCAGCTGGGCAAGGTGACCGCCCTGTAAAATATGCCAGAGACAAATTAATTAAAAATGTTTAAATTGTTTATCAGGAAAAGTGCATGAGACTTGCTCACAGTGGCTGATTATTATAATACAACTCCGGCGCCACTAAGTATATACATATATAGATATAGTCTTGATCAGCATGCATGATATTTTGTACACTTAATAACGTGCTCATGATCAGCATCATCAAATTGCCCCACCTTGATGTCCGTCTCGAGTTTATCGCCAATCATGGCGCACTCGTGCGGTTTAACATGCAGGAAATTGCAGGCTTCGTAAAAGATCTCCGGATGTGGCTTCTCCCACGGCAGATCTGAGGAGACCAGAATGCAATCGAAATAGCCGCGCACATGCAACTTGGCGACTTTCTCCCACTGTGCATTCGATGGTCCATTCGTGATGATTGCCAGGGCATAGCCGGCGCTTCGCATACGCTGCAATAGCTGTACATAGTCGTTCGGTATGGCTAAGTAACGGTAACGCAATTTCAGCCACTCCGGATAGATTTGCTCGGCAAGATGTTTGTGCTTCGATTGCAATGATTCGCGCCACAAGTGCGTCCTCCACGAGTCCAACGATGTTTGCGTATTGTCCGGACAACGACGAAAGGACTTTAAAAACGTCTGTGTGGCCAAATTGGCATCATCTTTGGTTAAGCAATACTGCGTTTCCAGCACCTCAGCAAGCTGTCAAAAACAAACAAACAAAAACATATATATATATATATATTTACATATATATAACCGGGAAGGGTGTACACGAAGCTTATGAATGATTTCGCGAATGATTGTGTTGCAGAGGCAAGCGCTTATGACACTTGTTGTTGTTGTTAGCTAATCGACCTTTAGCATGGCTTTTTATTCATTCCGTTTCGTCTTGTTAGCTAATAGTTACACTCGCACGCACACACACACTCCCACACACCACAACACGCTAACATTTCTCAGAATGAGACTGACAATTGGCTGTGAGTGGCAACATTATGAAAGTGTGCGCTTGCTATTGACATAATATTTATTGCAAATTGCGAAACATGAAACACGAAAAACCAAATGAAAAACCCGAATGATGATTTTTCCCCTAGCTACACTGCAGAATTTCAATTTACAGGGAATGCATTTAAGTGATAAATGCAACATTTTTCTAATGTTAACAATTGGAATAAACTGTCACTTCTTATGTATAAAACATGTTCCTTAATGACGTCAAATTCAAACTCTCTACAAATATTAAATACTATTGCTGATAATAAATTGAACGGTTTATATAATTTATGCACACACTTGTTTGTTTCACACGCAAAACAACAGCAAAAAAGGCGTAATTTCCAGTGTCTGATGCATATAGCGCTGCGTACAACTGCTTCCTGCATGACGACGTACATTTATTTATAACTCCTGAACTTATATTTGGAAAGTTTCCGCTTAAAAACAAAAAATGCGTACTAACAAGCAACAAAATAAATAAACATAAATAAATAAATAAACTATTTACATCTGCTTATGCTTTTTCACTTGTTGTTGTTGGTTTTGTTGTGATCTGCGGCAAAACGGTAAATGTCAAGTGCCATTCACTAAACTTAGCGATTATTTTTGGTCTCTTATGACTTTGACCTCTAGCCAGAGAAAGACGACGACGTGCATTGATCAAACTTGCATTCGCGCACACACATACACACACACACACACACCTATCTGTACATTGGGAGAGGCGCGCGCGCGTGTGCTGACACACACACACACACATACACCGTACGTAATCGAGCGCTTGCAGTGGAAAATTTTGTATAAATATCTATGTAAATATAAAGTGCTCGTGTGTGTGGGTATGTGTGACTGCGAGAAAGAAGCGCGCGAACTTTCACCCGGGCGAAGTACATACACACATGTACACATACATGGACACACATACATACCTTACGTATCGCTTTGGAGTCACCGGCACGCGTTGGGATTAGCGTGTTATCTAAGTCAAAATAGAACGCAGAGATTTTTGCACAAATGCCATCAAATGGTGTTTGCTGCTTGAGGCTCGTTGTTAGCGTCGCTGTTGAAAATTTGCTAGCGGCCATGAGTTATTGCCACGCACGGTTGGACCAGAAGAATCTGTCGCCTTTCAAATTGGAATGGGAATTAAATGGAGCGGGAATGGTGGTGGAAGCACATATATAGCATAAGAAATTGTTTATTGTTATTATTATTATTGTGCGTTGTGCTTGTTTTGTTTAAATTTTGGCGCCGCTGGTGCAATTAATGAGTATTTGGAGCAATATTTCTTGGACGAGTTGCACTTGCACGCTCTGCGTTAGTTAAACGGCAATTGAATGTAAATCAAACGTTGGACGAAAGTTAAATAAGGGAACAGGTAAATGTAACCAAAGTAAGAGCGAAGCAATGACTGAAAGAAAGTGCACGCACGCACGATTCTACAGTTTCGCGCGCAAGTTAATGAACAGTGCATAAAAGTTGTCGTCGCCAACTTATTTATTTATTTGCGTTAGAACTTCTCTGTTGCATTTGCGTTGCGGCAATTAAATTTATTATCGCTAATGCGCACATTCACAATATATTAGTTCGACATAATATTCATTTTTACTTTATATCCGTAGAATTTCGTTAAATGTGTGCAGCTTTTGAGCTATCACTGTAAGTTGAGTAAGAGAGAATTCCGCCCGTTTGACATGAGTAAGAGTGAGCACGCAACACTCATGCGGAAGAGAGCACTAGTACGTATATACTTTGCATAACAACAAAAGAACGAAAGAAATTTTACATAATATTTTGGAGGAACAAATGATACAAGAATATTAATATCCAGACCTGCAAGTACGGAGTTTGATAAATTAAGCTTAATAGTTGCATTCATTTCATTTTACAGCACTACGGTCGTTATTTGCATAACACTGTACAGAGATGCTCTTCTTGTCATCGATATATCGTGACACGAAAGCACTTTTCCTTCCTGTGGCAACGCCAATTTTTTATTGCGGACAAATTTTGTATATGATTCGTACAATCCAATTTTGCTTATTATTTCTGCACAAAGTTGTGACTGGCAACTAAAATGAATGATAATGAAGAATATTTCGAAGCGAGTGCAGCAGGTGAGTAATGCAAACAGGTCTAAATACGTTTCGCTTTATGTAATATGTGTGTGCAGACTCGACAAATCTGCAGGCGGACGCCACCGATGCAGAAACCAAAGAAGGCGCCAAATACGACGAGCTGATTTCACTGGAAACGTTGCGTGAATCGCCCGTGCAGTGGCCAGACAAATGTGAGTAGCATATATTTGAATGCAAATGCTCAATTTGAACTCTAATCATTTGCATTATTCGCACTTAGTTCCCGGCATGCGGGAATTTCTCAAAATGAGCGATCCGCCAATCCACATGCCGTTGCCTAGCAGTAAAGACGTCCCGAACCGTGAAAATATGACAACATATGAAGGTGCGTACACCTAACAGCCTTAACCAAGGCCTAGGTCATAGTTAGATTCGTCTTGTGATTTCTTTGCTAATGGCAACAATTACAGAATTTGCTCGCATGTCACCAGAGCAGCTGGTCACCAAGATAAGATCGATGCATGATGAGATCTACACACTGGGGCGGCGTGAGTCCAATGAAATGACGCGCGGCTTACTGTTGGGCATCTTTAAGCGGCGTCCAAGCAAATGACGCATGTTAGACTGTTGGGCATCGTTGTTCGGGCTCCTTCGACCAAAGCACAACCAATGAGAGATTGATTGAAATTAGGCGGCTCGTCCAGATGTCGCCTAATTTTCTGTGAATAGTTTCATTTTATTTTATAGTTATTTTTATTGTGTATGAAAATGATGGCATATTTCATGTGAAAACTAACATTTATTACTATAATTTGCTTATGTGCTTTATGGGTTTTATTAATGTTCCTAGAAAGTGGGGCCTAATCACCAAATCTATTGCATGCCTTATGAATAAAAATCATTTTAATAAGCGATCCATTTTTGTATAATTTCTAAATTTGCACAAGCAGTTGATGATATATAATATCTAAGATTGAAGTTCTGACTGTCAACTTTGTTTTGCACGATATCTTAACTCACCAGTTGCGATTGCTATATACATCACTTAAACGTTTACCAAAGATCAATATCTTCCAAAGACATTAGCTTTTTTTCTTAATAGTTATTCCAAATAATGTGTGTAAAAAGTAAAACCGAAAAGATTTACGCTAGTCAACAATAAATAACATTTATTTCCATTAAATCATCGTTGTGATATACATGCATATAGAGTCTACACATAGTTATATATATATCTATATATATATATAGTATTTCAGTTAAGTTTTTTATTTATTCTGAAGAGATTGAGAGAGAGAGAGAGAGAGAAGTGGGAGACGTATGTTGGGGAGGGGAGTTAAGTGGGTAGTTAGCCGTGGTGAAGTGTGGTGAGATGAGGAGAGGTGTGATGAGTTGAGGAAAAGTGAGGTTAGATGAGGAGAAGTGAGGTTAGATGAGGAGAAGTGAGGTTAGATGAGGAGAAGTGGGGTGAGTTGAGGAGAAGGCACAGTTCTTATAAATGCCGATATGCTTAGATCAACAAATTGTAATTTTATCCTGTGTTTTGGGTGCAGGTACCGTTATGTGGCTAACATGTATTTCTATATACAATGGTTGCTCATCAATTATTCATTTTTCGAATTAATATCGTAATTTTTAATTATAATTCGTGAGAACCAACAATAAAATTGTAAATAATAAAGTCGTAAAATTTATATTTATATATAACATCATAACATTCCATGGTATATATATAGAATATATACCGATTTCTCGCATAATAATACAATTCAAGTTATATCCGATTTTTTATGGGTATGTTTTTCATTTTCGATTCTCTTATTTTTGAAATACATTTTTATATAGCAGTTTCGAAAATCATGCACAAATAAGCATTATTTTTGCAAAAAAAAAGGGAATATTTGAAATTATTATAATTTATTGGAACCATTTCCTATTTCTATTATATGTTCTTTGTATTTGGTTCCTCAATTCAAAACAGAGTTTCGGAAATATGCAAATATGATTCTTGGAGCAACCATTATATTGATGGTCGAATGATTTTATTCGTATAGTATTATATATATATTTTGCATATAATTCTTGAGTGAATTTTATGAACTCACACACACACACACACACACACGCACACACGCAATACTTGTGCATGTGGCATGTTTATGTTTATATATGGGAAGGATGGATGTGTCTCGGTTCCATTTTTACCAATTCCCATGTCTATTCCTGCCACTGCATGGCAAATCGCTGCTCGAAGGTGATGCGATTGAAAACACCGACATCGGCCAGCTGCATGGGATCGGTATGATATGCATAACGTCGTATATCGACCATGGCCACATCGAACATCTGCTTCCAGCTGGTCAAATCCGTTACGCTCATATGGATGGGCAACTGGGGATCGGGGATATCAATCGCTGCCTGTAGACGATCAAATGCCTCGGCAATGGGCCCCACAGATAGATTCACCCAATATTCGGCCGGAAAACGTTTGTTCTCACAGAATGGCGCTCCCTTCCGCATGATGAACACCAGCATGAGTATCTCATACCGTTCGGAGCTCTCATAGAAGCGCTTCGTGCGCGTCTTCTCCACGAAATCAATGAGTAAAATTAATGGCGTATAATTCTGTAGATGCATCAATAGCTCACGATCTGTCCACAGATATCGGCTCGATTTAATATTCAACATGCTCATGTTGGTCGACAACTGATGTGGATGCGCATGTGGATGTTGCAGATGTGGTTGTTGTGGATGATGCTGCAGCTGCTGCTGCTGCTGCTGCTGTTGTTGTTGTAGATGATGTTGTTGCTGTTGGGCTTGATGTTGTTGCTGTTGTTGTTGCAAATGTTGCTGCTGCTGCTGTTGTTGTTGCTGCTGCTGTTGTTGTTGCTGCTGTTGTTGCTGCTGTTGTTGCTGCTGGTGCTGCTGCTGCTGCTGGGTCGTTATTGCTGGTGGTAGAGCAATGCTGCCGGAGAGATTATTCGATGCACTTTGCGTTGGCATATCGAACTGAATGGCGATGCCGCCAGTTTGTCTAAGGCAGCCAAGTTCCTCGACCATGCACAACGACGTCAGAATGCAATTGCACGCCCTTTCCGAACGGACTGTTGCTGTGCGGCTCTCTCAACTAGGCCAAGGCCGGTCGCGTGTGGGTGGCGGGTTGGTGGTTATGGGCAGCAACTCGAATTCCCAGTGCTCGCACTCAACCTTCTCCACTTGTTACTCACTGCACAATCGACTGGATAACTGCGCCTCCATACACTATTTCTTCTGAGCTTCTTCTGTGTGCCACTTTGAAAAATTAATTATAAATGCTCGCTTACCAGCAACTGCTGTAATAATATTAAGCAACAACAACACCAAGAAGGGACAGCAACAAACTGTGGCTGCTCCACGGCTGGCGCGTGCTGCCAGGACGATTGTTGTCTAGCGAGTGCGTGGCCAGAAATAGACGACGGTGCATGGATGGCCCGAGCGCAGCTGGCACACAAAACAAAATAGCAACAAGAAAATGCAACTTGCTGTGGCGCAAAGTCGAATTCGTGATACCCTCATCAAACTCATTGCTGCTGAGCTTGCTACACATATCTTGATAGGAAATAATATCAAATAAATAAATCGCCATCAACATGTTGGCCAGATTCCCTTCATTCCAACATTTGGTTCAAGTTTCATATGGATAAAGATGTTGAATAAAAGTTAGCTTTAACTTTAAAAAGTCCTGAAGCGAAAGCAACAACAAATTTTGTGCAAAATGTTTTATACTTGATCTTAGTCACGAACTTCATGAACAATTTTGTATAGCTTAAGTTAGAGTATCGCACAGAGAGGAGTGATAGAGAGAGAGAGAGAGAGAGGCGAAAGCATCTCTCGGCTGGCACGAGCTCTTCGTCCTTCTGTGTGTATTTGGAACGTGAATGCCTGAGTGACAGGATAATGGCGATTCTTGAAAATACGACAGCAACTATTTACAAATTCTGAAAGTCGAATACATCGAATGCAATATTAATGATACTTCAAATTGTACAAGGTCTCCACCTCCAATCGAACAACGAATGTGTGGCAAATGAGAATTTCATTTATTTTCATTTGTATTATATACATTTGGCGTAGTAATGTTTCATCACATTGTAAGCATTACATTTAAGTATAAATGTGTTGTTTTGTGTCATTTTAAAAAAGTATTTTAAATATATTTGGTATTTCTAAATCTCAATTGGGTAATGGTTCCTGCAGGCGATAACAGTCGGAGGCGATTTTCCATTTATCATTCTCGGCGGTTATAAGGAACGACTGCTGAAAGTTGCGCAGCGGTTGATCCACATATTTCACCGTTCCGCTGGCCAATATCATATAAGTTGTCTGACCACCGAGGGCGGCGTCCAGCACCGGCTGTGCGTCCAGCGTCGTCATGTTGTGGCGCGACGCTGGCAATTCCAGAAACTTACGTTCAATATTCTCACGTCCCTGGGCACCGTTGCCATTCCAGCTCAGATTCGCAGTCTCTATGTACAAACGACCCATTTGCTGCAATCACAAAAAAAAAACACAAAAGTTGAATTGCATTTTGTTTGCAATTAGCCAATTTCACAAATTTCTCAACTTAGCCTGTTGCTTACATGGCGGCGAATGTCCAAGGTGCCGTAATACAAACGCGTAAAGTCCTCTGCCGTCTGACAGCACGACTCCAATTTGGCTTTCAGTTCCTGCAAAAATTAATTGTGCAAATAACGCAAAGGAATTATTTCAAAACGAAATACAAATTATATTTATGCACTCACGTTGCTCATCGCCATCGCTCGGGCCGATTCGAAATGGGATAGACACCCTGTGTACGAGGGCTGCAATCGACGTATATCGAATGGCAGCGAGTCATTTCAAATTTATCGATAATCACATGAATAAATTTCTATTCACAATGCATACTTTTTGGCCTCTCAATTATTCTGCGGCAAGCAAATTTTGGCCACTATTTACAAACGTAGCTCGGCCAAATCCCAACAAATTTTCAAAGCACCATTAGAAGACATAATCTATCGATTGTGCTCCCTTCTAGCATTTGAAACATAACGGGAATGTGTCGATGTCAGAAAATCGCAATTTTTATTGGTGCATCTAGGATCTAGGAACCATAAATCCCTTTCTGGAATTAATGGCCAGAGGTCATATGTTAAATTAACTATTTGTTAACCAATTCTGCTCGTCTTTGTATTTACTAAATAAATTGCACACCTAGCCCTAAACGGTCAGGAGCTTTGCATCTGCTGCATCTCCCGATTGAGGAATCTTTCACGCCAACCAGAACGTTGGCAGACCACATGCAACGCTTCCAATTGCTCCGCTATCTGCTCCAATTGCAATGGTGCATCCGCATCTGCATCCATCAAGACTTGCGTTAGAATACTTGTTATCTCTGTGGTCAGAGCGCGCTCGAGGAGTGTGGGCTCATCGCTTTGAATGTGCCGTTGCACACAGTCGACCAATTCCTCCAGATGCTCGTCGACGGCATCCGGGAACAGTTGATGCATCGCAATCGATAAATTAAAGAGATACTCCCGATTGGGTCCACTGGGACCGGCTGAGGTGAAGATCTGGCGCGCAATGCACGGTACTTGCCACACGTTGCCCGCATAGGAGTCGTTCGCCTGCGTCGCCACATACATAATCACCTCGATGGGTGTCCTCGGTGCGGCGGTATACGGATACTCGTGAAATTCTAGGATGCAACGCTCGTAGCCGTTCTTTTCGCGATAGTCAAGGTGATTGAGTACCTGAGATTTTTGGCCGGACGCAATGCGATATGCGACGCCATACACACGATCTCTGGATGCATCGCCGGGCAGCACGGTGACAACCCGACCCGGTTTCTCTGGTATGCCGCGATGATCGATGCTGTGCTGATAGAATCTTCGCTTGTAGCCGCAGACGAAACCCCGTCGTCGATCAATATATGGAAAGTCTGCCTTCCACACCAGCGAACCGTAGCCAAAGATCCACACATCGTCCGGAGTGGGTGCTATGCTCGCCTCCATTTGATTGCTCGGCTGCGCATCGAAGCACTGCAGCAATTTGGCTTCCGGCTGCTTGGGCGTTTCTTTGGCCAGCTCAGCGAAGCATTGTCCATAAATTTCATTGGCAATCGCTGCGAGTTGCGGCGCCTTCAGATCGCTGCCAAGTGGCAGCTTTTGCAGCAAACGCAACATCTGCTTCCAGGGCGCAATCCAATTGGGCTCGTTTGGCAAGAATAAGGTAAATCAAAAACCAAAAGTAAAAAACAAAACTATTTGCCGTTGTGGACTATTGACTAAGGTTTCCAAGCATCGATAATGTGTTATCGAGGCAGCGAAACAAAAATAACTAAACTATATTTCGCTTATGCTATCAGCTTGTAATTGCCGCAGCATAGTTTCAATAAACAAAAAATCATAAATAATTATGAGAAACTTCAAGTGGAAATGTTTTAAATGAAACATAATTGAGTCTTATCGAATTTCAGTACCTATCGATAGCTATCGTTTGCTATCACAGCTGACAGCTGACCGCTGCTTAACAGCTGTGCGTGCTGCCACAGTAACAGTAAACGAAAACGTAAACAAACCAATATTCCGATTTTTTTTTCGTTTTAAATTTTTATTACTTTGCAAAGTAATCGACATGGAGAAAATGTACGGCAAGGACGATCGATCCAAGGAGTAAGTGACACGTAATCGCTGCCCAAAAATAAATGCACTGCTTAATATCCAAATTTTAATTAGCAATCGCAAGAATATGAAGCAGCACAAATATTACAATAAGCAACAACAACAGCAGCAGCAGCAACATAATCGTGGAGGAAACACCTCCTCCAGTTCACCACAGACGACGGCGATGCGCAGTATTGTGGATGTGGCCGATTCGAGCGATGAGCCGCGATTCGCTCGCAAAGGTTGGTCAAGCGGCACACGGTCGATTGCCCCGCAAAAGAATCGCGATATGCTGGACACACTGCCCGACGAGGACACCACCGATATGGATGTCGACGCACAGCTAGCGGATGGTACACCAATCGATGAGAATGCACGCGCACAACTCCGTGCCGGCGACTACAAGCAGATGTCGCAATTTCCCAGCATGGGCGGTGGCCATTTCACCTTCGGCGCCGAAAAGGAATGGAACAACATTGCCGAGGGCCAAACTCAGTTGCACACAAAGTCAGCGCGGAGCTATTTCACACTCAATCTCAGGCTGCTCAATTGCGGGCTGCAGGTCATACCGTTTTACAAGCGCATGGATTATGCCACCAGCATGTTTACGCGCCAACAGATTGTCGCACAAGATGAGGCAGCGGAGCGTGCAGAACGCTTCTATTTGGACCGAGTGCTGCGGGAATCGAATGGCAATCGCACGCCTAGCGCCACCAAATCACGTGCAAACTCTGCCAAATCCACAAAAGATGTGCAGCCAACGGCGGCGGTGGTGCCACCTAATGATGCACTGCCCGATGAACTGGATGAGCTGCTGGCGCTGACAGAAATCTCCCCGGCAGCCACTACAAATGCTGGGCAAACGGTGGCAATTACAGCTGCTACGCCGGTGGTGCAACCAGCAACGCCAACGAGTGCCACCAAAAACGATCTCGAACAGTGGCTGGACAGCGTCCTCGACAAGTGAAAGATTATTTGAAATGTATTCTGCCTCAATTCACGCATTTAGCCAGCTTGATTTCCTTTTTGTTGCATGCAACATTGAAAGTTCAATAAATAGAAGCAACACATGTATTCTCTGCTTACTGCTGCTGCCCATGATTGCAGCTGTGGCAATCTTCTTTGCTTCCGTAATATACGTTTAACAAGCGCAAATTGACAAATTCTGCTGAAGAATTCAAGGAAACAACAGCGTTATATATATATATATTATATATATATATACATTCTGTCAGGAAAGTATTTTCAGACACGATAAAATTCATCTTTTTTTCATTTATTTTTCCACAATTTTGCGGGAAATATAAAAAATAATTGGTTGCATAGAAAATATTATTATAAACACATACATGTACATATATATGTGTGCATTTATATGTGATTGTACATTATAAATTTGAATATATATATATATATATATTTTTTTATTGATTTGTAGTGATATATTTCACTTATAATGCAGTTATAAAAATGTTTGAATGTAGCACATTTGCGGCTAATTCTGATTGGTTAATATGGATGTTTATGGAAAGTGCTTACAACAACCAATCGAAGTCTTCGTCGTTGTCCTCGCATTGGGAATCGGAGACGAGGTTAACCGCCTCGTCATCGACCTGGCAATACATTCGCTCATAGAATGCATATAGATGGGAGTGGACGAGTCTCATCAGCTCATAGGATATCTCGAGCATGACCAAGCGCTCCTGGCTATGGCCATCCTGCAGGTACAGCTCATCGCGTAACTCATCGTTGATGGTGCTTAGCCAGCGGAAAAGCACCTCTGCATCCGATTCCGGAAATTCGAGCATCTGCTGCGGCAAGCCCATCTCCAAGCGCAAATTCTCCGTGGAGCCATAGGGTCCAATCAGCAATAGGGCGCCAATGATGCGTACAATCAGATTGAGTGAATGCAGATAGTCGTGCAAGTAAATCCATGGATTGACCATGGCAACGGCCATCATTATATCCGGATAGCCACGCAGGCGATATGTGTCGAAACCCAAATCGGTCAGATTATCGAGCATGGCCCACAGCAAACAGGTGCAAACCAGTTGAGCCATTGTGCTCATAGGACTCGCAATGCGGCAGCAATTGATCACATTCAACATATGCTGCGAATTATTTATATTCAACAAGCACAGGATATGTGCGCACAGCTCATGCACCTGCAACAAAAAAACGGATTAATCAGATTAATCATTAATGTCAATAAATATATACGTATATATATATATATATATATATATACAAAAATCATATTTGATTTATTTCTTGGCACCCACATGCGTCGCCTCGGTGCAGGCAAAGTAGTCGAAACAGCGCTGTATGAACTTCATACGCTCCACTTGAGTGTTATCTAGATTGTCATGGTGCAGCATGAAGATCATCATGCCAGCCACATGGAGAGCAGCCAACGACTGTGCTCCAAACTCGATCTCCTCGCGGGCGATCAGTTGCACGAATCCATCGATAAGCTGTTGATAAATAAAACACACACATATATATTATATATACATATATTTGAGTCGCTTATGCACACTTACCTCCAGCACATTGTCGCTGGTGTGGATAAACTGAATTATATTCCTCAAATGGGATTGGTTTAGAGTCAAACGCAACTCCTCAATGGCAAAGCCCTGCGGGCGCATGCTTCTGCGAAAGAGTTTTTCATTTCTTAATTCAACTATTAAAATTGTTTTCCTAATCAATTACTAAAAGTTCTTTCTACATTACAAACTCGAAAATTCGAAAAGCGAACTTTTGATTGGTAAATGCGCCTCTGTTAAGTATGCATATGTGTATGTTTACATATGTATATATGTTTACGCATACACACTCAACGGTTTCACTTGGCTGCTATTGCTCTGTTAATGGCAACTAGTGCAGACAACTTAACACTGCTTACAATTTCGCATGGACAACGGCAATTTTAATGAGCAGCAAACCATTTTCTTCACATGCTACTTGTGATATGCTCAAAGCTCGTGTCGTGTTTTGTGTTCGTTGTTGTTGTTGTTGTTGTTGTAATACTTGGGTCGGTAAAGATTTTGCAGTTTCTTGGGTCGGGTTGAGAGTAGCAGCAGTAGAAATCCGTGATGCAGAAGCCCACACATCTATACATATGTACATGCTTGTGTGTGTGTATGTGTGTGTCCTTGTGGTGCATTGAGAAAGCAACTGGCAAAAATGCAAATGCACGCGCGACTCGCACATTTTAGCATAAAAGTTGACGCCTCCGCATTCCCAAGCCACCCACGCACACACACATACTCAGTTGCGTTGGCAGAACTTTCTTTGCACACTTGGAAGTATTTGCTCATTATGCATTCATATTTTGCAATTACTTGCCTCGCACACACATACACATATGTAAACTGTAGAACGACAGCTAAAAGCGCAAAAGTGCGTAAGAGCGAAAGAGATGAACAGCAGCAGCGAGGCCAAATGCGGACTGTTAACGAGCAGCGGCAACTGCTAAGTTGCTGACAGCGAATATTTGTATGTGTGTGTGTGTGTGTGTGTGTTTGTTTTGAGTGTTTTTCTTCCTTTAGCTCGGCCTTTTTCATTTTTTTTTCCAGCCGTTCTGCTGCTGTTGTTGTTGCTGCTGTTGTTTTTGGTGTTGCTGTTGTTGTTATTTAGCATTTGGCCCATTTGCGTGCAAAGAGCAGGAGGCGAAACGAAAATTTCATAGAATTTCCATATTCAGATTTTAATTATGCAGCCGCATGAAAAGATTAACAACTTTTGCAAAAGACGACGGCAACTGCAACTGCAATGGCACAGGCACAGGCGGAGGCACAGGCGGAGGCACAGGCACAGGCACAGCGCATTGTGCATTTTATATTTTAATTATGCATATTTTTCAAAAGCAGCAGCCCCACGGGCAAAAGCAACCAAAAAGAACGAACGGCGGCGACGAACTCATGTAATAAGTATGGCACCTAACATCTCCACAAATTTGCGACTAAATAGCTAAATTAATTTCAAATTCTTTTCGTATTTACTTTTGTGCAAGTCTAGTCCAATCTATCCTTTCAAATAGTTACAACTTTTGCCCAAGTACTTAACATCCCATAAATGTATTAAGGTTCAAAGGACTTCCATGTGGAATGGGTTTTTGGCGTTGGTTGATTTCTCAATTGCATTTTACAATACAATATATAAATATATATATGTATATATATATGCTCAAAATGTATTACTGAGAATAATCAAAGATAAAGTTAAACTCTTGACTGGCAAACTTTTAAGGACAATCCGAATTAGACCGATTTTTGATGTGTGATAAAAAACTGTTTGAATGCAAGGTGCACATGGCAAATGGGGTTGCACAGATTGTGAACAGTTAGCCAATTATGCAAATCAGCTTAGTCCAATCGAGCTACTTACAATGCCAGACTATCAACTATTGTGCCACAAAGCTGATCCCAATCTCAAAATGCGCATAAGCGCAGAATTACGCCCACTGTTCGCAAAGTTGTCGCAATCAATTGCCAACTGTATTTCCACTTCAATTAGATGACATAAAAGCCTCAAATTAGCGGATGGGGTTCAGACACCCAAACCCTCCCCCCCCCCCATCCAACCCCTTCTGCCGCAAGCGTAGTGCAATTGAAGAGTGTCAAGTGTGGCCCGCAAAAACACCAATCATAGCGATAATATGCATAATGACCATTTGCTGATGATGATGTTGATAAGTAGGAACTACCCTTTTATTAGCCAGCTTTTTTTTTTTTTTTTGGTTGTTGTTAGGGGTGGGTCCTTGCTGTTGTTGTTGTTGTTGTTGTTGAGCAGGGCAATCTGTAAATTTTACGCCTAATTTAAGACAAATTGTTGACATACAGTCGCCACTTTTGTGGTTACAGATGGGTTTTTTGGTTTCGGCTTACACTCAACAAAAATATGCACTTACATTGTGAAAGAAACCAAGCAATTATTTAATATTAATTGAGATATATATATTTTTTTTTATCAAATCAAATCTAAGAAAAATCTAATGAATAAAATATTGAAAAAGGAAATTTTCAAAAAAAGTTAATTTTTCTATGTGAAACTATAAACTATTTAATTCCCAAAGTATACAAACAATATATATTATATGCGCACTTATAAAATCACGCACATTTCGAAATGATATATGGCTATTTTTCGCTGAGTGTAGGCGCAAAAGCCAACAGATTTTCATCTCATTATGCGTTGATTTGTTGGGTTCGCCACTGTTTTTTGCCGTAGGCGTTTGTTTTTTACTTTTTTTGTATTTCTCTTTCTCCTTGTCTTTCTCTTTTCTGTTTGCTGTTTTTTGTTTTTTTTGTGTTTTTGTTTTTTGTTTTTTTGTTTTTGGTTTTTTGTTTAGCTAACGAAGTTTTTCAACATGAAAATGATACAGATGGGAAGCGACAGGATAGATGAGTGCCAGGAATTTCAAATTATTTAAATTCGCTAAATTGACAGTTATGTCTCTTTCTATCTCTTTCTCCCTCTCTCCCTCTTTCTCCCTCTCCCTCTCTCTTTCTTTCTTTCTGAGTGTAAACATTCGCGCTGCGTGAAATGCGAGTCACCCCTTTATAGGCATAAACAAAAGACACCGTTTAAATTTCCATCTAAGCCCCAACAACGATACCCAAGTCAATTTGTTTATATTTCAGTTTGGGCGTACACAGGATATATATGTATATATATAAACAATATATGTCTAATTTCTGCTGGCTTTTCAAGTTTATTACGACTTGACGCCGTCTCAATGACACTCAAGGTGCAATTTTATCAGAAGTTCAACGCATCAGATCGAGCGATGAAACACAACCAAAAAACTTGAAATTAACTATTGGCATTAATGTTTACGTTAATATGAAAAATGGCTAAGATGGATATCAAGTTTTGTACAAGTATTCAAATATTAAAGCAATCAAATTGGTACACTCTCAATAAGCGTAACTTTTGCTCATCAATTTTGCATTTAATTTGCAATTTTTCGTTTTTTTTTTCAAATTTAATAATTATAAGTTGTCAAATACTTTTTTTTTGACTTTCCCACCTATATCTATGGATTCGATGCATCCAATAGGCATCTGTTCCCATCCTTACTCTTTTTTTTAACTATTCTGATCTTTTCTATATGTTGGCGATAAGCAATCACCGCTTGGAACTGCTCCTGCTTGGTGACTGCCTATCCGGATAACTTCTATCAAATGTGGTGCGATCACATATTCATATCATATATTGCTGGGTAGATATCATGCAAATTCATCTCTATATAGATCCTCTATAGAGGAGTCATCCTCAGTGCTAGCAATTTTCGATATCTGTCAGTCAAAGTCGTGCTTACAGCGCGTATTCCTTCCATTAAGTACTTATTGTAGATATACATCAAGTTCTTCTGTAAAATACCTATTTTGTTTTTCTCATAAAGTTGGCTTTATATATACACATATATATATATATATATATATATCTTTATATATCTTTATATATACACATATATATATATATATATATATATCTATATATATCTATACATATTTTAATCTCTCCATTTTAAAGTTACCTTTATCAAGATGTGTATCAAGGCAAATCAGAATTGCCCGAATCTGTTCGCTTCATCATATAGCCTATATAAACTATAGCCTATTAAAACTATCCGTAAGAGGAAGATATTCCTTTAGAACATTGATATACAACCAGTATATTCCAGTATATTCAGTATCTTTCAATTATTTTACAGATTGTTAATCTATTGCAAAAATAGCCATCCATCTTGCCTCGTATCGTTGCAGATACTTTGCCGTTCAACGAAGAGAAAGAAGCTACACTGAAGTGCTCCCGGTGCTTATAGATAATTAAACCGATCTCGAAGACTGAGTTGACATAGGTATATAGCAACTACCACATGACACATTCTTTACTCAGTAGTAAAACTCAAAACTAAAACTCAAACTTAATGCGCTTCAAATATGTGTGCAGCCAGGTTGTCATTTAACTTACGGTTCGGACATATCGCTGGTATTTGATAACATTGATAAGCTTATTTGTGGCAGTTTAACGTTAACACTTCAACTTGGCTTACTGTTCCACTTTAGGCCACGCACAACAATCAACTGAAACTGAAAGTGCGAATTATGAATGAAGCTGACTGAAGCTGAAGCTGAAACTGCAAGGAACATCGAACATGTCCTAACGATTGATTGCAACAGATCGTTGCAACTTATTGACAACTCGAGTCGAGTGTTTACATATGTATACCTATATATATATACTACATATGCATGTGTGTATGTGTGTATCTGTGTCTTCATCAGCTCGAAATTAGATACGAATGTGCTGGAAATCAATCAGGCTTCTTCTGGAGTCGTGGAATCCAAAAAATATATTCTCTTGTAATCGATTATATTTTGAGGGAACTATTCAAAAACTAACCCACATATGGTGACTATATATATATATATATATATATATATATATATCTATATTAACTTGCAATTTGAAGAAACTTTCTGTGAAAAACTCGAAATAAACACGCACAATTATTTCCATATACATACGTATACATATATGAATATATGTTTACAAATGTGATTCTTGGAAGTGCCGTTATATCTTATATAAAACCGCTTTCAATTTCTGTTTGCAATAGCAGAAGTTATCATGGAAATGGAACCCTGCCCCCGAACAGCAACTCCATGTTGAGCAACCACCTCATTTGTGGCCTTTGTGCGGCAGACACAAGATGTGATGCGAGATGATAATGCGACAGATTAAGCCATCATCCAAAACACTACAGCAACAACAGCAAGAACAGCAACAACAGCAACAACAACAACAACAGCTGCAACAACAACAACAAGCACAAAAGCCAACGGCACTTGACTTTCGACGGAGACTTTTAGTCACAAAGTTGTAAAGGCATTGGAGAAGGGTGTGATGCAGTGAGAAGGAGGATGGGGGGGGGGGGGGGGGGGAGTGTACCTTAGCTTGTTGTTGTGCTCCTGTTGTTGTCCTGCTCGGTTCTCTTTCTTGGGTTGGTGGTGTTTGGCGGTTCGGTGGTGGGTTCCAGTTTCGGTTTCAGTTTCATTTTGTGATTAAAATGTTTGTCATTATCCGTTTGGAAAAATGTTGCAAATTGTGTTTGTGCCGCGAGGCGTGTGAGGCACTTGTCCTCTCAGTGTTGATGATGATGATGATGATGATGATGATGAATACATGGTGCTTCTTGTTGTTGCTGTTATTCTGCTTCTGTCCGTTGTTGATGTCACCATCGTTAGCACTACGAGCAGCTGACTGACTGATTGTCTTGTGTATATATATATATGTGTGTGTGTGTGTGTGTGTGTGCGTATGTGTGTGTGGATACCGTTTAATTATGTGTTAGAAACTAGTCTTTTATTGAACACCTATGAACAAATTAATCATTTGCTCCGTGTTTGAAAGGATTAAGATTCTCAGACATGATTTCAGTAGACGCTGTGGGAACGAAATATCATTCTATATAGATCAGTGCAGTCTGTCCAACGCCTAGCTTATCTAAGAACTCCCAGTCCAACTCATTCTCTGGAACAAGCAGCCTGACTACCCTGATCTAACCAAACTTTATCAACCGGCAGAAGGATCAGCATGAACAGCCCGCTTGATCTAATCTGCTGCGTCTGTCCGTCAGATATATATATATATATATATATATATTGCTTTGCATTGGCCAATTAAATATTTCGATATTTGACTTGCACCACACAAGTTCGATTCTCTAAGTGTGTGCGAAAATGTGTCTGTGCTTCTTAACCGATCTTGATGATCTCTCTATATATACCAATGGGAAGACCACATCATAACAATTGTGTCTTCTATAGCTATCGGATATCGATTTGTATGGACATTCGTGACACTTATCGATCAAATGACTAATGAACGTGATCTAACAATTCACATTTGAAATTTTAACTCTCTCTCGAGATATTATATACCATCGTATTTGGGGTCGGAGATGCTGCCTGATGCCTGCCACGTATCAGTTTGACCAAGTTTGCAATGTGTTCAATGCGTTCCAGCCCACAAAGGGATACTTTCTATTTTTCATTAATTGCAGTTGCGCTCAATGGACCAACTTTGTGCATTGCCCGGCCACTTGACAGTCATTCGCGCTTTGACTTTGACCGCCTTTATTAACTTTTTCCTTTTGAGTTGAGTTTCTGTGAGTGGCGCGATTTTTTTTTTACTATAATATTAATATATATATATATTTATTTTTTTTGGTTGTTTGAAAGCTTAATGCAATTAATAACTCATTAAATAAATACAAATCAAAGTGGAAGCCGAGGAAACTTTGCGAGTTTCCCGGTTGGCACTCAAAGGATGGCAGACATAAAATGTACCAATTAAAAACTGCAATTGAAATTTCAATGGGGGCGCAAATCAAGCGCAAATAAAACCAGATATATTCCACATAGAATCGTAAGGGGTGTGTGTGTGTGTGTGTGTGTGGGAGCAGCGGCAGGGGCAGCGACGGGGGCAGACAGGGGACGGGCAGTTTCTGTGTCTATTGCATCTTATTCATTAAATTACATTCACATTTCATAGACAATTTCATGGATAACTGTGAAGTTGGCGCTATCTCTTATCTAGTTTTATTTATTTTATTTTATTTTTTTTTATTTTTTTATATTTTTTTTGTATTTTTTTTTATTTTTTTTGCTCTCTATGCTTTTGAAAAGTTATTTCTTTCCATCTTTGCTGTCGCTGGTGCCGTCGCTCAAGTATCTTTTTAATTAGCGTTCTGTGCTGCACTCGAACTATGACTACAGTTTCCTCTTCTGCAACCCCCCCCATCCTCATCCCCTCCATGTCCCTCACCACTGTCTCTTTCAGTGTGGCTCGCTCTCGCTCGCACTCTCGCCGTCTGCCTGTTAACTGACTCGCCACAGATTCAATTTGTGGCTAAACATTCCTCCTCCTTTTTGTGTTCTTCATAGCGAGCTAAATGTGCATGAAAATCTAACCGAATCGCAACCGTGAACTGCGACGCCGCGTCGCTGCTTGCTGCCTGCTGTTTGCTGCCCACTGCTGCGACTGCTACTGCGACTGCTACTGCTGCTGCAATTGCTTTTGCGTTACTATTGCTGGCTCGCTTGCGCGCACTTACTTTCGTATATGCACGCGCTCTTTGCGGTTATGTGGGCCCGTTTTAATTGCGCGTCAGTGTTGTTGTTGCTGTTGTTGTTGCTGTTGTTGTTGCTGCGGCTGCTCTTGTTTTCCGGTTGGCTACGTAGCATGTCTGCCATGCCATCCGTTTCCCGCCCAACCACACCTTTTTTTTTTGCTTTTTTTCTACAAAATATATACATTAAGACTTGCTTGTATTTATATATGTATATGAATGTATGTATGTGTATGTGTGTATGTGTGTATGTACACACATAGCATACAACACAGCGTACCATTTACTATTATATAGCGACAAATTGATATCGTTTTGTATTCATTCGCTTAAGTGGATTTTTAAACATCATTCAATGCGCGACTCACAATCAGAAATGCGACTCAACTTTTGTTCAACTGCAACTGCAGAGTTGGCAATCGCTGCGACTGCACAACTGCATAAATATACATACATACATACATATGTATGTATGTATATAGGTCGGTATCCTTCATGTACGATGTGAGCGTTGATTTGAGTTACCCAATCATCTAACTTGACATCTTTGTGGCATAAGTGATTGGACTTAGTTGAGTCGAGATGCAGTTGGCTCGTTGTGCGTGGCAAAGCAAGGATTCGATCCTTTAGGCATAAACTCCCTCAAGGAATGAATTTTCCGAAAAATTCAGACATTCTTTACACTGCAAATTGTTTTTTAGTAAATAAAATCGATTTACTAGAAAAAGCTTTGTATACTTACCGTTATTTTTATATGGAAAATAACTCAAAAAACGGAGAATAAAAATCGTAATATAAAAAAAACAGTTATTTTTCATAACGAACTTTATCAAATATGCAATCCAATCTTTTATTTTCACAAAAAAAATGTATCGTTTATAGAGTTGAGTATAATATGCGGTGTGTGTGTGTTTGTGGGTGTTTGTGTGTGTGTGTGTGTGGGTGTGTGTGTGGGTGTTTGTGTGTGTGTGTGTGTGTGTGTTTGTGGGTGTATATTACAGTTAATTCGTCTAAGCCTAGGGTTTTACAATTGAATCGGATGAGACTGCGAATGCAGGCAAGTTGAGCGAGGGCTTCTCAAACAGTTGTCGATTATTCGATTACGAGCGATAAATTATTTCAATTTCAAATGTCGCATGTATAAACAAAAAAAAAATTCTTATTGCACAAAAACAATTTATTTAATATTATTTACATAGGCAAGCGTGGGCGATGGGGGGGGAGGGCGGTTAGTCGGGTGAGCATGCCCCATTGTGCCATTGGGGGGCGTGGTGATCATCTACATGGGGCAGCCGTGAACGTAGCCAACGTTGCGAAAAATGGCCGCCGCTGCGGCTGAGGTCAAAAAGTTGCACGGATTGCTGGCAGCAGCGGCGGCAGCGGCAGCAGCGCTAAATGAACTGGACAAACCGCTCGGACAGCAGCCGAGACTGCCGCCCGCTCCGTTATCCTGCACCGCAAAGTCCTTCTCCAGCGTTGCCTGATGACGCAGCTGCTCCAAGCGCAGCTGATTCTGTCGCTTCCACTTGGTGCTGCACGACGCAAGGAAAGATCGTGAGAGAGAGAGAGCGAGAGAGAGAGAGCGAGAGAGAGAGTTAGTTAATATATTTCTTGGTAACAAAAAAGGTTTTCATCCGAGAACTAAACTTTCGACGGATTGTTGTACATTATAATTAACCGATCGGGTTCCAACATATTTTAGCCATTAAACTGAAGCATGCATAGGGACAGACAAACAGACGGACAGTCTATATCAACACGACTCTTGATGCCAATCAAGAATCAAGAATATATATATATAATTTTATGTTTATATTTGATATTTGGTTTATATGTGTTGTGGTTGGCATTTAGTTAAACATACCGTCGATTCTGGTACCAGGTCTTGACCTGTGTCTCCGATAGATTCAATGTCTCGGCGACATCGCTGCGATCGGCGACACTGAGATACTTTTGGCAGCGGAACTTGCGCTCCAGATACGCCAGCTGCGCATGCGTGAATGCCGTCCGGCGTCGTCGCGGCTTCCGTCCGCTCTTGCTAAGCTGCAGCTTATGCTCCGCATAGCTGCCACCACCGCCCAGGCTGCCTCCGCCCGGGCCACCGCCGTTGTCGCTGCCACCGCCATCGCCGGCAGCAGCTGCTGCAAGGAGACCGGCTGCCATTCCCGCCGCAGCTGCAGCAGCACTCAGGCCGACATTGCGGACTGAGGAGCACGGACGTGGCGTGGCCGTGTCGCAGGACTCCACGCTGGACTCGTCGTTGTGGTTGTAGTGATGCGACAGCAGCAGCTCCTGCTGGCACCCGTTCGCCGTCGAATCGGGCGTCGAGCGATCTTCAATATCTATGTCCGAGTCATCGTTGGACAATTCAATTTCTAGAAGATTGATTCAAATAAGTAATAAATAATGTATATATATATATATATATATATATATTCGAATTTTGAGCGATGTTTATGAAATCGAAATCGTGATTAATTGGAATAAGGTAATCAGCTCCTAATGGAAGTCAACTCAATGCTGATATCAACTTCAAATGCAATGAAATGATAATGCTGAAGTAAGTAAAGAGTAAAAAGTAAGAGCACTGTAAGGAGTATGAGTTAGCTAAAGTGTAGTAGTGTTTTTTTCGAGTGTATAACGAGTGTTTGAGAATAGGATCGAGTGAGCTTCAAATAGAGAAGTAATGCTGCACTTTCAAACGCAGCGTGTCGTTAATGCGTCCTACGCTGAGAGCCTGAAAGGTTGCACAGCCCACAAGATAAAGACAGAGAGAGAGAGAGAGAGCGAAAGAGAAAGAGAGAGGGGGGGAGGGAGTGGGAGGAAGAGATGAGCGCGTGCAGGCACTTTTGGCAAGCAACGGACTCATTACTCTCCAGCGGCGACCATCGACAGGCCACAAAGACAACGATAATGCTGTCGGTATGAAGTGGGCGGTATTAAGTGGACGTTGGTTCAGGTCCATTAAGAAGACAAGCAATCCAGGAGACAGATACCGGGTTCAGGCATATGGAATCGGGCTCTTGTGCTCGGTTGAGCAATCAACATGCTATTTTCATACGTTGCGCATATCCTTATAAATACATATAAAATATATATTTATACATATATATATCTGGACTACAGCGCAACGGGGCTGCCTGATTAAATTCCCGTGTCGATTATTTCTATCCTATTGGAATTTGCAGCATTAACCCGAAAACAAACAACCACCGAAGGACGAAAAGGATGTAGGATGTGTGTAGCAGCAGCAGCGGCAGCAGCCCACAGGCGCTCACGTGTGTGTCCGCCCAGCAAGGATTCGATATCTAAAATGTATATAAATATCCTGCGGAAATTATTTTTGTATTTTAACCCCAAAAGCTTTTGACTTCTATTTATGTGGGAAGCAAAGGAAAACGGCGACATGTGAATAAGGATTCAATTATGCACGTGTGTGTGTGTGTGTGTGTGTGTGCGGACAACTGTGGGGCGTCTCAAGTGAGTTGCTTTTTATATATATATATATTTTTTGATAAAAAGTCACGTCGTATCAATTTGCGGCACAATTGCCATTTAATAGGCACTTGAACTGTGCAGATACTACGAGCCAACAAAAAATATCTTTGACATGTGTCAGCAATTTACGGTTAACACAGAAATGATTATTTCGGCCTTAATGCAAGCATATATATATATATATATATATAATATATCACATGGCAATCATGCAACACACTTAAGATTTGGGCAAAAATCCAATTTTTACTTTAATATTTGCAAATATTTAATGGTAAAGTCAAAATCAAACGATTAGGTTTGTATTTGAACAATCAAAATGGTTTGAAATGTGTCAAAGCTGAACCGATTTTATAAGGCAATAGCCTATTTATCATGGCTTAGTCTCTGGCACTGAAACTCTATGTAACTTTCCAACTTTGTTGGGAACACAATTTACAAACTAAAAATTGCTTATATAAAAACGGTTCCAAACTATCCACTGTCATAACTTTCACAACCGATTTTCAGCTCATCCTCTTTACAGGTGAATTTGGGAAAAAAAAACGTTTTCCTCAACAAAAAAAAGAAGAAGAAGCAGGGAGCTGGCATACGTGTTTTTAAAACCCAATTCAACTAGCTCAGCTCGTTCAAATACTAGCTAGGTTAGTGGATTATACTAAATAATTTGATTCTTCAAAATGTCCCCCCCCCCCTCCCCTTCTCTCAAGGAGAAGCCAAACCCCATCAGCCACTTGACATAACCTCACATTTTGTGTTTGTGCTCAGATTCACTTTTTAACTTTGCGACTGCTGTCTTGAATATTTCTTAATTGTCTCGCATTACTTTTGCTGCGCAGCGGCCAATTAGCCGCCACTTTACATGCACCCATGCACCACCCCAGGAAACCCAGCAAACCCATCAAACCACCGATTCGCCACCCTCACCCAGCCAAGCCACCCCCAGCCACACGTTTGATGCGCTGTAAACTTGCCGCCGGCACTTAAATCTCACACCTTGCCTCAATTAGAAACGACAACAAAACTTTTAGCAACAAATTGAGAGAGAAAGGGTGTGTGTGTGTGTGTGTGTGTGTGTGTAGTAAGTCAAAGCAGCAAATGCTTGAGGCAATAATTTAATTTTTGCTAGCATTTGTTGCACTGTTGTTGTTCTAGTCGTAACTTGCGCTCAAGCAATTTGTCACGTTCAACAATTTTGATTGTTTAGCCCAGGAATCAACCACAACAAAAACAACAACAGCAACAACAGCAACAACAACAAACAACAAAACAACAAACAACAACAACAACAACGAGAACAATGCAAAATAATGGAATGCAAATGCTTCACACCGAAACAAAAGGACATGAGAAGTGCACGTCCTTAAGATACCCTGTAGTTCAAATGCCACAAAGTGTGTTTGCTTCGTTCGATTGTTTTGCAAAACGAATATAAAATGCCGTTAGAAACGGACTGAATGAATATACACAAATCGTGCAAATACTATTTAAAATAATCGGAAAAATCAGGCTAAGATTATTTTGTACCTAATTGTCTTAAAGTTCCCGAATCAACAATGAATACAAAGTATATAAAATCTTTCTAAAATCTATTTCGAAAGATTTGTATTTGTTTTATGTTTATAAAGTGAAGAGCATACCCCTTGGGGGCTTGAGTGCAGGGTATTAAATAGCCAAAGGCTCATTTGAATAGCTTATATTTTGCATGTGTTTGAAGGTTTATCTGTGCATGTGTGTGTGTGTGTGTTTGTGTGTGTGTGTGTGTGTGTGTGTGTGTGTGTGCGTTTGTCTGTTTGCGTTTCTCCTCTAATTATGCATGACATTATATAAAGTTTAGCTCAACAATAAAAACTATTTAGTGGCTAATTGCTTTGAACGTGTGTATTGTGTGTGTTGTTGTGTGTGTTGTGTGTATTGTGTGTGTTGTGTGTGTTGTTGTGTGTTGTGTGTATTGTGTGTGTTGTGTATGTTGTCATTGTTGCGATTAGTGTGTAACAAAAGTGCTAAGATATGCGACTCAATTATAAGCATCTCTTTACAATCTTAAAAGAGGAAATACTTTCAATTTTATATAATAACCAAGAATTTGAACTGATTAAATATATGCATTCATCTGAGAAACAAAAATATATTCATGTGTTGGCATATAAATAGATAAGGCTAATTATATAAGTTAGGTCAGCTTATTCTTATATTCAGGGTTCAGGCTGACACATTGAAATTCAGAATCGAAATCAGATTCAGATCCTGAATTCAAAATTTGTTGAAAGCCCCAAAACCGGAGCCTAAAATATATGTCCGCAAAACGTCGGAACATTGTTATGAATTTGTGTGTGTTCAAGCTAGTTAACTTGATTTGAAGTCTTTATATCTCGATATCTTATTGTCTTAGAAGGACAGACACAGGCAGGCAGATGAACCTGTCTCGATCGGCTCGCCAGTTGATACTGATCAATACCGTATCGGTACAGTACCTGTAGCGAACCGTAAAAATCAAGCTTCGAATAGATAATCAAATCATTATCCTTACCTGCATTTTTATAGTTTGCGTACCAGAATCAGAACCCAAAATTTGTTTCGGATCGACATCCTGATAATACTAACTTAGAAAATGACTGTTATTTTAATGGTATAATGGCCTGATTCTATACTTACTATAGCATTCAAAGTACATGACTCATAAGAGGAGCATAATATAGGTTAATCCAATCTTGAATTTAATACCAGCTTTAATAATTCCATTTATTACTGTATAGTGTTGAAAACCACACTTTTCTATATGGAATATCCTTGATACATTTTCTAATTTTCATATAATTAGAACATTTTCGAAGCGGTCTTTTTTGTAAATTGTATGCGGGACACAGATCAAAGAGAGAAGAAGTAAATAGCTTCGGGCTGTTAGCCGTGTAGTACTCACCGGAGTCCGTTTGCCGGCGATTGATTAGGTCTCCCAGCAAATCACGTATGAGAAACGATTTCGAACTTTGCATTTTACTGACGGCTTAGACAAATAACACTCGTAATTTCACAGCAAATTTCGACAGTTAACGGAAATTGCAATCAAAGCAATGCCAAAATCATTGCAACCAGTTTAAGATCTATGAACGTATTATATGATTATTATTATATAGCACTTGCCACATACAAAACAAAAAAATTAAAGGAATTCCGTCGGGAACAACACCAATTTATTGAATACAGTGCATATTTGTGGATGAAAATGCGGTTTAATTGAATTGCTGGCTGGCAACGCTGGCAGCTGAACCGTTAAGCGCAAAGTCAAATGAACAACTGAGATGCGAACGTTTATTAATCCTTTTAGCGCTGCGCAAGGCTCACACACACACACACACACACACACGCACACACACACACACACACACACACACACACTCATACACAGGCTGACTAGAAAAAAGTGAATTACACGATTTGTTGCTGTAAACGAGACAGTTTAGCGTGCACAGCCGGCAGTCGCAGCAACCAAAATCTGCCTCCCCACCGCAATCCACCCTCTCGCATGCCAGCCTGTCTGCCAGTGAGCAACATGAGTTAACATCTCATTTAAGTCCTGATTAAATCAGTCATCAGTGTTGCTATCTCGCTCGCATACAGCGACAAGTGCAACTTCCGCTTTGCGTTAGCCATTTTGTTTTTTAGCCCAAGCACAGCGAGGAAACAGTGCAGCTAGCCAGCTCGCTCACACACTGAACGCTGGATCGCTGTCGTTGATTGGTCCAACTGCCAAAAGCAACCCTGCTACTCTGCCTGGTTACTCTGCAAGCATCCCTGCCACCAGAGCGAACTCACGCGCTTTGCTGGCGCAGACCCGCATTCAGCCAGTGTTGCCCGTGTCGTCAAATTAACGTCCGCACCACAAACGTCGTTTGCCGTCGCTATTTTTGATCTACTTGTTTCCAACGTGTGTTCGCGAAAACGGTTTATTTTGCCGACGCTAACTGCCCTGGCGAAACTCGGTAAGCCCCAAATGATGTCAAATCGGCAGTTATGAGCATGGCTGGTGAAGAGATTTTCAAATGAAAATATAGAGAATCATGTGAAGAATAAGTTGAGGAGGAGGAGAATTGGTGGTCAATCATGTGTAGAATAAGTTGAGGAAGGTGGTCAATGGTGTCAATCGGGGCTGGCAATTGGTTTCCCATCATGTGAATCATTGTGAACAAGGTGGTTTCTCAAGCAGGCGAGAAATAGGTATGAAGGATGATGGAATTCATTCCTGAGTGAATAATCCCTGAAGTCGACACGGCTTCCACAATTTCGATTTTTGAAAACTATTTTTAGACGATTTATGTTTAAATTGGGTACACGAAGATATACACCCTAGATCGATTTATAAAGATTTTTTCTTTGCAGAAAACAGAAGTGCGCAAAAGATGCGAGAAATGTTGAATATCATCAGATGAAAAACATATTTTAATAAATGGCAAGAGATACACTTAAATGGTTTTTATTGGGTTAAATGTGGCTAGTTTGGGATACCTCTTCGTGTACATCAGCATTTCCAATAAGTCAAGGCTTATAGAACATATTAAGACATAGCCACGAGCACATGCCATTAATCCTGCATTCCGACATTTGTTTTTCTGGAAAACTAGCTCAATTCCTTCTAGATTTTTTAAGGACATTGTGCGTTAGGATCGCACGGATTTGCTTGATTATATTCATCTGAGAAGTCAAACACTTGAAAATCCTTGCTTTCTCGGAAACTACAAATACGATTTTGATTTCTTTTCGTCAGTTGGTAGCCCTGGTCAAAGGGATAAGACCGAAGGATTTCCGCTTTTTAAAGTACTTTCGTCACTTTTATTGCTTTACCTGAATCGACGGAGACTTCCGGAAAGTCGAAAGGCTCGATCTCAAAAATATATGTCCGTTCGAGATCCCAAACAAAATAATGTAGTAATGAGCTAAAAACGCGTTTTCTGATTTGCCTTCGGCAAATAAAGGAGGCATACTTTTAGGGACACGGCTACCAAAAGTTGAATGGCTTAAAAGAGTAACGGAAATCACAAGATCCCAACTAACAATAGAAAGCTGTGATATACATGATATACATATATATATATATATATATATATATATATATATGAATGAGACTCACCGATTACAGATGATTTATTTACACAACTGAAAGTTTGAATTTCCTTCAGCGTATTTGTTGATTGTTGTTTGTCTAGACAGCATAAATTCTCACTAAATGGAAATCTTGGATTACCGTTCGCAACAGCACTTGAAAATGTGTTGCGACGATGGCAAAAAATATAGAGCTATACACACACATATATATTAAATAACTTTTATAGATTTAGAGCGAAAATATGTGTACAAAATGATTTGGAAGGTTTTCAATTACGTTTATAACAATTGCGATCGCGAACTGCAACTGCTGATTAATTGGCTCCATTTGATACTGCTGGTTTCGTTGCAGCTGTTGCTGCTGCTGCTGTTGTTGCTGCTGTTGTTGTTGTTGTTCCTTTTGCTGTTGCTGCTGCTGCTGCTGCTGCTGTTTGTTGCATGTCAATGGCGAGATCGTCGAGTGCGGTTATGACAGCGCCAAGCAAATGTATTGAGCCCGTTACCAGCACATCCAGCTCAAGGTGGGCGGGATAACGGTTGCGCACATCGATAACAGCATCCAATACAGTGTTATACATCCGGCTACGATTTGGTTGTTTTTTTGCCTCGCACATTTCCTGCCACTTGCGGGCAATTAATTGGGTACGCTCCAGCTGCTCCTCGGTACTATAGTTGAGCACCGTTTGGTTGGGATCCATGGGATTCGCGTTGGCCAGATTTGGGACAAAGCAGATCATATCAAACTCACTCTGCTGCTGCAGCACCTTCAATATGTCTGTCGTATCCGAAATGCCCGAGCGATTGAATACCAAAATTTTTGGATTTTTACTGCCAACAAAAAGAGATTATCAATTTGTTTTCGTCTTTTTTCTGAGTGTACGTACCTTTGTCGGGTGCACTTGCGGAACCATTCGCCGCAAACGCGAATGCTCTCCACAGTGTGCGCACCATCGAGATGGAGTCTCAGGTTCTTAAAGCTCACCAGCTGACAGCGACCGGGCCAATGGGTTTGGGTTAATCCTCGCAGAACTTCGGGACTCATCTCCGCCTCATTGACGGCATAGTCACGATGAAGATGACCTGTGGTCTGGCGCATCCAATCGTATGCCAACTGAATGGCCAGAGCGCCATTTAGACGGATGTAATCATTGCAGCTGTCCAAAAAATCCGAGTAGTGATTATATTTGAAATACGCTTCTGTGCTGAGCACCTCGGTGACCTTTGCCTTTTTCTTGGCTGCCCGATCGTAGATGACCTTGAGGCATTCCGGTTGAGTGACATGGGTATAGACATGGGAGTCCGGCTTAATGATGCCCGCCTTCTGCCAAGCAACCTCTTGCAGCGTGGTGCCCAACAGCTCTGTATGCTCCAATCCCAGCGATGTGATCCCAATGGTTTTCACATTACGCAATACGTTCGTGCAATCCCTTTCGCCCCCGAGACCCACCTCGAGTACAAGTACATCCACGCGCTCTGCGATGAACACATGAAATCCCAAAATGGTGAGGAACATGAAAAACGCTGGCATATCGTGCACATTGTCACTCGACTTCTTCAATCGATTGTACACCTTCCAAAAAAAATGTGTGAACTTGGACTTTGCCAGCGGGTCGCCATTGATTCGGATGCGTTCGTTTGTGCTTTGTAAATGGGGAGAACTGAAGAATCCAGTACGTGCACCATATTGTCGCAATATCGATTCGACCAGCGCACAAGTCGAGCCCTGAAAATATGGATACGTTCCAAATCAAACATCGAATTAGAATTGGATAGAGAGAGAGAGATCAAGATTCAAGATCAAGAGTACAATGCCTATACACATTTCGTAATAAATTGAGTATAGCCACCTGCAAGAGGGTATAAATAAAGCACAAACAGAGATACCAAATAGCAAATGAGCAAAGCTCAATTTATTCCAAAGACTACAGCAAACCAATTAACGCTTATCAGTTGAACTAGCTTTGAGAGCGAAATGGATTAGATTGGAATCAATAGTAAAGCTAAAGCTTCAGCGAAATTCACAGCTGAAGCTACACTGAGCAAAATGGCAAAGCAAAGATACTGCGGCTGCAAATTGGAAAAATTGCCTCATCCATTTAGAATACTTTAAGATATAAAATACACTTTATGCGAATTATATATATATTTATATATAAAATCCTGTCATCATTCCCAAAATTTCTGCAAAATATTCAAATATTTGTATTCGCAATTTAAAATATTGCTACATTTTGGTATGCCAATATTCTATATAAAGTCGGAGGTCTCAAATACCCAAACACGAGGGTATACAAATGTAAACACGAAAAACCCGTTCGATCCCTCAATCAATTTAATTTGAGAGTTTAACTTAAGCCTGCCCAAAGAGTTCAAATTGATCATTGATTCTTAAACTAATAATCAACGACAACAGATGAATATAGAGATTCGAAAATAAAAGTGGTGAACTTGTTTTCCGTGCCAGTCCACATTCAACGTTAGCTTAACGAGTATGTTGTCACCTTTTAAGTCTGTTATTAGCACGATTTTCGCTGTTGTTTGTTTTAATTGTGTATTGTGTTTGCCATCCAGTTAGAGTTGATTTTTTTTTAGCTAAAAAGAAAAACATACCTTGCCTTTGGTGCCGGAAACGTGTATAACTGATAGTTTTTCCACATCTTCCAAAGTTAATCCGCTACGCAACAAATATTTTTTTGTAAAATCAATGGAGTTCGTTTTGATATCTATGGCATTTCTTATGCTTTCCTTGTTTCGCCGTAGTTTTGTCAGCTCCTCAATGGCAGCCTGAAAATTTCACCATTTTATTAATATCTCACATAAAACAATGCAAATAAATTGCATAACTCCTTTTCACTCCGGAATTACATGCCATTATTTCGAATCAAAATAGTTTAAATAAGTGCTTACAATGTAGTCGGCATTTTCCTGTTCATTTTCTTGATCGCCATTTGTTCCTTGAGGATAAAAGACCAGATCCCTTAAGGACTTTTCCCTTTGGGCGTCGCGTACAATTGGCCCGCCATTACTTTCGCATTCTAGTTTCGGTAGTTTCGACATTGGTCGAACAGAGGCCAGCTTGCACACCTTAATATTATTTATCCAACAAAGACTGTAAACTAAGCGGACATCTATGCAAGCCGCATTGATTTTGTGGACTGATCGCAGGGTTTTTTGCCAAATCATGTTATTAATACAAAAAGCGTTGCGTTGTTGTTGTTGTTGTTGCTGTCGTTGCTGCTGTTTGCCTAAAGCTCTCTCAAGCTTTTTCTTTTGCTAACGGGAGAGCTCACCGTTCTCTGCGGGCGCGGGCGCGGTCGCTGTAAGATAACAAAATAATAACATAATTCGAAATTTGATAATGTATTTATAATATAAGCATATTGATTGCGTGTGCGTGCCACTGATAACAGATAGGTTGCGCTAAACTATGCACCCAATTAAGTCATGTGGTTTTTTCATTAGCATATGCTAAGAATAAATTAAAATCATTAAAGAAAAAAACTGAAATGGATAACGGTTAGTATGCGAGAAATGCCATAATCAGCTTCAATTTAATATCGGTAAGTAACTGAGATTACGATATATTCACGATATATATGACAATGTGGCAACGCCGTGCACACGTGTTGTTGTTTGTTTTGTTTTGGTCGCTCACTCGTATGCCCACACACACACACACACACACACACACAGACGCATTAATGCTCATGTCGATGTACTTACGTTTATCTATTCACAGCGAATTTCATAACATCAAGGCGATATAGAGAAATGAGAGAAACGCGCGCTAAATGAACAGTTTTGCACTGGGTCGTCGCTGTCAACATACGCTGCCCGTTTGCTTTTTCACGATTCGAGAATGCATGTGTACGAATATGTGCTCCGTATGTGAAGTGCGTACGATTTTAATGTATGTGGCCAAAAAAACAAATTTCGTTGTGAGTTGGTAACGCGTGTGAATGCCAAAAAGCGCGTCGAAAAAGAAGAAGACTTCGCAAAACCAATAAATGTGACAATTTTGACCCAGCTGTATTGCCGCAATTGTGGAGATTCTAAACAAAAATATAATATAATCGAATTAACATGACGGACATAAGTGTGACAACATACAGGTAGGCAAATAGATAGGTCGACTGTTGATTTCAATTGTGATTTCAAGTTGTTTATTGCTTACAGTCCTCGACTGGGCAACTGTGAGGTGTGTGCCACCACAGCCATCTACGCGTGCCCCAAATGTGAGGTGAAGACGTGCTCGGTTGCCTGCGTCCAAATACACAAGCGAGAGCTGAACTGTGATGGGCTGCGGGATCGAACGAAATTCATGCTACTCAGCAAGATGACCGAACGTGATTTCATGAGCGACTATTGCTTTCTGGAGGAGTGCACCCGGTATGCGCAGCAACGGAAACAGGATCAGTGCAAGCGCTATACGCATCAGCAGCGACAACTGCCACTGCCGTTGCACAGATTACGGTCGGCTGCCCTGCGGCGCGGCACGCGACTGCGACTGCTGCTGGCGAACTTCAGTCGACACAAGGAGAACACAACGTATTTGAATTGGAAAGAACAGCGCATCCATTGGCACATCGAATGGCTGTTTGTGGGATCAACGATGAAGGCTCTACGATATGTGGACAAACGCTGCGATGAGCAGCAAACGCTTGCCACACTACTGCACAAGTATCTGGACAAAGCTGGACCGGAGCGAAAAAAGTTGCAGAATCATGTGACTGCTGGCATTGGCCAGATCAGCCTGTGGTTGCGGGCGGAAGGTGTGCGTCGCAGTGGGATACGTTGCTATCCACTGATGGCTTATAAAACGTTATGTGACAATCTGGCCGGCAAGACAATTGTCGAGTATCCCGCCATTTATGTAAGCTACGATCAAAGCCCACCGACGGGCTATGAGATTGTTGACAGCGGTAAGCGGAAAATCGGTAGACGGGGCGAGCAGCAGCTCAAACTAAAATTGCTTTCTTGTTAACAGGTGATGAATTAGATGCCATCGGTAATCAGCAGACGAAGTCAGACAATGCCAGCCAACAGCCAGCAGCAAAGAAGAGCAAAGCAGCACAGGCAACAAAGGAGGAGCTGCTGCCAGAAGCACACGATGTTTACGAGCTGGCAGCCAGATACGGGGCCGATGCGGATCCAAACGGCACAACTGACAGCTCCTCGTCCAGCGATGATGACGGACAACTGGATGAACACAACTAAACCCTTAATTAAGGTCAAATGTTAAGCCAAATGTGAAGCAGTTAAGCTAAAGCAATTCTACTATGTATACCTATTTTAGTCTTAAGAATGATTCGTGAATACGCACTTACGAGTTACATTAGAATTTAGACCAGAAAACTATAAAGCATTTCCAAAATGTATTTAGAATTTGTATATCCTTATGGATTTTGAAATTGTTATTTATATCTCAATGGGATGACGAATGAAAAAGTGAATTTTGGGAACTAAATGTTTACTAAAGATTTTTTTTTTTGTTTTTTTCAATATTTCGATTGATTTTTCAGTGATGTATTTCAGCTGGTCGGTAAATGTGAGTAACGTCAATTTGAATTCAAAATATCGAAGGTGATTTGATCGATTTTTCGATATTCTTGCTACTTGCCACCCAAGGCCAGTGATGGTCGTTGAGTTCCATCTCTTCATAGAAACATGTATTTTTCATATCATTGATTTATTGAATTCGTTTTTTAGGCTAATTAAATCAAAATAATTTTACCACGCTTTCGTTATCGATTAATTGTAATTGAGGGGGAACAAATCAGTTTCAGCTGGCATTATTAACGCTGCACACTATATGTATCTGTCTAGACATATATCATCTCTGTGTAGATATATATGTATATATATATATATTTAATTTGTGTACAATTTATGTTTTGGATACAGTTTTGTGTAGTAGCATTTATCTAACAATGTTTAACACACGCCATATATATTTATCGCAATTTGCCCAACTCTAGTTAATTATTCAATTTTGACAGACCAATCAGATGATTTTTTGTACATAATACATAAGTGCGCTAGTATATATATATATCATATATATTTATCAATAATGATTTCATTATATTTTATTTTGATTTTATTTTTTTATTTTTTTTTGTATTAAGATTTTTGCCTGCACCAGTTTTTGTTGTAATTTTTTTTGTTGTTGTTTTTTTTTTAACTAAATAAAAATTAGATCAACGCATTTAAAAAATAATAAACATATAGCCACAACGCTAACAAAATTAACATTTCTTCATCAAATGCATTACAAAGAAAACATTGAAACATTTGCTCTATAAATTAAATTGGAATATTTATGGTTACATAATGTGTGTGCGTATATATATATATATATATATGCACATCGAAACTCAACACAGAATAGGTAGAAAGTAGTACATCGAAATGGAGAAAACATCAAATTGGTTTTCTTTCATTGTTTAAATTAACTATGTGTATAAATATATTTTAGATCGACTTCTTTTCAAATTGTTTTTGTTTTTCTTCCCTCTCTCTCTCTCTCTCTCTCTTTCTCGTTACGTACATGCGGTTTGCTCTTTCTTTTCGTAAACAAGGCCAAAAAGAAATGTATAACATATAATGTGTTTCATGAAAATGTAAATTGTGTTCAACAATTACAAAAACTAAAAACGATGCATCATACAAAAACAAAAAAAAAATTTATTATAATCGAACAAGATCTGTTGCTTTAATAATGTGGGGTGGGGTGGGGTGGGGTTGGATGTGGGTTTTGAAATCGTTTACATAGAAAAGAGAAAATTTATATATATATATATATTTTGCTAATCGTACATACATTCTTTTTTTTATCAATTCGCTAAACGCGCACATTTACAGTTAACAGTTTGAAGAGCGAAAAAATACAATAGAAAAGAAATTACAGAAACAACAACGAAAAAAACACACGTAGAAAAGCTGCTAAAAATTATGTTTTTGTTTTTGTTGCAGCAGCAGCAGCAGCAGCAGCAACATCATGCAGAAAGTAGCAGTAGTTGCCATTGATATTGTTATTACTGTTCTTGTTCGCATTTCATATACTCGCTACAGTTCAGGATTGATGTCGAATTCAGTGTATTCCGGCTGTCCGTCGCTCTTCACGTTGTTGTTGCTGTTGTTGTTCTTGTTGTTGTTGATGTTGTTATTGTGCGCACATCACAGGTTGCGATGCTTACGTATACGATCGAAATGCTGCAAAGTATAAATGGAAAATATTCATATAGTATTATGCAGAGAAACATTTTAAGTGATTGGCAAGTGTAAGTACGATCTAATATGGAGTACGAGTTATAGAGAACATCATTTATTTAGAGTTGTGGACCCACGGATTCCGCTAAACAAATCAGATTATTCATTATTTATAACGGGACTGAGGGAGTCACCTACATTCGCTTGTTTTCTACTGCGGCTGTTGATGCTGTTGTGTGGGCACTGCGCCCGGCACAAAGAAGCCGCCCTGCGGCACAGCAACCGGTGCCATAATCGGAGCCATCACAGTCGGCGGCGCCGCGGACATTGGCGCGCCAGATGGATTGAACACATCAACATAGGAGTTCTTCAGTGCTGCAAACGGATTTGATTACAAAAGCTATTTGCATAACATGTTGCAGGCAACAAAACTTACTGCGATTGCGTTTAATTTTAAACATGTTCGACTGAAGCTTCGGCTGTGCACTGCCAGGTGAACCGGTTGGCGTTGCCGCTGCCGCTGCCGCAAATAGAGCTGGTGACGATGGTGATGCTGCTGGTATATCGGGCATGGCAGCTGGTGGTGCAGCAACTGCTGCATTAGCCGACGCATACATTGAATAATCATAATCGACTTGGTTGTCATACACATTGGTATTGGGCGGCAGTTCGTGTGAGTTTTGCTGCAGTTGTTGTTGTTGCTGTTGCTGTGGCAACAAATTGGGCGTGGGTATATTGGCCAATGTGTTGAGTGTTGGTTGTGGTGCTGCTCCTGCCGCCATTGCCATTGCCATGCCCATATCGCTCATCTTTGGTGGCGGCTTAAATGCTTCCGATTCATCCGCTGCTCCCTCAGTATTTGTCCAGCATTTGCGTTCCTTATCCCACACAATCGTTGGATTCTTATCATCCGGTAATATCATTTGATTTTTGGGCTTCAGCGAAAACTTGTTCCACAGGCCGCCAAACCAGCCGGCATTCTGATTGCCTTGCGCACTGTGCAACATAACATAAAATGAGATTTTTACAGTCAGTTTGTGAATGTTGCAAGTTGATAAAAAAAAAAGATAACTTACCCAGGCAAACCGCTAGCTGCGGATTGTTGCTTGCCCACTGCTCCTGAGCCACTTCCGGCCGATGCATTTCCCGTCGTTGTCGCCGCCGTCCCATCGTCATCATCGTAGCTCTTCGATTTTGGCATCGAAATCGTGGGTCGCACTTGCTGCTGCTGATAATTGATGATCACATTTTGGGTTTTATTTTTGTTGTTGTTGTTGTGTTTCGTTTTTTTGTTTTTGTCAAATTGTTTTGAGTTTTGTTTTGGATTTTCAGGCAAGAAAAGTTTCAAATTGTTTGTTTGTTTGTTGTTTGGTGGGGCAGGGGATGTGGAGAAATGGCAGTTGATTAGTTGTTGGTTATTGGCAAAACGAAAAACATAAAGAAATTAGTTGGTACACACACAGAGACACGCAATACATAAGTATATATATATATATATATATGTATATATATATCAGTGGTATCAAGATGTTAATGTTAGTTGAACAATATGAGATGAAAACTCCAATTATGATTTAACTGGCGCAGTCAAAAAAAGTTTGTAACTGTTGAGTTAATCAGGCGCTCTTGAAAATGACAATTATCAATTGATCAATTATTAGCTTCTTATCATTTGCTTCTTATGCTTTACATCCATATTCATATTTACGGTTTATTATTTTGTGCTTTCTTTGCGCATATATATTGCGTGAAATCACAGGGTGCGCATATATTATGTATATATTAATGTAACTTTACAATCAGTTCACAAATTGTGTGTAGCGCGCAAAGGTACTCAAATGGCGATTTGAAGGCTGATTGATCATAATTCTACGCACACATAATCGTAATCTGTATGTTATTTATATATATATCTATTTCTTGTTTTCTTTCTATATCGCTAACAATTTAAGCTATATCTATTGCTGTTTCTTAGAGCTAGAAGCCAAGCCGGAGTTGCCATTGCCATTGCCATTGCCATCGGCGATGGGTGCATCGATATCATATGTCCGCACCACAGACTGCTTTTTCGCGTCCAGATACGCTTCAAACTTGCTCAAGCTCTGCTCGACCTCGGTACACATTTTCTTATAGTTGATTGGTATGGCCGGATTGGTAATTAGCTCCTCCATTGACCAAACATTTTGTGGGATTGCCGCTTCCGGTGTTGGCCGTTGATGGTGCTGATGTTGCTGATGCTTGATGATGCCCAATTGGCTGAGAAATCCGTTATTTTGTTGCAGCGCATAATAGTCATTGTAAGCGTCTTCGTCTTCCTCATAGACATTTTCGTCGTCATCATCATCATCATCACAATCATCATCATCATCGTCGTCGATGTCATCGTCATTCACCTCGGCCTGCTCTTCGCCCTCGGCATCCTCATTGATAACATATTTATGCATCATATATCTATACCGTTGTATTTCACTGAGATCGGCATTCGCCTCAGGATCATAGCTGCTGCGTTGTTGCTGCTGCTGCTGCTGATGATGATGATGATGGTGAAGTTGTGGTTGTTGTTTTTGTTGTTGTGCAGCTGCTCCAAGTGGCATATCAATGGGATAGGTGCCATTGAAGACAATATGGGGCTTATTGCCCCTGATCGGTTTGCACATTCTGTATATGTTGGTGATGTTATGCCCAGTTGGCTGGGCCAATGCTAAACTATAGCTGTTATTCTGATCGTTATCAGCATTGTTATCGTTATCGTTATCGAACTCTTGCTCGGACGCCTCATCAATTGTTGTTGGCAACTCAAAATTGACGCGCTTAACACCGCCTGCTGCTGCTAACGACGCTGCTGCTGCTGTTGCAGCTGTTGTTATTGCTGTTGTTGCTGTCGTTGTTGTTGCTGTGACTGGGCTAGTTTTTGGCTTGGCTAACACCGGCTTGGCAGGTATGAAGCGCGTGGGTGTGGTTAATGTTTTTGGTACAGCATTTGACAAATTGTTGCTGTTGCACTTATTAAAACTATTCGCTCGCTTAGCAATTTCTGTTAATGTAGCGCTTGTTGCTGCTGCTGCTGCTGCATAATTGCTGCCGCTGCTGCTGTTGCTGGTTTGGTTGTGGCTGTTGTTGTTACTGCTGTTACTGGTGCTGGTAGCATTATGACGTTTATTTAAGTTTATAATGCTACTTACATCATTCAAATTGAATGCCTTTGTCGCTGCTAAACATTCTGCTGGCATGTTGTTGTTGTTCGTGCTGTTGCTGCTGATGTTGTTGGTGCTGTTGCTATTGCTACCAAAGTGCAATTTGCGTGGCATTAATTTGCTCTTGTCCTTGTCTTGGCCTGTAAAGTGCATTTGCTTGCCAGCAGCGGGCAGCTTAAAGGCATTGTGTTTAAAGCGATTGTTGCTGTTGTTGTCAATGTTGCTTTGCTCTCGCAGCAGCTGCAATTTCTCTTCTTCATCGTGTTGTTGTTCTTGTTGTTGCTGTTGCTGTTGTATTTGCTGAACTTCAGCTGGTGTTGCTGTTATATTGGTGCTGCTCTGCTCTTGATTATTGCTGCTGCTGCAGCTGTTGCCGGTGCTACTATTGTTGCTGCTACCGTTGTTTTTATCAGCAATCAACGCATTGCTCTCCATATGCTCCTGCTGCATTCCAATGTGTGATTGAGAAACATTAGCAATATATTGCTTTCATTTTGCATGCATCGCTTTTTTTTTTGTTTTTAAATTGCAAATATTTTGTGTCTTTCCAAAGTAACAAAAGTAACAACAATAAGTTCAACAGTAAGAACTAACACAACTAAATAATAACTTAACGATTACAACAGATCAAATGAACCCAAATATCAACATTTAAATATAAATATAATATACAAATTGAAATCAAGAGGCAAGTTTTTAACTAGAGAAATGCTGCTGTTTTGCTGCTGTTGTTGCAACACCTACCTCATCGCCATACGGCGGCTGCTGTGCTCCACCACTGGGCCAATAGTCGTAGCCAGCGGTTGCTGGTGGTGCATCATCATAGATCGGTGCATAGCTTGACGGTTCATAGTTTTGTTGTTGCTGCTGCTGCTGTTGCTGCTGTGACGGATCATAAAGATGCGGTTGTTGTTGTTGTTGTTGCTGCTGTTGCTGTGCAGCATTCTGATCGTAGTACATTGGTGGCGCATAAATATCGCTGTTTAGCGTCTGCTCATTACTTGGCTGCACTACTGGCGGCTCATAATATTCCGGCTGTTGTGGTTGCTGCTGTTGCTGTTGCTGCTCAAATTGCTGGTGTTGAACCTGGTGCTGAAGTTGCTGTTGCTGCTCCTGTTGTTTGGCGTCTTGCTCGCGCTGCATGGTATCATCGTATTGCATATTTAGCTCGCGCATTTGTTTGCCCAAATCAACAAACTGCTGATCAATATCATTTTGTTGTTGCTGCTGCAGCAACTGTTGCTCCTGTAGTGGCTGTTTTTAGAAATGTTTGGATCACATTAGTAATTGCCACAGAGAGTTGGGGATTGTTAAGGGCAACACTCACTGGATCGGCAAGCGTGCGCAACTGACGCAGCCATTCCTTTTCCTCGGGCGCACCTTGGGTCGCCACTTGAGCACCATTTGCCGCATTTGGTGGACTCGCAAAGGACACACGATTGATCAGTATGGGATCGTGATAACGCAAACGTTCCGCCAGGTCACAAACCTGATGAATCAATTCGAAACAATTAATATTACGTGTGTATGGCATAGATGATGTCTCCAACATACGCGCTGTATGAAATCCGTATCGTAGCTATCCGGCCTGAGTTCAATGTGCTTGCCAATCTGCTCCAGATAATTGGTGCAGCGGAAATGTTGACCATAGTCCAGGATGCGTGTGGCCAGCAGGAACTTGTAGTGCTGGAAATTGACAATGCTAAACTTCTGATCGAATAGCGAGCGTGCATATTCATAGATTTCCGTCATGATGATCGCCTCGTTGCTGGCAAACTCATTGAATGGTTTGTAGTGCGAGGCGCCTAGCAGAATGAGCCTGTTTCCGTGGAAATGGAGGAGTATAATTATTATTTGTGAATGTTGGACTTAGAAAGAGATTACGAAGATATCGATAAGGATTACTGAAAACCAAACTTGATCTGCTGATAGGTTTCAACTATAATCATCGCAAAATCAATCCTAGTAGAGCTGACAGACGCTGCTATTTCTAGTGGATTACAGGGTATACAGGTCAATGAAAGGTCATGCTGCCGCTATGCTCACCTTGGCACATTGGCTGTAAGCGTGGTTAGCTCCGTGGCGGCACTGTCATAGCGTCCAAACTCCTCCTGGGCAACCAGATAGCAAAAGTGGGCCGCATAAATGTCGCCGCGTTGGAATAGAGTATCACCCAAAGCGACAACAGAGCTACGATCGTGCTCCGGCTGACGTGACTTGTTTGTGACCAGGATGGAGAGATGGGAACGCCAATCGCCCCACTGCTCATCGCGCAGCTGACTGACGCAGGCGGGCGTATGGCAGCTCTTCATCTGATATAGCGTCTGCAGCGGATCGTTCGCTTTGATGGCGCGATTGAGAAACTTTTGTGCCACATCTGTCAAAGCATAGCGATCCTCGTATAGTGCCAAGAAGAACGCATGTGTCCACAGCTGATGATCGGTGGCCCATTGCAGTGCCTCCTCCACGTTACCGCGCAGCACATAGCTGCGAAACTGATCGGTAGCCGCCTGCTCCGACATTGTTGTATCCTTGGGCGCCACCACATCCGTATCCACATTCGTCTCGATCTCAGTTGTAATGGTTCCCGTTTCTGAAAATGCTGCTGCTGCTGCTGCGTCGCCATCCGAATCGTTGAGCGCCTCGCCAGAATTGGTGAGTGTCACTGCAATATCCGCATCCATATCAGCATCGTTATCGGGCACATATGGATATTCGCGCTGATTCTCTAGCAGCAGATCACCCACATCCGTATCGGCAATGACCTAATTTAAAAATACATAAAATCGGATTTAATCATGACCATCCTTTCTATACACATTCCAGATAAGTTACCCCATTCTGGCGCAGCAGCAAGATGAGCAAATGCCACATGAGGGCATGCGATGCGCGATATTTATCCACGCTTCCAAGTGGCTTCTTCTGTGTGGCATAGAGCACGGTGCAAGCGCGTCCTGGTCCCAAACGGATCTGCTCCTTGCAGAAGCTAATGATGTTGTCCTTATGCAGCTTGCGACCCTGCAGCGGTCCTGGATAGGCGCGCAAGAAGCTGCTAGCGGCATCCTTGATGCGTGGCGCCGCCACCTCAACATCGTTACGGAGCCGGCCTCGTCCAGCATATTTGGGACGGACACGCAGCAACAAGCTCATCGAGTAGCTGGCCACAAGATGGGGTCGATTGTAGCGCAACGGCGTGCGACGTCTCTGCGGACGTGCCGCAGTTGTTGTTGTTATTGCTGTGGCATCTCCATCAGCCGCATTGCTGGCAAATGTCGTTATTGGTGTCACACCAGCCACAGCAGCAGCTCTACAAATACGTTAAGAGATTCATTATAATCGTCACCGCTGCTCAATTTTTGTTTACTTGCAACAACGATCAGCAGAGCAGGCAAATATGAAAATTCAATTCAAAATCATATTTAATCAAAATGATTAAGCAAAAAATCAAATGCATGCGCTAAATGGGGCAAGTGTCGCATGTCATTCTTGTTATCTTTAACGCTGCCCAATTATGATAAGCATAGGCCATAAGCGAAGTTAGGTAAGAGAAACAGGTACAGAGACTTTGGAACTGGAATACACCCTCGAACTTCTCTAAATGAAACCACCCAAATCCAAGCCAAAAAAACACAGAGACAATCGAACGTGGCGTAAGTTAAGTTATTTGAAGCATGTTACGCAATGTGCCACATATTGAAAATCACCAAATTGGTGCAATCAAAGTATTAGATTATTCTGTGTGGCAAGCAAATGATAGTATTGTTGCCAACTTTTGTTGTTAACTGCCTGAAGGCATTGCAACAACACCAACTCATGCTCAAGCTACAAATATTTGTTTACCATAAAATGTACATAACAACATGCGTGGCAATTGGGAAGAGCTTACAACCAACATTCATCTTCCAGCTAACCAAAATGTAGCCCACAAATTTGTCATATAGAGTACAACTATGAATAATCAGGTGACAATTTTGAGAAAAAAAACCAGCTCCTCACTGAAATGATGTACATTAGTTGATGTCGAAGCTATAGCACAGCAGGAAGTTAGCCAAAGTAAATAAATAATTTAAGTTTTTTTTTCCTTTTCTTTTTTGAGAAGAGACACCAGCAGTTGAAAGTCCATTAAGCACAAGATTGGAAAGAAAATGGGAGCGGGGAGGGAGGGAGAAGAAGTGCAGCATTTGATATGGAAAATGTATATATATATATATGCATATATATATGTTTGTGTATGTATGTATGTATGTGTGTTGGTATATGTGTATGTGTGTGTGCGTGTGGGTGGGGTTTACGACAGAGGGATCATGATTAGAGAGTGAATTTGGAATTTCAGCACAGATTTCACTTTTTTCTTTCTTTTTGATTTTATTTTTTGTTTTTGTTTTGATAGGTGAGAGAGATTGAGGAGGTTTTTGTTTGTTTTGGAGAGACCACCTGATATCGAGGCCGCACTCGGAGCCAGCATAGTAACGAGCATGTCCAGCCGCATCCTCAGCGTTCAAATTGTTGAGCGAACGGGCACTGGAGATGCCATAGGGTGCCAAAAGACGACGATTGCTGTGGTTATCGCTGCCATATAAACTGGCGCTGTCATCGCCTAGGGTTGAGTTTAATAGATCCGTGTAATTGTGTCCATGCTGTTGCTGGTAAAGCTGTTCGCTGTATTGCTGGCGACGACGATGAAACTCATTGGCTTGTGTTATGTATGCGTGTGTGTACCTAAAGAGTAAGCACATAGTATGGACGGCGTTTTGTGGTTGGTTCGAGTTTAGTTTTCTTTTTGTTAATTGTTGTTAGAAACGAAATAGTACATATAGATATATATATGTATATATATATTTGGGAATATAAGTATTATTTGCTTGTTTAGTTTAACAGTAGTGATCGCTTGGAAATTTAAGGAAGTCGAGAAGAAGTCTGAAATCGTCTTATTGGAAATATTTTGTATTTCTTTAGCAATCATCTTATTTAAGATTATATATGTTTACGAAACGTACATTTTCGAAAAACTAGAAAGTAGGAACTGAAAGCATTCTTATTTGCGAGCGATCACTGTACTTGTTGTTCTAGTTGTTGTTGTTGTTGCTGTTAGTAGAAGACACAATACAACTTTTTTGAATAGTACTTTTAGGAATAAGTTAATTGTACTGGATTCTATTCGTTTTTTATTTTTTTGGGAACTACACAAAGCGCAGTGAGCGAGCGAACAAGTTGACAACGCAGTGGAGTGAGTGAGTGAGAGAGAGAGATGGGTAGCGGGATATTGGATGAACGTAGGTGAAAGGGGTGTACAATTTAATTACGCTAGGAATTTTTAGGGTTTTATTTGGATCGCTAATAACCAAATAACTAAACAGCCGAGCGGAAATTTTGTTATCATCATTATAAACTACAAAATAAAGTTGGCAACAACAGCGCCAACATTAACAGATGTTAGCTCAATGTTAGATCAACATGTTAATTAACATAACGTGTAAGCTTATGAGAGATCAACTCAAGAGGACAAGAAGAGGTCGGCGAGTAAGTAAAGTGAGGTAAATTGAGTTGAGTTTAATTGAGTTGAGTTTAATTGAGTTGAGTTTAATTGAATTGAGGTAAGGATAAGTGACTACAACAACATGCCCAAAAGAAGTGAGAAAGAATTAGAAAAGTATAAAGTAACGAGTAAAGAGTAATATATGTAGCTTCGGCAAAAGCCGAAGAGCAACTCTGCAGAAGTGAGCATACGAATTATTTCAGAATATTGTGAGCAATACACTGTGAGCAATACACTGTGAGCAATACACACTGAACAACTATCTGCAAATTGTAAGATATTTAATGCCGATTTCATGTTTCAGTTTCATTTCACTCGTTGTTTTAGTTTATTATGCTTGATTCTTGACTTTATTTAACTGTTATTTAATTCAGAATCGGAAAAGGTTTCGATTTAAGTCAACAACAAATATCTCATTGCACTCGTTGCTAGAGTCCCTTCCCTCCCCCTTTAGGCATACAAATTCTTGAACTGAAAATTTTGAAACATGATGCAATCAATAAACATTAATTCGAGCTACTCACAGTCTGCATAGTTAGCAGCGGAAGGGCGTAGTTGGAATTTGTATTAATGCACAGTTGAATCATTGAGCGCTTGAAACTCACCTTTCACGTTCCCGGAGCAAAGCAGCCTCCGTGCCGCTGGCGGCCAATAAATGGGCCGGATCGATGCCTGCTTGCGCTGCTGCTGTAGTTGTTGTCATTGTAATGCTGCTGGTGACCTTTGAGGCAGCCGCCGCATTCACAGCTGCCGTCATTGAGTTAATCATTTGGCCATAGAACTTGGCATACATATCGGCATAGGCATGTGGATTACGCGACATCTGCTCGTACATGCCATAGGGATCATAGCCGGGTGGTGCAGCGCCTCCGCCACCCGGTTGCATTGCCAATTGATCATAGTAGCGTCGCTTGCTGCTCTCCTTGTTGCTGTTGCTGCTGCGCTGCTCCTTATCCAGATCGCTGTTGCGCGAACTCTTATTGCGATAGCTATCGTAATCACGGGCATCCCAATGATACGACTGCTCCTGACGACTTGTGCCCTCGTGACTGCGACGACCACGCGACTGCTGCTTCTCTTGCATGGACGATGACAATGATGGCTTCTCGCGTCGTGGACGATAGTTATTGCCGCCACGTGAGGACTGCTGGTGCTGCTGTTCATAATCATCATAGAGATCTTCAGCGGCACCACTACGTCTCTGACGGCTGGTTATGCTGCTGCGTCCGCCACCATCGCTGGCCGCAGATGCTGCTCCTCCCTGGGCAACGGTTGGATCTGCTGCATCCGAATCATAGTTGTTGTGATTGCTGCTGTTGTTGCTATAACGTGTACTGCGACCGTATTGCTGCTGCTGATCTTCGTGACGCCACCGATGGCGATCCCGATCTTTTTCACGCTCCTTTTCCCGCTCTCGATCTCGGTCTCGTTCTCGCTCACGCTCGCTGCGTCCGTTGCGGTCGGGTTCGTGTCGGCTTCGTTGATTTTCTGCATCGCGACTGCGACGTTTGCTCTCGCGATTCGATTTGTTGTTACTTTGGCTCTCTTTGTGACCAGCCAGACGCACTGAATCCTCCGTTTCGCCTTCGTAATTGTTGCTGTTGTTGTGGCGTCGCCCGCTGCGCAGACTGCGATTGCCACGCTCCTCTGTCGGATGACGTGGCGGCGGTGGCTCATGTCTATCACTGAGCAACCACTCATCCTCGGACTCATCCTCCGACCCGAAGGAGGTAGCTGGACGCGGCTTGCTGCGACCATGACCATGTTTCTTATCCATCATCTGCTGTTGTTGTTGATGCTGAGTGTGCACCTGTTGGGTCGTTTCCTCCTCATCATTTCCTGACCGCTGCTCCGTTGGCACATCAACCGAAAAAGGGGCAGCAGCTGCTACTGCTGCTCCAGCTGTTATTGTTGTTGTCAATCCAGCTGCTGTTGAGTTTGCTACTCCAGTTGCTCCGCTTGTTGTTGTTGCTACTCCCGCGCCAACTGCGGCTGTAGCTGGTGCCGGCGGCATTGGCTGATCCTCCAGATTCTCGCCGTCCAGCACCACTTCACGCTGCTCCCCGGACAGCACCACAGTGGCTTGGGTCTCCACGCCAGTTACCACACGTCGCGACGCCTGCAACTGTTGCTGCTGCTGTTGTTGTTGCTGTTGTTGTTGCTGATTTTGTTGTTGCTTATGGTGATGATGATGATGCTGCTGCTGATGCAGCTGCTCGCCGTCAGAGGTATCCTCGCCATCGGCCTGACGCTCATCCATGTGCAGCGGATTGGGCAGTCGGCTCAGCGCCGGCTGCTCTGTACCCGTGACCAGACGCTGACGCTCCACCAGCTCCGGCTGTCCAAGCACCAGACGCGACAAACCAGGCGGCGGCAACAGTCCATCAGCCTCCCACGAATTGCCGCCCTCCGGTTCGTTCTGTTCGGAGAGATGACTGGTCTGCAGATATTGAGCACGCTCATCATTCGGGGCGGCCAGCAGAAGCACCTCCTGATTCTCAGGCGGCTGCTGTTGCTGTTGCTGCTGGTTTTGCTCCATTGGCAGCGATTCGGGCAGCACCAGCTGGACAGGCAATGCGGCAGGTACTGCAGGTGGTGCTGTTGCTACAGATGCTGGTGATGCGGGTGATGCTAATATATTGACGCGCTTACTAAGTCCACCAGCGCGCTTGAACGGATTACCGGCTAGATTATCCACTGGGGGCGCTGCCTGCGCTGCTGCAACAACAGCAGCTAAAGGAGGTGCTGCCAATGGAGGTGCTGGCAATGGAGGTGCTGCTACTGGAGGTGCTGCCAATGGAGGTGCTGGCAATGGAGGTGCTACTACTGCTGCTGCCAATGGTGGAGGAGCTGCAGCTGGAGCTGGAGGTGAAGGAGCCACAATTGGCGAATTTTGAAATGCTTGCGGCGGCACAATGGAATTCAAATCGGTTTCGGTTACCGGTAACAATTGCTGCTCCGCGACTGCCGGCGATAGCAGTGGCGACAAATCCAGGGATTTGCCTGTCTCCGTTATGTCGTTGTTGCTGATGCAGCTGTTGTTTTTGGTGCTGGTGGCAAAGGCATGCCAGCTGCTTTGTTGCTGCAGATTAAATGAATCCTCCACAACACTGGCAAGCGGCATAGGCACCGGCAGCTCCGGTTCGGTCTGGTTAAGCTCAATGTTGTTGCTTGTTATGGTGTTGCTGTTGTTGTTATTATTACTATTGTTGTTGCCTGTTTCACTCCAATCGCCCCAATCGCCCCAGCCGTCGTTTTTGCCGCTATTATTATTATCAAAGTTCTCCGCCGGTGGCATATAATATTGTTGTTGCTGAGTGAAGTTTTCATGCGCTGCTGCTGGTGCTGCATAGCCCAGAGGCGCCACTGTTGCCGCTGCTGGTGTCGTTGATGTTGTTGGCACAAAGCTCAGCTGTGGCTGTTGTGTGCCGCCAAAATAATTGTTGTAATTCTGTGGTTGCTGCTGCTGTAGATGCTGCTGCGACTCCTCCTGCCAATATTGTTGGGGTTGTGGCTGCTGTTGTTGTTGTTGTGGCGCCTGCGGCTGCTGAAACATTTGACTGGCATAAGGCTGCTGTTGCGGCTGCTGTTGCTGTTGTGGAACTTGTGCAAACTGAGTGTGATGCAAAGTAGGTGCCTGCTGCTGTTGTTGATGTTGCAGCTGCTGCTGGTGTTGTTGCTGCTGCTGCTGGTGTTGCGGCTGCTGCTGAGGCGGTGGCAGCCAGTTGGCATTGTTGTGCAACATGTTGTCGCAGTCGGCAAACTGGAAAAGAAGCAACAAAACTAAGAAAAAGGCAAGAAAACAAACAGCAATTAATATATTGATAAATTAAAGCACTTCCGACTAGTTACGACTATTTTTTCAAATGAGCTATTTACAGTTAGAAGTTGCCACACAAAACAGACATGATATGTGACAAAGTGACAAGCAGACGAGCAAACAGCTGTGCCTGCTCACTCAAAGCTAGCAAGCACCGTTACCTGTAAGTTTTCGTATATTTGATTTTGTTTCGGATTCTGATCAATAACAATTTGCAAGTGTGATTTTGGAAATTCACCCTTTGATTGCATTTGCTGAGCGCGATGCTTTAACCATGACATTTGCTATGAAAATAAGTTTAACCTTTCGACAAGAAAACCAAAAAAAAAAAAAAAGAAAAGAAAAAAAGATAGGAAAAAAAAGAAAAAAAAGAAGAGTGACTTGCCAGATTGTTATGCGCTGCTTTAATTTTTCTTTTCTTTTTTTGTCACTTGTTTTTATTATTGTATACACTTTGTATAATCCTAGAGAAACGCAGTGCTAGCAGCGGTAGCAGCAACAGAGACGACAACAAAAACAATTCTCGCGCTGAGCTAAAAGTTTACGTGGACTTTTGCTGTGCGAGCCCCTCTTCGCCCCGTACCGTACTGCACTAACTATTCTCTCGCCGCTGTTGTTAACAGTGTTTCGCTCTGCGTGTTGTTGTTGTTATCGTAATTTTTGTTGTTATTGCTGTTTACCTATATTTACTTTGCGGTGATTTGTATGCGTAAGTGCAGCGAGTGCAATTTACACTTGAATTTCCATAATTTATGAATACTATGTGTGTTAATTACTTATTTATTTGGTGAGCAATTGTGTTCAACGTCAAAAGTTAAATCAAAAGTGAAAACAGCTCAATTGGAGCAGTGGTTGTATTAATGACAGAGATGGAGAGAAAAACAGGGATAGAGAGAGTGGGAATGAGAGCAACGTTGCCAGAGAGCGTGAACAAAGTGCTACACACAGGCAAACTGCAAATACAAATAGTATGCACACACACACACAGGCACACAAGTGCCCGGAAGGGGTTGCCAGCAGCACTTGCAGACCACTATTCTCGCATAATTAGGCATGAAGCAGCTGATTATCTCAATATTCGCCGTCCGTCATTTTGTGTAAAAATATCAACAGCAACAGTCTGACGTACGTACATTCGTCCACACACACGCACTCCCATTCACACACACATGCACGGCTTGTCGTTGATCTCCTTTTCCTCTCACGCACATCAACACAACAGAGAAGGTGTCACTCCTGTGCCTTTCTTTTTTATTTCTTCCCAGCTTTGGCCTAATTTGTGATTTTTTTGTGGGGACAAACACTTACACGAAACTGTTCTTCAGTTATGCGTTCTTGCAATTTGTTAATAAACCATTTATTTCTATAATAATTCGTTTGCAGTTCGGTTGTATTTGTATCTAAATGGAATTTTTCGGGTACAAATGCCAACTCGACTTTTTGCAAGCGTTGCCAGGTTGTTGGCGCAAGACTGACTCGTAAGCTAACAGCTTTGCAGACTGTTAAGCAACAGCTGCTGCTAATAACTGAAATCGGTCACACTGATTTTAAAGCGATTTCAATTACAGCGCTGTTAATCTACAACAACAGTCTGACTTCAAGTGACAAACGTAAAAATACTACAAAAAACGATAAATACAAAAATACTAAAAACTACTGAACGTTCGCTTTAAATGCGATCTGTGTATTTTAGTGTTAAACTTATATGGTCACTAAAACGTGCTTCCAATCTTGAATAAAAGTTGCATTTAAAAATTTCATAAAAATGGGCAAGAAGGATAAGAATAAGAAAAAAGCCAAGGGTGCCGAAAAGACAGCAATGAAAACAGACAAAAAGCTTGCGGCCAAACAAAAGAAAATGCTGGAAAAACTTGGAGAGGTAATAATAAAGCACGTTGTTTTTATGGCTGAATTGTATACAATAATATATTTATATATATGTGTATTGAACAGGCGGATATAGCGGAAATCGTCAAGAATCTGGAAGATCAGGAGAAGAGCCTAAAAGCGATAACTGAAGATGTATGCCCAGCCCCAACGGCTCGCTCCAATTTCTCACTGGTCGCCCATCCCGAAAAGGAAGAATTAATTATGTTTGGCGGCGAGCTTTATAACGGTGCCAAAGTCACCATTTATAATGATCTATTCTTTTATAATATACCGCGCAACGAGTGGAAACAGCTGCGTTCGCCATCAGGACCAACACCACGCAGCGGTCATCAAATGGTCACCGTTGCCACAGATGGCGGCCAACTTTGGGTAATGCAAACAAAAATTATGCCAATCTCTTAGTTGATGCACAAATATATTTGGATTAACTATATATAACATATTTTTCAGATGTTTGGTGGAGAGCACGCAAGTCCCTCGCAGCTACAGTTTTATCACTACAAGGACCTCTGGACGATGAGCCTGAGGACGCGCCAATGGTCGAAGGTAGCCGCACCGAATGGGCCAAGTGCGCGCAGTGGACATCGAATGGTTGCTGCCAAGAAGCGTCTCTTCATCTTTGGCGGCTTTCACGATAACAATCAATCGTATAACTATTATAATGATGTCCATGTCTTCTCCCTCGAGTCCTACGAGTGGCTACAAATTGAAATTGGCGGCACAATAGCGCCGCCTGTGCGATCAGGCTGTTGCATCGCTGCCACGCCGGATGCCAAAATCTTTATTTGGGGCGGCTATTCGAGGACATCGATGAAGAAGGATCTAGATCGTGGCATCACGCACACGGACATGTTTCAACTCGATGTGGACAGTAAGACAGTATTATAATTCATCTAATTAATAATATAACTAAATCTTTACCGATATTAATTCCAGAATCGGGCAATGGCAACAAGTACAAATGGAGCAGTGTTAAGGCTGGCGGTTATCGTCCAAAGCCGCGCAACAGTGTTGGCTGCACCGTGGCAGCAAATGGGAAGGCTTATTGCTTTGGCGGTGTCATGGACGTCAACGAGGATGATGAGAATGTCCAGGGACAGTTTGGTGATGAGTTGCTCTCGTTCGATTTGACGACACAGGTCTGGCGACTGCTCGACGTAGTTGCCAAGACCAAAAGCAGCGCCAAAAAGGACAATGATAGTGAAATGGTGGGAGATGCTGCTGCAGCTGCTCCAGATGCTACCGTGACAACAAGTACAGATGGCATTTTCACAGTTACTGTGGGTGGACCCGGCTCCATTTCGACGCCCACCACATCCTACGTTTCCGCCATACCGAGTCTGTTTGGGCCCGCACGTCGCACAGATGTCCCGGCACCCCGAATGAATCCCGGACTTTGTGTTTGCAAGGGCATTTTGTATCTCTTTGGTGGTCTCTACGAGGAGGACGAGAAACAGCAAACACTCAATGATTTTTATGCCTTGGATCTGCATAAGCTGGATCAGTGGAAGGTTCTCATTGCTGGCAATCGGAAGGCACACGATTGGATCGATGACAGCGAAAGCAGCAGCTCCGATGAGGAAGACAGCGACGAGGACGACGATGATGATGATAATGATAATGATTCCGATATGGATACTGATTGATAAAACTGACAAATTTTATTCCAATCAAATACAAAATCTTATGTAAAGAGCGAAATCTGATTAAATTACAACTTCTGGAACGGTTTGACGAACACTCATCAGTTGGGCGTAACCCACTGCGAAATACTTTGATGTAAGAGATCGCAAGAGTTTCCTAGTCACCTTCCTTCCAAGTTTGGTAACTGTAGCTCTTAAATTGCGGGAGCAGGACTACCTTAGTAATCTACCTTCCAAGTTTGGAAGGTTTTGAAACAGATTAAACTCAAAAACGGAAATGTAATTTGCTGGTTAATTCTTGTGGACAATTTAGTTGATCGATTTATCGAATCTCCATTTTCGATAACTGAATGCTGCATAGCATCTGTGGAAAGCAGCCCTTTTACAAGTCAACCTCAAGAGTTGAGAAGCAGCTTCATCAAATGACGTCTCAAATTGCGCATCTTAAGTTAATTTGAGTTCAGATTGTTCCGATTGTTCAGATGTTCTCCATTAGTTTGGCTCGCTTCACTCTTTGCTTACGCTTAAAACTGTGTGCATCTGCTTGGAATTTGTGGGGAATTCCAATTGGAGAGCATTCCAATCAGAATTCGCGTCAGCCACGCACATGTTGTAAATGCCACTTGTTGCAGTTTTATAACACGTTTACAGCTTGTTGTTGTTGCTGCATTTTTTTTTTTTTTTGTTATTTGCAGCCAAACTGGTTTCGAAATGTGCAAAGTTTTGGATTTGTGTCTATATTTTATTGGCAGAACTATATTATATAAAAATATGCCAATTCTGGCGAAAATTGAAGAAACTGCTTTAGAATATTTTCACTTTGTGTATGCCTACAACAACAACAACAACAACAACAATCACATTTTCTTTTTTATTAATGTTTATTCACAAACCACTTAAAAGTTATTGGAAAAAAAATATTTAGCAAAATAAATGGTAATTTTTGTGTGGTGCTCCTCGAGCTGTTTACCAGCTGCCCGAATAGGCGTTGGCCGAGGCTTTTGCATAGGCATGGCTGCCGCCTCCTCCACCGTGGCTGTAGCTGTTTGCGCTGCTGCTGGCATAGGAGCCACCACCACCGCCACCACCACCGCCACCACCACCGCCACAACATCCGCCACCACCGCCGCCGCCATGATAACCGCCACCGCCCTGATGGCCACCTCCACCTACACCACCGCCATGATAGCCGCCTCCACCTGCACCACCGCCATGATAGCCGCTTCCACCGCCGCCGCCTCCTTGATAAATTGGCTTCACCACATACACTTCGATGGTGGGCTTACGACCATAGCCACCACCACCACCGCCGCCCTGGTAGCCACCGCCGCCACCTCCATGATAGCCACCACCGCCGCCACCGGGATGGCCACCGCCACCACCATATCCGCCACCACCTCCAAGTCCACCGCCGCCGCCAAATCCACCGCCACCGCCAAATCCACCGCCAAAGCCACCGCCACCGCCACCACCATAGCCGCCACCACCACCGCCATGGCCAAAGAGCTTTTTCTTAAGCTGGAGCAGCGAGGGCGTGGCCATTGCGATGCAGCTGCTCACGAGCAGCCAGCTCAACAGTATCCTCCAGTGTTGCATCCGGATGTGCTTGTTGCTTGTTGTTGTTGCTTGTTGATGTTTCGTTTGGTTTGCCGCTTTTCAGCTAACAACTGCTGTTGGTCAACTAAGCGCCCTGTTGCTCCGTCCAATGCAATTTATAAAGGCTGCGGCGCATGGTTCTCAGCACGGCCCATTGTTTTTGACCCGTTTCAGATGTCGTCATCCACAAGCATTTCTCATTCTCCGGATGCACTGCGAGCTGCATCATATTGCCACTTATACAACAACAGCAACAACAACAGCAACAACAACAGCAACAACAACAGCAACAACAACAACATTAGCAACAGCCAGCAAATACGATTCATTAATCAGTCTGGGAGCTCATCAATCTGGTTTGGGCCTTGTCGACTCCAAAAGTCACCTTTTTGACAGTTCAATTTCCATTCTGCGTTAGTCGTTGTCTTAGTTTGCTCTCTACTGCAGCATAATTGGCAGCCAGCCACGCACAGTGCTGTGCAACTTGACAACTTGTTCCAAGTGTAATGCCACCAATATCACGCATGCGCCCCGTCGACCAAAGCAAGCAACTCGCGCTGTAGCGCATTCACATGTATATTGTTGCTGGAGAATCTATAAAAACTATCATTATCAATTACATGCATATCGCTTGTTGGGCCCCGGAAAATCCCTCTTACTCATCATGCTCATCATCATGCTATGTGGAGGCAGAAACTGAATTTTCAAGCTCGTACAAAAATAGTGTGACTTGGTGACTCTCTCCATCCCCCTCTCTCTCTCTCTCTCTCCCTGTCTCTCTCATTTCACTAATTATCCCAAGTTGAGTAAAGTCTAACTATTATCTCAGCAATTTATCTACCATTTTTCCGATCTTAATGAAATGTTTACAGTTGCTCAGCATTATGTCTGGGTATAATGCATATCAGCTGAAAGTTCTAATCTTGACAAATACTTCTTATCCTTCCATCGGACATCGTTTTGTATCAATATTCGAATCGAATCTATATATACCAACTTTGAGGCCTCTAGCTGATATAGTCGCCGAGATCGGCAGACTTTTGGTGCTCATCAAGACTATATTTTCATTAGGGGAATGCTTCGGCATTTCCACTTGTATATATTGTATATATTGACATACTTCTATATACTATACTATACTGATTTATGGCTTTTGATGTCGTCATCAAATATTTGGCATTTGGCAACACTTTTTATCAAACCCAATTGGCAGCACTGCCCGAGCACACAGCGAGACGTGCTTCCCCGTTCGAGCAGCGGCAGATGTGCGCTGACAGCGCAGCCGGCAATAATCACGGGGATGTCCCATGTGTGGAAACAATGGCGCCGTAAAGTGCACTTAAATATCGGATTTCTATATTACCGGGGGGCAAATACTAGTCCCCATGTGTCCCGGAAGCTGTAATAATTGATGTG
>JAWNLA010000108.1:7565000-7740000 GCA_035041605.1 Drosophila atroscutellata
AACAAATGTCACGTCAGAGACATAGATGCCCCACACCCACTCACCCCCCACTCCCCACTCTCGACTCCTTCTGGCCATAGACAGCAGACCATCACGAACACGTCGAGCAAGTCGAGTCGCTGCCAGAGCCATTTGACAATTAAATGGTGCGCTTGCCGGGCAGAACAATAAGTGGATGGGTGTAGATGGAGGTAGGGGGGGGGGTTTCGGCATCTTAAAAATGTTGTGCATGTTGGGCATGAGTTGAAGGTAGTAATGACGCTGCTTTTAGCGCTTTTAGCCAGCCGAGCCAAACTCAATTAAATGTGACAGTGAAAATGGCTGCCTAAAAGTATGCTTTATGCTCTGACGCAAAGGCAAAGTTAAAAAGGCAATGGAAAGCGGAAAAAGTGTACGGAGGGAGGGTGGGGAGTGGGGGGAGGTAAATGCCAAAGAAGACGGCTTGGGGCTGTGACAGGAGGCAGGTGCGACAAATACTTCTCCACACAGATACACACACGCACACAAAAGCATTCGAAGCGGGTTGTTCCGCGCAGCGAAATTGTTGGCGAAATGCAAAACGACTGAGAAAAACTCCGAAAAATAAAGGGAAATCCAATTGGGAAGCATGAAGTGTAAATAAAAGAAACTTAAGCCAACGAGTGCTTACAATTTATTGTATACAATTCATTGAGGCACTTAGCCAAGCACATGTTGCAAGTTCATTTCATTGAAATATGGGCGTAATCGCTGAGTTTCTGTTAACGGGAATCGCTGCGGCATCTCAGCTGCGCCATCAGCGTTTTCATCTCTAACGCTTTTATAGGCAATGAGAGAAACAGCAGCAGCAGCAGCAGCATCTGCCAATAAGCAACGATTATGCTTGTAGCAACAATCGACTCTAGTCTGTCTCGACAGTCTAACTGACTGTACATATATATATATATATGTATATAGACAGATGTGTATATATAGATATGTATTGGGGTGTGCTTGTGTATTGCTGCCTTATAATGTGCGCTATTTGCTGACGCTCTTGTTGTCTGTGTGCTAATGTCCTAGAAAAATGCATGCAGCACTTGGGAGTGAGAGAGATAGATAGCGAAAGCAACGGCTGTTGTGTGTATTCACGTGTATCTGTGCGTGTGTGGGTGTGCGTGTGCGTGTGTGTTAACACATTGATAGCACATGTGAGGCGCTATAAACTGCAAGCAGTTACTTGCAAAATGGAATGGAAAACTGCCTCCGCAACAGACTCGAGACGGCCTCAAATTGCTCATACGTCATGTGTGCCCAGCAGGCATTGCCATGATTATATATCTTATATATATATATATATATATATATATATAGATATGCCTGTGCAGGCACGTGTGCGTGCGCACAGCAACTTCAAAGTTGGTGCTTTAAATTGAGTGGCATTGGTGGAGACGACACAAAGTTTGCCAGCCATTCGACTAAGCCATTTCAATTTGAAGCCAAGCAGACTTAAACTGTCAAACTGTTGAACTGCAGCATGACGACGACGACGACGACGACGATGGCGACGATAAAGTAAGAAAAATTGAAGATAATCGAACTGGAGCTTACATAAATGACAAATATTAAGTTAAGTTCAGTTAAGCTGACACTCACTTAATAAAACCAGAAAATGACAAAATAAAATAAAGAACTCTCGAATTCAATCACATCGCCAACGCAATTCCCTTACGGTTCAGGTGAAAGTGGATGGAATTGATTCTAGGAAATGTAATGGGCACCATTAAATCTCTAACATTGATAGGTAAGTGGAAGCGTGCAACAAGAGTCCTCATCGAGCAAAGATGCAGTTAGTAATAGGACTTCAAGCGACAAGTGTTCGCCGAAGCAAATAATGATGGGATAATGAGTCGAGACGCAAGAGGTCCTTGATGGGGGAGGGGGGAGAGAGAGCAGCATAATTGCAGATAGTTTAAGAACAGGCAACTGGTCGCTACCTAAAGTGGCTCGTCAATTTGTGCCATCAGTTTCCCCTATATCAGTTTTAATCGAATTGCCAATAATTGTGGTGGCAAGTTGAGCCACTTGAGCCACAATAGTATTGTCTGCAATTAGTCATCAGTGTTGACAATTGAAATTTATTGCAAATTCGTCGATTCGACGATTCGCCGATTCGTCGCGGACTGTCAATTAACATGATTTATGGATGAGCAACTGAAATGTGCGATTAATTTCGCGTACAACTCTTCTCGACTTAATGACGCCCATCACAAAATATGTGTGTGTGTGTGTGTGTGTGTGTGTGTGTGTGTGTGTGTGTGTGTGTGTGTGTGTGTGTGTGTGTGTGTGTGTGTGTGTGTGTGTGTGTGTGTAAGTGTGTGTGTGTGCTGAGGGAAAGCGTACGTAAATTAAGCAGCGAGGCAAAACAACTAATTAGTTTATAATCGTTTAATGCACTGCAAATTGTCAGTTGCAAAATTGGAGACGGGCAGCAGTAGCAGCTGTGTGGCAGCTGTGTGGCAGCCGTGGCAGCTGTGGCAGCTGTGTGTGCATAAATTAAATGTAAATTAAACGTTTTAGTGCTTAAATGATGAGCTTTAAATAGCGACAAGCGATAAACTGCGTGCCCGCCGCTAATGATAATGATTATGCTCATAATGAATGATATGCTCATAATGATGATATGCTTGATATGCAACGGAAGACCGCAAAACGACTTGACCAAACAACCAGCCAACTTTCCAGCTTGTAACTGGCCTGGTCGTAATTACTTAAGCTCTTGCGCTTCATTTATTATGAATGGCTTAAAAACCGGCCTGGCCAGGACAGGACTCAATACGAGAAGCGAGGGCGAGCAGCAAGCAATTGTTGACCATCATAAAATCAGTTAACAGCAAGCAGGCAGCACAAAACTAACTGCTACACATACAAATAGATGTGCAAGTCAGAGAGTGCTGCATCATCAGGATATCAATAAAATCCATGTAAACTGAGCAACACTTTAACAATGAGTATTTTGAGGATTTTGAATTAAATTCAACTTTTGACTGTCATCGAAGATGTTCAAAAACCTTAAAAAGCTAGTTTTGATTTGTTAGCCATGTGTGGGCATGTGTTGTGTGGCAAGTCAAAATGGGGCAACAATCGCTGTGATTCAAATATGTTTTGAGGGTCGAGTGTTTTATTTGTTGTTGGCTTGATTTATGCAATTTCAGTTATCAGCATGAATAGAAAACGATATATATATATATATATCAAAATATGATTCCCATACAAGCATATATATATATAGATATATATATGTATATAGATAAATATGAGTACGTATACAAATATCCTTTGTAGCCTGCAGCAAAATCGACAATAATTTTCAAAACCATTGAAGAGCAGAAGGATAATAATGTTATTGTTGTTGGTGTTGTTGTTGGTGTTGTTGTTGGTGTTGTTGTTGCTATTGTTGTTGCTATTGTTGGTTGCTGTTGCTTGACGATATAAAAATACCACATGGAAATATTTTTCTCATATGTACTTACACGAATGTTTGCCCAAAATGAAAATGAATGCGTATAAAAATGGCATTAGAAATACACAAAAGAAGACCAGCCATATTGAAAGGCAGTTGATGGGCGTGGCAGGTGCTGGGAAAGGGGCGACGAGGTAGGGCTGGAATGGTGGAGGGGGACGGGGGACTGGAGAATGTAACAGAAACAGGAAATAAAAATCCACTTTAAGCGTTTTGAATACAAATGCAAATGCACACATAGAGAAAAGTAAAAAGAGAGGGAGAGAGAGAGAGAGGGCAAGAGATAGAGAGAGTGAGAAAGAGAGAGAGGGTGAGAGAGAAATAGAGAGAGAGGGAGAGAGAGTGTGCTGAGCTGAGCTGAGCTGAGTGTTGAGCCTGACAAGTGAGTGAGTGATGAGCGAAACGGAGACGGAGACAAATGCGGTCACATTGAGGTACATTAATATATATATATATAATATATATACAAATATACATATATATGTATATATATATATATATATATATATGTGTGTACTCATGCTCGTATTCGTATTTCTGTGAAAGGCAAAGGCGCCTGAAAGGGTTTCTGTATTATTATTATTCTGCTTTTTTTCTCCTCAAATTTTCTTCAATTTTTTTTTTCTTGCTTGATGCGACTACAAATAAAGATAAGTGTGTGTTCGTGTGTGTGCGTGTGCGTGCGTGAGTGTATGTGTATGTGTGTGTGTGCTTGTGACGATGCCAAACGCTGTCATATAAACTGCAAGCAGCTTGGGTCCTAAAGCAGCACAAAGAAGACGCCGGAGGCGCTCAAGCGACTGAAAAAAAAGGGACGGGGCAGATGTGAGAGATGGCTTCAGAGGGGGGTGCGTAGGAGGGGCGGGGCGGGAGGGAAGATGTGATGGAGCGTAGCGTAGACAGAGCAAATACATAGCATGCCACAAATGAAGTGGCAGAACTTAGGGGCAAACAACGAGCGAGCGAGCGAGCGAACGCAGCAGCAGCAGCCCAGCATTTGCCAAGTGCGGCAGACACACAGCAATGAAAAAATCACAGCATCGTTTTAGGCGCCACAGGGCGACAAAAGTCGCACAGGTGCGAATGCGAAAGTAGATAAACAGACAGACAGACAGACAGAAAGCGAGACAGAGACGCAAGTGCGAATGCTTGGGGCAATAGACGAAGTCAAATTGAAGAAATTGCCAAAGGATATGTGCAATAAAGCGGGAGAAACACACAACGAGCACAAAGACAATGCGCGCAAGCACACACTCACACACACGCACACACACAAACATACACACATACGCACAGTAAAAGTAATCATTGGAGTTGAAAATGCAGGAAATGCAAGCTGTTTAGTTTTTGAACTGAAAGAGGAGCAGAGAGCTGAACTTGGAACAAGTGAAAGTCAAGTGAAATCTGCTTGAAGAATCAAATTAAGATATGATAGTTGCTTAAATACATATATACATATATATATATATAAGTATATATATATAAAACAGGTGGCAACTTTGCAGAGCGTAGTTGTTGCAGTTATCTGCAGAAAGTGGCAAAATCCAATTGAGCCATAATTGGCAACTTGAGCTACCGCATCGGCTATCGACAAATGTTTGCCTGCTCCTGCTGAGAGAGCCCATAAAGTATATACATATATATATATATATATATGTTCTTCGTCAACATCAGAGTCAGACGTCTGTCTTTGTTTCTGTGCCAATTAGTTGCGCACTCTTCATGAAACTTGGCATAAGAATCCCTTTTCGAAAGTTTGAAACATGGTTGATGGTATTTACAGCATAATATATATATATATCTTATAATATATATAATATAAATATAAGATTTGATTAATTTAGGATTTCACTAAACATGACACAATAATAACACAAAGGACGCTTCACATGCAACACCTAAACTGCGGAGAGAAGGAGAGAAAGCAAGACATATGGTCAGCTAGTAAGTAACTGTATGTATATACATACATATATATATATATATATATATATATACATATATGTATGTGTGTAAGTGTGCATAGTATGCACACACAATCAAAGAAGTGCAAAAGTAGAATGAACGGAAACGTTACTAGCACAAGGACCTCAAAAGTATGCAACATTAAGTGTGCGACAACGTCATCAGTTTCTTTTTCTGCTTTCCCTCCCTCTCTCTCTCTCTCTCTCTCTCCATCTCTCTTTCTCGCTGTTGCTGTCTCTGTCTGTGGCTCATTTGGTTGTCTCTAGTTGGACTGGCCAGCCAACTGGGCCGTCTGCTGTCTTTTATATGCCATTTTGGCACGAGTTACGTTTGCCACGTCTGCTGCCCCACAGCAATCGGGTATATCAACGCAAACACTCAGCTTGCATCGACCAGTGGCAAAAACAATAATCCGTTTCGCAGTTCAGCAAAAGTCAAGCGAATTTAGTAAACAGCTAGCTTAAATCAATTATATATATAACATATGTTTAATAGGGTATTTGGCGAGCAGAGTTGGGCGAGAAAAGAAAAGTGTTTTTCTTTTATTATTGTTGCACTCATCGCAACGAAAAGTCTCATTAACAAAATGCACAAGAAAAACAACAACGACATGTGAAAAGTGAAAGGGAAAACAACAACAACAACAAGAGCAACAACAACAAGAACAACAGCAACAGCAACAACAACAACAGCAACAGCAACAACAAGAACACCAACAATGAGATGAGGAACAACTTGGCGCGCAAAAGGATCCTTGAGCCTCTTCAAGTCGACTTGCTCCTCCATTTGCTGGTGTGGTTGTTCTTGTTGTTGTTGTTGTTGTTCTTGTTGTTGTTGTTGTTGGCAAACGAAGCGGCGAGAAAAGTGTCCCACAAAGGCTGCTAGAGTGGAAGCGTGTGACATATAGTAGGCTATGTATATATATATATATATATATATATATATGTGTGTACACACATTTGTATATGTATATGTGTTTGTGTATGTTTTGGCCACTAATCAAGTTGGCACCCAGCAATGAACTGCACTCTCAGGTTTCACTCGAACGCAAATCTCGAAAGTTAAATTATGAAACTGCCAGCCACAATGTATTGTGACAAACAGGCTAAGAGAATGGAACAGGGAGAAAACACAACATACACACACACACACACACACACACACATATATATATATATATATACATATAAATGAATAAATGCCAAAACAATTTGCATAAAAAATATTTGTGCCAAAAAGTTTTACAATTCACTTTTTCAACTGAATCGCTGTTGTTGCTTGTTGTTGTTGCTTGTTGTTCTTGTTGTTGTTACTGTTGTTGTTGTTGTTGTGGCCAACGAAAAATTTCCATATGAAAAGCGGCGTTGTGGGCGTTGCGTTGCTTTTGCTGTGCGTGGGCGTGGCAGGGCTCTGCGGTTGCCGAGCGAGTTTATCAGTTGAAGCGACGCCTAATCAACATCAAGCCAAACGCCATTAGGCGACCGCACAATTTACAGCTGTTTGTCAGCCCTTCCTAAAGGGACAGCCCCTGCGCCAACGCCAACGCCAACGCCAACGCAGCCCGCCCCCACTCGACCCACGACAACATGTTTTGTGGGTGCGATTGTGTGCGTGTGTGTGTGTGTGTGTGCATGTGTGTGTGTGTGTGTGCATGTGTGTGTGTGTGTGTGCGTGTGTGTGTTTGCCGCGTTTTTGTTTTATTTTGACTGCCGGTTCAAGTTGAAATTGAATTTTAACATATTTTTGTTTGCATTTCATTTGCGCAACTCATTAAGCAAAAAACAGCCAACAACTCAAACTCAACACACACTCAACACACACACGGCACACACACTCCATCCCCCCCAAAAAAAAACGCAAACCATTCTCAAAAAAGTCGACTACATTTGGATATGTTGAGATGTGTCAAAAAATGCACTTGTAGCAAAAAAATAAGAAGCTTAATTAAAATATTATTTATCATAAATAAATATGTATGTGGAAAATGGAAAATGGAAAATGGAAAATGAAAAACTCAAGCATCATTGGGCAAATTTCAGAATATTTCAAAACAAAGAAAATAAAACAATGGAATTCGAGGAAATTTCTTCGATGCCATCAATTCTTGATGTCTTTATTAATATATATGTATGTGTGTGTGTGTGTGTGTGTGATTGTGTGTGTGTGGGTGTGTGGCACGCCATATTACAGTTCTTCGGCGTGCTTAAATATATGTAATGAACATTTTTTAAGTGCTTTCATTTTATTTCATGGCCCTTATTCTGCATACTTTCAACATCAACCTCAGCCAGCGTCCAACGCATAACCGCAACACCTCTTCCCCTCCCACCACCTCTTCCCCTCCGCCCCACCACTGGCAGTTATAATTTGATTGTGTTTGTGCAATAAGAGCTTCGCCCATAACCAAAAAGAGCGTTGCTGCTCCTGTTAAATGTTATTTATTTCGTTGGTTTCGCTGCCCTTGCAGAGGCTGCCTTCTTCAGTCTCCTCATCAAGCTTGTAACGCATTCAAAGAGACGTCTCCGATATATATATATATTCTTGATCAACATCACTATTCGAGCAGTTATAGCCATGTCCCTCTGTCTGTCTGTTTCTATGCGAATTTGTTCCTTTCTTCTTTTTTTTTGCTTCGCTCTTTTTTGCGGTTTGGATCAGTTTCAGCTGTGTGATCGAGATGGGCGTGGCCACGCATGTCACCCATTCTGATACAATATATTTCTAACTAGCAGCCAGAGAAAATCTAAATAAAGCCAACAAAAACGTATTATTAATTGTGGCAAGTTCGGAGTAGAAATCTCAATATCAGCAGCTTAGCGCCGGTCTACAAAGGGTATACACATATTCGGTATGGCTGCTCACATGTTTTTTATTTTATTTTTGAATGGGTGCTCTCGCATTCTCAGCCTCGTCTTGGCATTTCAACAATTTGCATTAAAAATGCTCTTTGCCTTAATACGCACACAGAGCCAAACAAATATTGTATTTTTGGGCACACCACAAGGCCGTCAACGCTGCCAGTTGGCTAATCCGCTTTGTAGCCGTTAATGGACATGCCACACTTCCCTCACTACTACTACTACTATTACTACACACACACACACACACACCCTCGACAATGCCCCACGGCTACTTGGCCATAAATAAGAAGGCCGTTGGGCAGTCAACTCACGTAGGCGGTCATTAGATCAACTTTAATGTCATGCAACTCACGTTTTTATTTACTTAGATCTCACTCTCTCTCTCTCTCTCTCGCTCTGCTCTCTCTCACTCTCTCTCTTTCTCTGCTCTCTCGCTTTCTTAGCATATCTCTGTCTCAGTCTGCCTCACATATGTTGGTATTCCATACGTTCACACATCGTTAAGGTCACAAAACAGTCACAAAAGTTCAGGACTCGAATCGTTTCCCTCCAACTACTTTCTGAAAACGAGCCCAAAAACCAATCCAACAAAGTCTCAAGCTGCAATCCCCCCGATCTCTGGGTTTCAAATAGAAACATTTCTATAGAAATGAATCCTAACTACTTTTGTGGATAGCTGAGAGACCTTGAAATAAATATATATATTACTTATATATAAGTATTTTCGACTTGCTTTATTTGGGTGCAAGAAGTACTACACATTAAAAATGTCAAATGCATTCCTTTGTGCAACCAGATCAATGTCATTAAGTAAAGTGCACTGACAAAATGATGGCTTAGTTATACACATGGCTGCCAGATGTTCTCTCTCTCTCTCTCTCTCTCTCTCTGTGTGTGCGTGTGTGTGCGTGTGTGTTACATGTCAACCTCAATTCGTTGCATTTCCGAGCAGTTGGCAGATGTGAGTATTTAAAGATATATGTCACTGTCGCTGTCATTACCAGTTCCTTTGAGAACTGAACGGGGCCTGGCTAAGATTGGATTGGATTGGACGGGGCGAGGGTGGGGGTGGTGGTGGTGGTGGTGGGGGGGGTGTGGCAAGGATGTTGCACAAGAACTTTAATTGAAATCTTTTTGAGCAAAAGCGACATGATGCAATTTGTAAATACATCCGAGCAAAAAAAAAAAAAAAACTCGGCTTCAGCTGCCGCTGCTGATGATGTTGCTGCTGCTGCTGCTGATGATGTTGCCTCAAATGAATGCTGTGCAAAAGTTATTGCCAAACAACTTTGGCTCAAAGCAAATTTTGCTGTCATTGCAAAAATGGGGAATTCGTAATGGAAATTTGTTTTGCTCTCCTGTCGGAATGGTCAGCTTTCAGTTTGTTTAACTTTCACTGACAGATTGATGACAAACTGTATGCGTGTGTGTGTGTGTGTGTGTGCATTTGTGTGTGTGTGTATGTGCTTGACAACAAGGTAATGGCTTCAGGCAAGGCTGGCAGTAACATGAATTTTGCATCAGCTGCATCAGTTCTCGAGTGCCAACAGTCTCGTCAGATCAAACACTTCCACTTCGAATTGCATTGTCAGCAACAACAACAACAACAACAAAAATATATATTTTAAGTAATACATTTATATGTTGCATGTTTGGTTCTCTGTTCGTTGGAAGTACAATTCAATTGTTATTCGTTCGGATTCGTATTCATGGACATATTCAGTGTGTTTAACGGCAAGCATTATTCGATTTGAAATAGAATCATATGCTTGACACTGCGGCGAGTGAGGCACACAGATACACAGACGCACAGACACTTAAGTGAGTGGCAACGGACAACAAAGCCTATTCAAATCAAACGTGGGCGGGCTGGAGGCAGTGACGACAGCAGCAAGCAGGCAAGGACGCAAGGAGACGAGGACAATGACAGCGAGTGAAAAACAGCGATGACGATGGCGATGACGATAACAATAACGATAACGATAACGATGACAGCGGCATGTAACGGAAAACGGAAATTAAAATCCACATGCCGGCCGGCCTGAACGACAATGTGCCAACACATCCACACACACACACAAGTTTTAGAAGACATCAATTCACAATACACAACCCCGTTTCCACTCTGGGCCCATTAACCCGACCCGATCCGCCCCCCCAGGCCCAGAAAGTGCGCAATAAAGAATAATAATAAAGCGGTTCTGAGAGATGAACACAATTTCAAGTACAAAAGATGAAAGTGAATCAAACACAAAGCGAAGCAAGGCGAAGAGATATATATATATATATGTGTGTATATGTGTTTAAGGATATTGTGAATATATCCATAACTGTAAATACATATATGTCAACTTGAGAAACAATTAAAATAACAAACATTTGCAACAGAGCAGCGAGAGTGACAGGGACAGGGACAGCGACAGGGACAGAGAATGGGGCAGCAACAGAGAGCAGAGCGAGCGCAAGTTTGAGATAGAAATGTATGCAACATTTTATGAAGCATATCCCAGGGAAACACAATGGTCGAACTGGACGCATTTTGTGGCAAACAACTTAGCAAACGTAAGTGGAGAACTGTGTGTGCCACAAATGTGAACAGCTGCTAGACTTTCGACTTTTCAAAGCGCGTCAAACTTTGAAACTTCAGCTTGAGTCTTCAGGGAATTTCCCATTATTATTTCAGTTACTACAATTCGATTAAAAGTTGGGCATTTTGCAACACTGGTAGAACTATTTGGCTTGCAAAAATGTGGCAAACTTGTTTGTACATTTTGCCCATGGTGCAAGCACTGCTTGAAGGCCGTGTGCCATTCATAATAATTTAACAGACACACACACACACACACACGCACACACGCACAAACACACATTTTTATGGCGCCCAGCAGTTGTTGCCAGCAGCAACAGAAGCAAAAGAAAAAGAGAAGAATAAAGTTCACCTGAAAGCCAAATAAATACCGAAAACCCACTCGCCCGATCCAAGAACTCCCCCCCCCCTCCCCCCAAAACCACGCAAAAGTAAAAATAAAAATAAATAAATAAAAAACGATAAAAAATATAATAAATAAAAAACAAAAACAAAAAAAAACTGTGTAGCATCCTTCTGTCAAGTCAGTTGCCACGCACCTTAATGTGGCACGCACCTCTACTCAACTTCAACTTCATTTTCATTTCATTTTTCATTTCATTTTTCAGCTAATTTTTCATTTTTCATTTAATTTTTCAATTATCTACTTACGTAAAATATTTAATATTTAAGCTGTTATATATATATATATATATATATATATATATATATACGATATATACTTGTACAGAAATGTGTATATAAGCACAGATGTTTTAATGTTTAGTCGTAAAAAGCGGTAGGTAAAACATATTATTGCTCAATGTGGTTCACTCGAGGGTGGCGCACACTCACTCATTTGGAAGCTGTGCACAGTCTGAGGGGGGCGGGGGGTAGCCAAGAGGTGCGTGGGGGGGGGGGGGTGGTGCTGAACATAAAGCATGTAGCAGCTGTTTAGTGGACAAAAACACCGCAGGGAAAGCATAAATGAAAATCAATAAATAACAATTTTATCGCTAGAATCCCGCAACGAAACATCGAGATGTTCCATGTGTGCGTGTGTGTATGTGTGCGTGTGTGCGTGTGTGTGTGTGTGTGTGTGTGGAGGGGTTTGTGCTTTCAGCGAACTTTTAGTACAAGTGGCAAATAAGCTAAAGGACTTTATGTGTAGGACGCAAAAACTAGAAAATTCAAAAAAAAAAAAAAAAAAAAACGCTGCAAAACCGCCAAAACAAAATCAATAAATTTGTGTATGAGGGGGGCGGGGTGTGGCACATTCACTACAACTCTGGTGTGCCTCCCTCTCATTCCCACTCTCTCCCTCTCTCTCGCCCACTAAACGGTTTAGCATGCCAATTCGATTGAGCAATAAATCACTGCGTGAAACTGCATAAAAATTACAGTTGCAACAATTTAGTTAATTAATGCGATTTCGATGCAACACTGAGTAACTGGCTGCTGCCTGTCTAAGTCAATCAACTACTCAATCAATCCATCAATCAAGCAAGAGAGCTTTTAGTAATTTGATCATATGACAAATGCCGAATACCCTACCCGAATACCCTACCCGAATACCCTTCCACAATGTTTGCTAAAGATGCAAATTATGTTAGCCCAACCCCTCTGCGAGTGGAGACCAAGTGGGGGGGGGGGGGGAGGGGGCGTACCAGTACCATAATACTATGATAAGTCCAAATATAGTTGTAGTTATAGTATGTCGCCGTAATGTACAAGTGCAATTAGAGTGATTCTTGTTAATTGCCACAAAAGACTAACGAGTAATACGTAACGAGTAATACGTAACGAGTAGCAATTAATAAACGTTGCGCAACGTTTATGGCCAATTGATAATCGTATTCGCCAAATGGCAAATAGCTGGCTATCAATAGCTATGCACATTTTACAGTATATTCGAGGCACGTACGAATTCGACATGCGAATAACTGAGAGTCTATATTCATAACATTCGCATGCCAAATATATATACACATATATATATTACTGATCTGAAATTGAAACAATTTGAAAAGAGATAGCTGAAATTGTATAATAATAATGACTGCCAGATATTGTGCTGCACTTTCGAGTACTCGTTTGAGTACTCTTTTGAGTACTCTTTGCATCTGCTGCATAAACGAATAATTTGGGGGACTGGTTGAAAATTAAGTTAGCTCTTTGGGTTTAATCAAATTACGCTTGGCTTAATTGTGGCTGCTGCTAAAAATGTTGAGTCAAAAGTTGCACTTGGCCATGTTGCCGCACTTCATCTAGGTCCGGCGGCTCAAGACGTTTACAGAAGAAAACGAAGAAGACAACGACGCATAGGACGAGCAGGATGAGAAGAAAGAAGAAAGCAGAAGCAGAAGCAGAAGCAGAAGTAGAAGCAGAAGCAGTGGCAAGAAATATATATTAAAGCTGCTGCGGCAGATTCCCTCACTCACCCTATCTCTTTCACTCCACAGGCACTCACACACAGAGACAAAGTGTTGTCCTTTCATGTCCCTTGGCATGGGCCGAAAAACTTTTTGATTCGTTTAGGTAAAAAGTTGTTGCGTTTGGTTTATGCAAAGCACCAACAAACGTCGACTTCAATGCTGACGCCGCTGTCGCAGTCGCAGTCGCAGTCAACGGCAACGCTCACTGAATAACTCTCACTCACTCTCTCCCGTTTACTCCGCGCCTTGCCGGCAATTGCAAAGTGTTCCACTGGCTTCCACTGTTCCACCCACTGTTCGTCGGCTTCCATTTGTTTGTTTGTTTGTTTGTTTGTTTACTATTATTTTGGTTGCTTCGCTTTTCATTTACGCGTCGCCTCACGCGTCGGCCTCATCGGAATCGGTGTAGCCAAGCAGCAAATAGAATTTGTGGAATATACTGCAATCTAAATGTTGACCGAGCAGCTGCTGCCCGTTTAATTACACTTAAGAAATCAGTGCCAACAGCGCTGCCAGCGATAGAGTTAAGTACCCCCCTCCCCACCCACACACACACACACACACACACTCCAGGACCAAAGAAGATTTTTCGTGTCGAGTCGTGCGTGCTCGTGTTTGTGTAAAAGCGACACTCAACTCTAGACAGATGTGCAGAAGTTCGGCAACAGAGCAACGCATTAGAAGATGAAGAAGAAGACAGCAACTGATTCACTGATCCATTGAACTTTATGTACAGTTGTAGTAGGAGTGGTTTAAGAGTAGGGGATGGGTGGGGTGGTTGTCTGCTTTTGGCAAGTGGGCGTGGTGAAGGCGTACGTTTTAGCTGTGTGCTGAAAATTCAATTTGATTTGATTTGATTTTCGTTCTCGTTTTCGTTTGAATGCACACAAGAGACGACAGCAGCAGGAGCAGTAGGAGCAGCAGCAAAGAAATGATATCAAATTAGTTCAAATAGAAGTAAAAAAGTGTTCCCCCAACCAAAAGCTTGAGCTTGAGTTGCGTTCAAGTTGAGTTGAGTTCACGCTGTGGTTTGGGGCGCCTTTAAAAGCAATGCAATGTTTAAGTAACGGTAAATACAGCAAAAGAGCTTTTAAGAGAGCAATACAAGCACATTAATGGTAGTGAAACACTTGCAAGCATGCTCAATATTCGCATGCGTTTCTGCATTGACCAGCTGATCGATCTTATTCAGGTGTGTTCCATTTCCATATGTAGCAAATACATTTGCATTTGTGAGTGAGCTTAATGAGAAAAAATTACGCATAAAGCTCAATGTTGAATGCAAAATATTAATGATAATTGCACATGCACACAGACTCGCCTTGAAGTCTCATCAATGCGCATTTGCTGTCCCTCTCTAACACAATTTACTTGCTTAATGGGCTAATAACAGTTAACAGTGTCTCGTCACTTTTGAATTTCAGTTTAGCAAAATTTTACAATTTGTGAGCAACAAATGGACAACAGCGAAAATATCAGCGTAGAAAGCGTATACAAAATTCGGTTCTCTCTTTGCCTCTCTGTATGTCTCTTCCCCCTCTTCTGTTTGTTGTTCTATGTGCGTAGACAGACGCGTAACTGTATGTGTGACTGTGTGTGACTGTGTGTGTCTGTATGTGTGGCTGTGTGTGTATGTCTCTTGCTTTTTCAAGTGCAAATACAAATTGGAAGCAAAAAAAAATAACAGCCACGCGACAATTTGGGAAGCCCGATGTCAATTTAGCGCCGTTATACATATATATAAATATATATATATATATACATACATATATATAAATATGTATACATATATATATGTACATACGCAGAGCAAGCTGTACTTGGGTGCTAGCGAAAAGATTTTCATTGAATTGCGTTTTGTTGTTGTTGGTGCTTTTCATTATACGTTTTTTACATTTACGGCGCGCGATAAAAATCAACAGTTTTGTGTGTCGACTTTTGTTGCTGTTGGTTGTCGTGTGCCTGAGTGTGTGTGTTGAGTGTATTTGATTTTTTATCGCATTTTGGCCACAATTAATTTACAACATTAACATTTTTGCCATGAGGTCGTTTAAGTTTCACTAATTAAATTCGTTCTTTCGATTTGTTGTTGTTGTTGTTGTTGTTTGTCTTACGCCAGTTTTGTACTTTAAGTCGATTCTCACGCATTCTCCTCTACCTCTACTTGCTCTCCCTCTCTCTCCTTCGCTCACTCGTGGCCGTGGCGCTCTCTCGCTATTTCGCTCGCCTGTCAGTCGGCGTACGTGTGTGTGAGTGCGACCGCTGCTGCTGCCGCTGCTGCTGCTGCGTTTTGTTTATTTGTCTGTTCCACTTGTTCTCGCCTTTCGCCTTCTGCACTTGTGCATTGCAATTCTTATTATTATTATTACGCTGCACACACGCTGCTGCTGGTAGCGAATTTGTCGGACAATTGGGCTACTCGCCACTTATCACCTGCAACCGCAGCAGCAGCGGCGACACTCTCCTCTCTAGCCCACCACTGGGAGGCACAACATTTATCCACACGCACAAAAAAACATTTACGAAATATGCCAATTTTAAATTCGCATTTAATTCGCGCGCGGCTAATGCAACTTTTTAGGCGTTTATCATGTGCGGCTTGCAATGTACAATAATTAATCAAATATTTATATGTATATTTGTTTTTATTTTATATATTTTTTATTATCAATTTTTTGTTTAAACAAAATACACTTTTTTCATAAGGAAAAGTCTCACGAACTGCCGCACGAGCGAAGTTGCTTCTACGTTATATGATGAGAACGAAACGGAACGAACAAACGCGCTCGAAACGGCACACAGACAGAGAAGAAGCAGAAGCAGCAGCAGCAGCTGTAGTAGACAGCAGTAGCAGCAGCAGCAGTAGCAGCGTAACGAAACGAAACGAAACGAAAACGAGGCGAACGAGCGCACGAGGCTGACGCAAGACAACAACCATGCCAGTGCGAGAGAGAGAAAGAGCGCTCAGCGCCATGCGTGAGAGCTTTGCCTTTGCATATTCTGTTCTAGGTGGGTGCCAGCGACAAACTGCCCCCTACCCCGGCACCTTGTCCTAAACAACAACAACAAGAACAAAATTTTAATACGTGCTTCGGAGTATAATGAGTGCCGTTGCTGCTGCTGCTGCTGCGAGAGCTTTTTGCAATTGAAATTGAAATTGAAAGTTGTAATGCGACAAAGTCGAAGATGAGATGGCGAGAAAAAAAAAACAGCTTCGGCATCGGCAGAATCGTTGCTTGAAATTTATCATCGAACAGCTGCCCTCATCGAATCTCTGCCCTGCCCTCTTGCACCTCTAGCCCTTTCTCTCTCTCTCGCTCTCTTCGTTTCGGGTTTTTTTTTTTTTTGGTAAAAAGCGGAAATCCAATTACAAGCAGCGAAATGCAAAGGCAGACAGAGCGACGACAACAAGTACAATGACTGACTTGACAAGTAGCTAATCACCCCAAGACACAAGACAAACTGTGTACATGCTCACTATTGAATACCCTGCACAATAGTACAAATTTGCGTTTTATATTTGACTTCAAATTTAAAGCTTCGATTTGTGTTATCGAGAAATATCGATTTCTGATTTCATCTGTTTCTTAATTAAATTTGAATTTTCAAAGGGTATGGAGCAGTCGACCAAACTTGTTCAGCAGAAATTTTGCGCGTTTTGTTTTGAACTATTTTACTGCACTTGACACAGATATAGTTGAGGGAATCGTGTGTTTTTTTCTTGCTGCACATGTCCTATTTACCTTTGCTGTTTATTAATCATATTTATTAATGCGTCATACGCTAATCTTCTTCTTATCGCTTACGATAAACAACAACAACAACATCTGCTATTGGCCAGCAGCTACAAAGTGTGCCGACGATTCTTATCAGAAGAGGCAGCAGCAGCAGCAGCAGAAAGCCAAAATGATCGTCGCTTATCAGACAAACAAACAAACAAACAAGAGACGCCACCTGCCTGACCGGCCCCCCTGCAGACACACAGGGCAAGAAACAGTGGAAACGGCACAGCAGCGCTAACTGCGCTGCCAGCGTAGCGGCAGCAGAGAGGACGCTAGCAATAGATAAAGAGAGCGAGCGAGAGACCGAGCAAAAGAGATGATGCAGATGGTGTTGCTTCGAAGCTTTCGCTGCCTACCGACTTCTAATTGGGATTTTGTGCTTACTGTTTTTGTTGTTGTTGTCGCTTGTCGTTTCCTTTGATGCGATTGACAAGTTTGGCAGATTTCACAATTAAAAGGGGAAGCTGCTTACGGGCAGCAGTACAGTTAATTGCTAGATGTAAAACAAGCAGACGATGCCGACAGCAAAAATCTCTGTCTGTATGCGTGTGTGTGTGTGTGTGCGACAACCTTGAACTTTGACCTTGCGCCCGCTCGAACTGGCAGCAGAGAGCTTTGTATGTGTATGTGTGTGTGTGTGTGTGTCTCTGTATTGGCAAGCATTCTAATCAGAGCCTAAAAATTTGATTGACCTGCCTAACACTCCCCCACCTTCTACCTTCTACCTCCCTCCTTTCTGCTGCCTCCTCCACCTGTAAGCACCACGAAATCGCCACTTGACGATATGTGACGACAATTGTATTGCTCTCTCGCATCCACTCATCAGACTTGATGCTCTCTCTGTCTCGCTCACGCTCGGCAGTCACACGATGAGCCTGATGAACGGTAGATGGAATTAGAATCCGAAATTGGAACGGGATGGCACACTTATAATTAGTCCCAAGTGGGTTTCATAGCACGAGAGCTACTCGGCCATTAGACCGAATCTTTGACTGATTTAACGATGCTATCGACGACGACGAAGTGTTTGTGTGTGTGTGTGTGTGGTGGCGTGGGAGGGGGGATTGATTGGGGTGAATGGTCAGTCAGCTGGAGTTTTGCGCTGATTATCAAATAAAGCAAAAAAAGAAGAAGAAGAAGCAAAACATGGAAGAATAAATCAAGAACTGATTAGAATAAAAGCAAAGAGAGCTTAAATAACAGTTTTGTTTCTTCTTCTTATTTTTGCATTACAAAGCAAATTAATTTGGCGAAATATTATTGGTTCTTATCAGATTATAAGTCTTGTTCCCATCAAAATCTAACTAGCATTCTGCAGAAACTGTAAAATCAATTCGAATTTAGAGTTTTGGAGCCCAGGAATAGCGGGAGTAAAGATTAAGGATCATAAATTAGCAGCTGAATTTGTAGCGAAAGAAATTTTGAAGAAATCAGAGAAACGGAATTAGGAAACTCAGAAAACTGATTTTCACTTTCCAAAAATATTAAATACAGTCGAAATTTAAGTTATGTTTAAAATCTAGGAAACAATGTAGAGGCGGGGGAGGGAGGGTGGGGAGGGGGGGGGTAGCTTGAAACTGAGCAAGCTACAAAATAAAATGTATCTTCGGTGCACCGAATATTAAATACCCTTGCAGACATATCGCCTATGCCAATTGCTGATCTTCAAGGTGAGCAAAATGAACTCAAATCAAGATTAAGATTTTTGCGGCACTATTCACGTGATATCCTTGCATCAAGGATATATATTTATTACTTCCATTGAGTGAAGACAGATTGATCAAAGTAAGATCTGTGGATCTGATGATAACTGTTAATATTTTTTTACGTATTTTTCTTTTTCGATTTAGCAGTTTGATCTATATACATATATATACACGTCTGATATGTAGCATTCTGCAAGGATAGCTGAAGGAAGGGGGAATGGGGTTGGGGGGGGGGGGGGAGTAACCCACTAACCTTGATGGTGAATTGCGAAAATTGTAGCAGCAACAGCAAAAGGAGCAAACCATATAAACGAGAAAATTAATGCTGCCACACCAAGTGGATGTTGCAGTTGCTGTTGCTGACGCAGTTGCCGATGCGGATGCTGATGCGAATGTACCGTTTGTATTTGTATTGCAATTGCTGCTTGCCTCCTCAGTCGCTGTGGCAGCAGTGGCGCTGCTGCTATGTCGTCGATTGCTCTGTTCAGCGTTCTCCTTTGCTGCTGCTGCCGCCGCTGCTGTTGCTGCTGCTGCTGCTGGTGTTTCGGCAGTGATCGATGCAGCTGCTGCTGGTGCGTCAGCTGTTGCGGCGCTGCTTCTGATGTGCCTTAAGAGTTTGTGTGTGACTGCACTGCCCGCGTCCAGCGCTGGCGGTGCGCTGCTGGTGGAGCGTTTGCGTTGCTGCGCTGCCGTCGGCACTAACAGCGAGGTCGACTGCAGCTGATAATCATCGACGAAGCTGATTTGCTTCCACTTCTTCTTCTTCTTTTTCACTTTGGCGGTCGCTTTTAGCAAATGTCTCGTTCTAAATGTCGACGGCGGCGTCTGCGTTGACGCAGCAACGGCTCGAGTACCGTTTGTTGATGATGCTGCTGCTGCCGCGGTTGCTGCTGCTGCTGTTGTTGTTGTTGTTAGACTCTGGCTGCGCCGTTGACGCGCTGCTGGCGCTACAGCTGCTGCTGCTGCTGCGGCGGCGGCGTTGTCGCCTTTGGCCGCCAGTTCAAAACTTTGCCGCACACTCACGCACACATGCAGACAGACAGAGACAGAGACAAAGAGAGATCGAGAGAGAGAGACACGCACACACACACACACACTCACGCACAAGGCGCGCGGCGTCGGCGTCGCGGCATTTGATAAGCGATTGTTGTTGTTGTTGTTGTTGCTGTGTGATTTGAGTTGATTTACGATTTTAATTTAGATTCACTTCTTTTTTTTTTGTTGTTTTTTGTGTATGTTTTTTGTGTTTTATGTAATTTTTCTAGCTGCTGGTTTTGCTGCTGCTGCAGTCGCCGGCCCGCAGCGCTGCACGAAACTCACTGGCAAAAAAAGTGTCAAAAAAAATTTCAGAAATTAAATGCAACAAATTGAAATTTTTTGCATTTGTTGTTGTTTATCTAATGAAGTTTAAGCGCGAAGCGGTTTGTTGTCTATCACACACACACGCACACACACACACACACACACGTACGCACACACACACGCACATACACATACGCACAGACAGACAGACATATGTGAAGCGAACACACAGACGAGAGACGACTGCGTCAGCGGCGCGCTCTCGCGATGCTCACAGCTGCAGCGACCGCACAACACTGCCAGCAACCCAAAAATGAGCCAGCGTCGCGCGACGCCAACGTTTTTTCTGCGGCGAGAACAAAATGACAACAACGTCGACGTCGACGTCGGCGTCGGCGAAAACGACGCACGAGCAAACGACCGAACGACCGAACGACTGAACGACCGACGGACCACGCACGCCGCCTAAAAGCCAAAGTTGGCCAGCTAACGGAGGCTGTGTGTGTGTGTGTGTGTGTGTCGCGGAGACTGAGCGGCGCTTTGTGTTGTGCTGCTCGCCTTCTTTTTTTTTCTACGTGCCATCGCAGCTGAATGAAGTGCGCAAAAATAGTAGTAGAAGACGCCGGCGTTGACAGCGACGGCGACGCTTGCTGCGTAGGCTGTGCATCATTTTTCGTTTGATTTTTTTTTTGTGCTTTTACGATTGACTGGCAATTGTTATTGGCATTGTTTTGGTTTTTGTTGTTGTTGTTTTGAGGAAGTGAAGAGAGCAGCTGGCTGCATGCGCAGAGAGCAATAAAATTCGCTTCAACTATGCCGATTGCAGTTTTTGAGCAAAAAGTTTGTTTTGTTTAAGTTTCGTATTTGTTGTTGTTGTTGTTGCTGCTGCTGCTGCTGTGTTAGTTGTTGTTGTAAGCATTTTTCAATTGCTGGACACAAAACGTCAAGAGCAGCGCTGCTATTCGCTAAGAGAGCGCTAGCCACAACTCTCTCTCTCTCTCTCTCTCTCTCTCTCTTTCTCCATCTCTCTTACTCTCGCTTGCCTTATCTTTTTCCATCTCCGTTGCTCTCTCTGTGTTTGCGCAGCTGCGTGCTCTTAGGTCGTTGCTGGTGCTGCGCTGCTGGCGCCGATGCTGCTGCTGCAGTCATAGAACGCTTGTTGTTGTTGTTGTTATACGTTGCTGCTGCTGCTGCTGTTGTTGTTGTTGTTGTTGCTGTTGCTGTTATTGCGCATTGCACTTGAAAACTTCATTTACGCATTGCTGCTGTTAACTTAGCCACTTCTCCCACCATTCTGAATTTGCATTTGTTCTGGTTCCTGTCTTGACTGAAAACCGTGTGCAACTCAAATGCAAGCAAAAAAAATGCATTTTCTCTCGAATGAAATTGAAAACTCTTCTGCCAAACGCCTGCTTCTACGCCAGCTAGATATATTAGCATTTATACAAAGATTTAACTTAGCAAAAGTTTTTCTATTAGTATTTTTCACCCCCTCAAAGGATGGGTTGCAAAACGCGAAATTCATGCAAAGTGTCATCAAGAAAGCTTGCAGAGAACTGATAGATGGAGACTATATATACTATATATGTATGTAGACTGAGTCGTGTGGCATTCAGGGAATATTATTTGAGCACATGTTAAGTATAATTATGCTTGAACGCTTGCAACACGTTTGTTAACCACTCACCACCCACCACCCACCAGCCACTTTTGTTGTTTTTTGCTGCGAGTTGTGCTGCATTTTCATATTAACCATTGAATTAGTTTCAGGTTCGTTCGTCCTTTGCTTTTCCTAGAGAAGTTTCAAGTAACCAATAACGAGAACAAAGATGCGACGGCTGATAACCACCCACCCCCACCCCCTCCCCCTCCCCACCTAATCCATAAGAAGCGAGTGACCCGCTGACAGGCAAGGTGCCACTAGCTGCGGGCTCGCATTGCAATTATCCACTCAGCTCAGGGTCAGCTCCGCCTCGAGAGTTATCCATCTGCGTTGAATGTGAAGAGCACTTGGCCCTTGCCTCAAATTAAATTTGCCAGCATCAGCTACAACAACAACCACAACAGAGGGAGAGGAGGCGTGGCAAGGGGGGGGGGGTGGTGGTGGTAATCGGATGCGCGTTGATATTTGCTGCACGTTGGCTAATTTTGATGCTTGGCTTAGGTGGCCAAGCGCAACGTTAGCTGGCCTTGCCTTACGTTACGTTAGCTTACATTACGTTACGTTACGTTACGTTAGCTTGACGTTGCCTTACGTTACTTGCACGCTTTTTATGGCTTTTTAGCAGGCTGACTTCTTTTTTCCCACTTGCCCCTTTGCATCGTTTGCATAACAAAAGTCCTTCTCCCCCCTCCCCATATATATATCTATATATATATATATATATCTAATGTAGCCTCTGCTACAAAATTAATATGCATCGCAACAAGAGGCAGCAAAATTCGCACACACAAATCATAAAGTTCAACAGAAACTTGATCTGAAAAATCGGTTTTCATTACATCTTCTTAACTTAAGCTGATTTCCCTTTTTTTTATGGACTCGCCAGCTTATTGAAAATTTGTTGCATAGCCACAGCTTAATGTTGCCCCAACTGTGGCAAACAAACAACCAACGAAAGCAAAAGTGTTGCTTCCAAAATCGATTTGAACTATTCTTTCGGAAAGCAAGAATGATATATAATTAAATTGTACAAATTATATATATATATATACTTTAGCTTTGCTCTCGGAAGAGCATTTCAAATACGCAGCGATTTCTGCTGTTTGTGTGCAACTTCCGCTTCGCTTTGAGCGGGAGCAACAAAATGTTGCAGAGCGACGCCAACTAAATAATGAATGGAGAATGGCAACCAGGAGGCAGCCACTTCACACGTGCAACAACAAGGAACAACAATTATGGTGCACATGCTGTCATTCAGTACAGTCTTATACCCTGTTTCCCATTGAAAGGGGGTATATTGGAACGCAGCAGACAATCAAACAATATATCAATATACCAATATCTCAATCTATCAATCTATCAATCTACTAATCTATCAATATATCAATCTATCAATCAGTCAATATACCAATATATCCATCTATCAATATACCAATAACTCAATCTATCAATCTATCAATATATCAATCTATCAATCTATCAATATATTAATCTACAATCTATCAATATCAATCTACCAATATATCAATCTATCACTCCATCAATCTATCATTCCATCAATCTATCATTCCATCAATCCAACATTCCATCATTCCATCAATCCAGCAACTTGGCAACAATGCGAAGCTGTCGAGCAGGCAACTGACTTATTTGCTTATAATTAATTCCAAATCAGTTGCTTCAGCTGGCCATTGTTGTTCTTCTTGTTTGTCTCTGTGTGTGAGTGTGTGTGTGTGTGTGTGTGTCACACACATTCGCACAACATGTTGCCCAGTTGCTCAATAATAACATAATCAAGGACACGTCTGCAGAAGTTTTCACTTTTCCTTAGTAACTGAAGCAGCAGGCAATTTCCAAGTAATTTATTCAATTATTGCAAGCCAAACGCAATTGATGATGTTGCGACAAACTATTTGTGCATGTGCTGCACCGACTGGAACATACCCTGTAAGCCGCATTACTTATCAAACTATTTTTGGACCACAAAATATGACAAATGGCAAATTTATCTGCATTTTCGTATACTTAATATTCGAGAGTAAGATTTATTTGCTTAGCGGCATTCTAGGGTATCTGCGCTTCGTTGTTGCCCAACAGAAAAACTTTATTTCGTCTTCGTTTTTGTTTTATTATTTGAATGTTTTCAATTTCCTGCGCTTTGAACTCTGTTTTCCCTTCAGATTTGCATGCTGAGTGCGTACTTACTTATCTGCTATGGAAGTAAGTGTGTGTGTGTGTGTGTGTGTGTGTGTGTGTGTGTGTGTGTGTGTGACGACTGCATTTCCTACTCAGCAGGTGTGGCAAAAGAAATTACATACGTTTCTCAAATATTTTTCTCTTCTCGATTTTCATAATGTTTGTTTTGTGTTGCTTACACTTGACGAAGAGAGAGAAAGAGAGAGAGAGAGAGAGAGAGAGAGAGAGAGGGAGAGATAGACGATGAGAGTGAGGGAGAGCACAGCTTGGGAAAAGGGAGAGGAAGGGAAGAGACAGAGGAAGTTTGCAAGCTGCCTCGATGCAAACTTGTCTGCATACTGCAAATCTTGAGGGCCAAGCATCATAGGCCAAATAGATATAGACTTTAGGTGAAGAAGGCTAAGGCATATTAACTGATTTGAAATAGCTTATGCTTTGTTATTTAAGAGGTTAAATGAGCATTGCGGAAGTCTAGTCTGAAGCGGAAACGGAAATGCACTGTTGATTTCGATAGCATTTACATCGATTGCTTAGCGATTGTGAATGAACTAACTCTTTGCGTTGGAGGATTCAAAGTCAGGTTTATGACTAGACAAGCTCTCTCTCTCTCTCTCTCTCTCTCCATCTCTCTCTCTCTCTCTCTCTCTCTCTCTTGCTTACTTGCTTAAGCCCAACCAGTTTCTTAACTTTGGTTTATATTCATTCAAAATGTGGCAAAAAAGCCAAGGTTCAACGTGTTTACTGATTGTATTTCCGGTTGCCTTCGGCCAACGCCCTCCACTTGAAAATCCCCACAGCAGTCCTGCCCCGCCCAGCCGCGATCCACCTGCTTCTGCAGCTGAGTCAGATTTTAAACTTGATGCTGCGGCAAATTTGCCTACAAAATGTGGTTGATTGATTTGGCCATTTGGCCATAATCGATACCCATTTTGGCCAAGGCAGGAAAAAGCGCTTAAAATGTATTTTGCCAGCTTACCAATTAACAGTTAACTAGAATAAACGTCAGGAGGCGACTTCAACTTACCTATAAAGAGAGAAAAAATACATTCAAATTAGTCGAAATAGTTGAGTATTGCGATCTTAAAGTTATGGAACTGAGTTCAAAGATCACTTTGGAAATGCTGCGGGGGCAAAGCTCAATCTTCTTCTTGCTCAATGGCCTCAGGTCGAACTTAATGGGAACAAAAGCTCGCTAAGTTCAGCTGCACAGGACTTAATGGACTTAATTGGCATATCTAATTATCAGATTTCTGATCGGACGAATTATTCAATATGACTTAAAGCTTCTCAGTAACTGAACATTTATTCTTGTAAGCAGGCATTGCTTTGGCGCTTTAAGCTGAAGTTGCTTGGAGGCTTAAAGCTTTTGCTGCGATTCCTGAGCCGCAGCAACTAAAAGTGCAGTGCATAATCAGTTTTTTCCCAGAGCTTTGCAAGAGCAAAAAAAAGCTGCGCATCGGACGTAAGCTTTCTGCCCAGCGAGTAAAAAGCTTTTCGGGCAATCGCTTTCAGCTAAGCACTAGCAACGCATGTCCACCACTAAGCACAAATAATAATGTTGGAAAAAAAGCTTGCTGTGGTGAGAAGCTCAACCAAAGGCGGTTTTTTGTCGCTCGTCGTGCGGCACAGCGGGGTGGATTAAGTCTGACAAGGTGCTCGACTTCGTCTGGAGTGCTGCGAATCAACAATCTGGAATCACTCGAGCCGCAGTTGCAAACGCAAAAGCAAAAGCACAAACAAGCAAGGTGCAGAACTGTTTGCTGACAGCTGACAGCGACACGTGTTGCCATGTTACAAGTCTTACGCCTGAACACCCACTTTATGGTGGCAAGTCGGGCTGCAGTTGCCAGTTGCTACTTACGAACCGTGCAACCGCAATCTGAGATGTCACTTGCAACCGTTAATTTGTGGCTACAAATCGTTGGACATCTCACTTGAGATATTTCGGAATTATGTGGGAATTATATTTCGTTATCGTAAGTCTCGATGTGCAACTGTTCGTTGGTGCATGTGGCATGTGGCAATGTGGCAATGTGGCAATGTGGCAATGTGGCAATGTGGCAATGTGGCAATGTGGCATGTGGCGTCTGTTGCAGCAATGTGTTCTCTGGATATCCTGTAACTGTAGTCTTTTCATTCTTTCTTTTCTTCTCCCCCCCCCCCCCCCACCTGTCGAACATCCTTATCAATGTATGACCCTTGCGTCCACAAATTCACCTGGCGTATGTGTCACGTGACGCATACGTAATATTTGTCGCTCACCTGCACACAATTTGTATGCTTTTCATTTTCCACATGCTGCTGACACTAATTAGCTCACATTTGAACAGTTGCTCAGAGCTCAGATTTGGAAACGTTAGTTTTTCGAGGAGCATATTAAATTCCATGCCAGCCACAGTCAAAATTTGATGAATATTCCAAAATATTTGAACAAAAAGTTATTGGAAAATATTATCAACTTCAAGTTGTTGAAGGTAACAAGGTAAATGTTGCAATTGCTGCAGAGGGAGTAGTTGTCATGCAAAATTGTGCTCAAGTCGCGGACAATTTCGTTAGTTAGAAGTGATACAGACACACACACACACACACACACACGCACGCACATACACGTCTCGGGGGGTGCGTTCGTGTCAACACGTTTTAGCCAACATTCGCGTAAAAATGCCTTCATTATCGCCGTAAAGTATGCAATCGGAATTTAATATACAAACAAACAAGCCACGTGCTGGGCGAGATGCCTTAAAAGGGTTTCTTAAGCCCTAAGTCGAACATCCTTACACGCCTTGCCAGATGCCCAACGACTTGCCACACCACCCGCATCCTTTGTTGTCTCTTTGTGCCACATTTTGTGTATTTCTTTTGTTTTTCTTCTTTTTTTGTTGTGTCTTCTTCTCTTCTTTTACTGCGGGTTTCATTTTGCCTGTTTGTCATTGGATCTTTTCTGTCTGTGTTTGTCTTGAAACTGAACGCCAAGCGTTGCGTGGAGGGGAGGGGGGTGGGGGTGAGGGTGTGGGGTTGGTGCAGGTAGTGGAGTTAGGTTTGTTTTGATGGTTCGCTGCTTCCGCTTGGCCTCTAATCGAGCTCCCAAAACGCCTTCAGCTGCTCAGTTTAATTTAGCATTAGAGTTGCGCCCAACAACGACAACAGCAACAACAACAACAACAGCAACATCAATTCTGTAAAGGAAACACAGGCCGGGAGGGTATTGAAAAATACTTGGACACATATAAATGGAGGCCAACTGAAAGTCGACTTTTATCCCTGGGCAATGGCTCCCCCGAGGTGCTGAATCTTCGCTTTGCTCGCTCGTAGTCTCTCCCACTCCCCCTCTCCCTCTCCCTTTAGCTTTATTTCGCTGCTCTTGTTATTTTTGTTGGTCTTTAAAAATAAATTTTAGCTTTTGTTTTCATTTCTGTTTTTTTTTTTGTTTTTTTTTTGGTTTTTTTTTGGTTTTTTTTCCTCCTCTTTGCAAGCCCATTTGTCTGTTATGTTTTAAATAATAAATAAACTGTAAACATAAGTCACGCATACATAAGGCGCAGAAGTTGAACCCTTGGCTTTAAAAGATTTATGTATGTATATACATGTGCATGTGTGTGTGTGTGTGTGTGTATGCCTAGCGGCTGGCTGCTGGTTGCCCCTTGATGGTTGGTTTGAGTGGTTACCCTGCCGCATAGCTTTGAGCAGTGAAATTTTAAAGCGCGCCCAAATAGTTAAGGTACAAATTCCTTAATAAGCAAACACGCCGAAAGCTAGAGAGAGAGAGAGAGAGAATGAGAAAGAGAGAGAGAGCGAGAGAGAGAGAGAGAGAACGGGAAGTGGAGTCTGTTACGTGTCAGCCAAGTTAATTAATAAATTATTAATGAACATGCACTGAAAATGTGGCACAAAGATTGACATGCACTCAGTAGGCATACGTCAGTAGTTAATTAACGGAGTAGTTCCAAGCAATGGGATGAAAGGAAGCAGTGACAGCTCCATTGGCGGCACCGGAGGCAATCCTCCTCCTCCTCCTTCAATTTATACAAATACTTGATAAATGACCGCTAATTGCGGGGATTGTTGAAATATTCGAAAGTTCATCAAGTATGCTGGGCCAAATTAAGATAGATTGAAGCGGTTCAACTAACGGTATCCACAAATAAATATTTCTATTTCGAGCTTTTGTTGCACATATTTTGTTGGCTCCGATTTGAAAGCTCGCTGAAATATTGCAATTTCACTTTATTTCATATTTGTTTTGTGTGGCTGATGGGATTAAGGGAACAAGTGCGTGTGTATGCGTGTGTGTGTGTGTGTGTGTGTGTGTGTGTGCGTGTGTGTGTGTGTGAGTGTGCGTGTGTGCAAATACAAATAATTAATTTAAGTGCCTGCTTTCTATTTATAATAAGCAGCAAATTTACGCGTTATACCAATAAATAAATAAGTAAAAAAGTTCTGATCGAGAGACCCCGACTAAGAGATACTCTAAACTTAAGTCTACACCTATCACAATAATATAGTATATATGTACAGATTTTCATCAATATAAGTAGAATTTTGTAGTAAAAGCTGAATTTCGTTCCGGGTTCGGAATACCTATTAAAAATTGTGAGTTTCATTGGTTATCGGTTATCGATGTCTGTCTATATCGAGCAATTGAACGAAACTGCAAAAACTTATAATCCAAGTTGCAAGCCTTCAGTTCTCACAGTCTCTGAGCGCGGCGTATTCAGAGAGGTCGAAATCAGAATCGGATCCAGAATGCATATACATATATACCTAATGGATATTATTCTATTTGTGGATGGAGTGTTATGTTGTGTTGTTATGGCATTGTCTGTCGCTAGGATGCTGTCCCGTTCGACATCAACTTAATGCTCCCAAAATGAACTCTGGATTCTTAATTAATTAATTAAGCTGCTGTTTAATAAATGAATACTTTCGTATAAATAATTATTAAGCTTGGCGAATGAATGCAATTAACAGTGCTAAGGATTAGCTTCTTCTACTTTGTGCCTTAATATACATATCAACGTATCATCTCTGCTCTTCTCGTCTCTTTCTGTCACGCTCTAGCTATCTCTGTCTCAGTGGATATGTCTCGCTGTCGTTGCCAGGCCTTGGAACGAAAACATTTAATTTTAATTATACGACTATGACAAACAATTTTGGCATTTTGACAACGAGCCAGAGGTGGTTGGGCTTGTGTGGCAAGGTGGGAAGAGGGGGAGGGCGGGGGTGGATGAATGTGGGATGCTGGGTGCCTGGGTATCAGCTATCTAACACTGTTGACGGCTGGCAATCGTCGAACTGCGAATGACATTTGGAGCGCACACAGAGCGTATGCGCGATTTATGTCCCATACCAAGGCAACTACAATGACAGCAGCAACAACAACAACAACAATAGCAACAGCAACAACGACAACAACAGCAACAACAGCAACAACAACAATTAACAATTCGATGAGCATTTTACAAGCAAACTCCGGGCCCAAACGGGCCAACACAAGCCAGCGTGTAGCAGGGGCAAGCGAGACGTGGAAGCGGACATAAACAAGCTAATTAGCCGGAGGCGAAAAGGGAGCCTCTGCTAATCAAAAGTGTATGTTGTTGTTGTTGTTGTTGTTGACAGACAAACAATGTGCTTCAGCAAAGCGATTTGATGTCAAAATTGTGCATAAATAGTTGCCCAAAACATGTTGTTGTTTGCAATTAAATTGTGTCCGACTAGCCTCAAACAGCGGCATTTAAATTTTGTAATTATGTTTAAGTGGCAGCAAATCTGGCAACTGATTTACACATTTTCATGTTGTTCAGTTCGCTTTAGAAAAACAAAAAAAAAAACCAAAGACAACGAATTGCGTGCAGCTGCAACTGCAATTTTGTGTTATTTATGTTGCACTTGTGGATATTGAGAGATGCTTGTCAAAGTGTTTCCCAGTTATGTGGCACGCTTGATCTGACCCTTGGCAAAGTATTTCCCAGTTATGTGCCACACTTGATGTGATTGTGAACTAGCTGTGACATAAGCTTATCACAAATAATTGAATTCCACAGTTGAGTTGAGGCAAGTAGCCACTGAAAGTGCAACCTCCATTCGATGGGAGCCACAATTGTTATTTGGCTCAAACTTAAGCAACTCAGTTGTTTGTCTCTTTTTTCTTCTTCTTATATATATATTATATGCATATTGTATGATATATAAGCAACAACTTAGAGTTGCATAGCTGCAGCCCAGAATTTGTAGTCGGACTGGTAAATGTGGCCAATTCTTGTTGGCTTTTAGTTGATGGCTATTTTGAACACTAAATGAACATTAAACAATCGAAGTTAATCATAGATGTGTTATTATATATATTATATCTGTATATTATTTAAAGTACAGTTATTTTGTTCTGTCACGAATTAGACAAACTCTCAGCTAATTGGAATTATTAGAAACCAAACTTTTTGCCAACTTGTGCAGAGTAAAAGTAAAAGTTTCCAGCTTCAAGTTTGCCAAAGATAACCTCACAAAATATGCATGGAATGAAGCTATATTATATATATAGCTATATTATATAGAACTTCGATGATAACGATGTGAGCAGCAGAATCACACGAATATATATAGAAAGTTTGCTTCCAATATCTTGGTAAGCAAAATGAGATGCCGACTGCGACTGATGCCTGGTACAAAAGGAAGAGCAAGGATCAACAGGATTGATCGATGTGTTTACGGATACAATAGTCAATGGATAGAACCTTCGGCACTTACCCAAAGAGATCTGTGTCGCTGCCCGGAAAGCTGATGCGCGGCGACAAAGGCGAGCGTCCGGCTCGCTTGAGCATGTCGTGAAGTCCGGGCGGAGCGTGTATGGGACTCAAGATGGTGATCTTGCGATTGGGCGGCGCCAGGAAGCCGCCGCTTAGTGTGAGCTGAGTGCGCATACCATGCGACGAGCTGCTGCTCTTCATCTCAATGGTCTCCGCCGACTTGGAGATGAGTATCGAGGATGATTGCTGTAGTCCCAGCTTGGACATCGATATCGATGGCAAGCCAACCGGCGATGCCTCGCCCAAGGCGACATCTCCGCTCGCCGCTGTTGGGTCATCGATCTGCGTGGATGCGCTCCGTATGCACTTTTCTGGCCGGGCACCGCTCACCGGCGTTGTGCTGGCCGCCGCCTCCGAGTGCGCCGATGTGGAGCGCACAAATTGACGCACATGCTTCTGATGGGCGGTTAGAAATCCGTGCGCCTCCGGCTGTTGCAGAAAACTCTGAAACTTGGATTTGGTGGCCCCAGCAACGGCACCACTAACAGCACCAATACCAGTTGCAGTTGCAGTGCCGCTGGAGCTGCTCACATAGCGTGTGCTGCTCCGCTGCTCGCTGCTAATGATCGATGTGGAGGATTGGGCCTTCAGCTGCTGTGCGATGACAGCTGCTGAGCTCAGCAGATGAGTGCTCTGCTCGGCAATGATGGCACTCGACTGCAGACTCTGGCTGCGTGCACTGCTCGAGATGATCTTCTGCTGTTGCATTTGCTGCATCTGTTGAGTGGCATTTGCAACGGCTGCGGCGGCGGCGCCGCTGCTGCTGCTGCTTGTGCTGCTGGTGACGGAAAATGAGCGTGTCGCCAATTTGCTGCTGGTACTGGTGCTGCTCGTGCTCGATGTCTGACTGTATTTCTGGGTATGCATTAGTTTTGTCTGCTGCTGCTGTTGCTGTTGCATCAGCAGCGGCTGCTGCTCGGACAGCGATGAGGCAAAGACACTGTCATCGCCCGGCGAGCTGAGCTCCAGATCTGCAATGGAGCGCACCTCGTCCGCATCGACCTCGCTGGGCGTGGTGATTATGTACTGAGGTGGCGCTATCGGAGCTGAGGCTGCTCCGTTGCTGTCGCTGTTGTTGCCAGACATTGTCAGTTGGTTCCGTTTCGGTTCGGTTCGGTGCGGTTCGGTTGGGCTGGATTACTTCTTGTTTGGGATTTTCTTTTGTTTGGCTAAGGAACACAAAATTTGATTTTTGTTTTTGTTTTTGTTTTGGTTTACGGTTTTAACTTGTTTGTCTGCGACTGAAACTTGAACTCATCTCAAACTCTCGTCGGTTTTCAGCTCTCGCTTTATTTCTCGCTCTGCTTCGCCGTTACAACTTTTGTTTTTTACTACGTTTTTTTTTAGCAACAATTTGCTCGCATCTACCTGGCATCACTTTCTTTCATCAAACGCATACCCCCAACACTTTTGCCATAAAGCGTTGCGCTCGAGCGGATCTGAATAGAAATCTAACAATTGGCAATAAGTGAACGAACAGCACTTGCAGCACATGCAGCACTTGCAGCACTTTCAGCACATGCAGCACTTGCAGCACTTGCAGCACTTGCAGTACATGCAGCACATGCAGCACATGCAGCACATGCAGCACATGCAGCACTTTCAGCACTTGCAGCACTTGCAGCACATGCAGCACATGCAGCACATGCAGCACTTGCAGCACATGCAGCACATGCAGCACTTGCAGCACATGCAACACTTTTCCCACCACAACAACTTCCTCTCAAAGTTAATCAGCATCATAGCAATTTAGACTTGCCATGATTGCAAGTTGGATTTATCAAGTGTATCTGACAAATATTAGATATTACATTCATATCTCAATGCTTTTCATTTGTTTTCATTTCTTCTTTTGCTAGTTTTCTTTTTTAGTATTAGTTTTACCGTTTTTCTTGCATTTTTTAGGTATTTTTTGTTATTAAATGCAGCAATTCGGAAAGGGGATTAACGCATACGTTGGTGCAAATTGAATTGAAAACTTTATGTGCCGTTACAAACTTGTGGCAAATGTTAAAGTGTTTTCTTGGTACACGCTGCATGCCACATGCTCGAGGGCTGCACAAAGTTGGCCCCCGCAACTCGAGTGCAACATGTAGCCAGACAGGAATTGCAGTTTTGATCTGGCAAGAAAATAAAACTAAATAGAAAAAAAAAACTTCAGCTCTATTCACTGAAGACACCTTGCCTCCACCCCTGTCCGAATCTGACCCCGCTCCACAGGGGCATAGCTGTCGGCCTTGGGCGATGTGCATGCCACAAAAAAAAAAGAAGAGAAAAAAGATAAAATAGTTTTCCTTTCTTGACTGCCAAGCGGATGTCGCATTTTTAATCCTCTTTTTTTTCTATGTTTTCTTTTTTTTTGCGTCGCTAACAAGCTGCATAATTAAGAGCACACATTTTGGTGCAGCAGCAGCTGTGGCAAAGTGGAAAACTATGCGCCTTGAGCTGTGACCATGAATCCCACCCAAATCACAACTCCCCATTCGCTGCAGACCTGCAGTCAGCTGGCCAAGACCGAGCTGGTGTCTGCTTATAGTGCTGACTATTGCCTGCGACATGTGCCATTAGTTGATTGGGCATGATCAATGCCGCACACTGGACATGGAACACGGGACATGGGACACGGGACACGGGACATGGGACACGGGACACGGGACATGGGACACGGGACACGGGACATGGGACATGGGACAACGCGGTCCTGGCAGCAGCAAAGTGCATTTATCAATCAATTGGCGAACAAGCAGCATTTATGTATCTCTATTGAGGCACACAGCTGTTGCACTCAGAAGAGCACCGAATTAACAGTTAACAGTCTGTCTTTGTTAAAGATGCTTTTCTTTTGGCATATAAGTTAATAACAAGTTGCTCGATCTTTGGCAAGGGGTAAACTACTACAAAACGCGACTTCCTCAGTGCTATTTTTTCAGCATGCACTGTATCACTGCTTCTTCTTCTTCCTGCTTTTTTTGTTGTTGTTTTTGTAGGCAATCTCGGTTAGTGAGTGTGTGTTTGTGTGTGTGTGTGTGTGTGTGAGTGTGTGTTGCAATCAGACCAAGTGTGTGTGGCACATTAAACACGAATGCACGGGCTTCAATGGGCTTATGGTATTGCAATTACGTTAATTAAAAATGGCAATGCGAGCTGGCCATGGTTAAGGAAGGCGCTCAATTGTCTTGGCCAAGTTCAAGAGCAATCCTTCACAATGATAATAACAGTGTAATTTTGTGTGCTCAATTTGTTTCTGAATAAATAAGCCGAACCACAAATTGCACTTGCTGGTGAAATAATTGTGAAATGGTCGGAATCGAGAGAGTTGTGTGGGCAAACCGGTTACGAGGTGTTCACCCTTTGGGGGGAGGAGAGTCTTCCAACCTCTCATGGCCTTAACATTATTCAGGGTTTGCAATTGATTGCGCATTGCTCGAGTCAGTTTGCCCTTGCCCTTGTCGCTTGCTGCTTGCCGCTTGCTGCTTGCCGCTTGCTGCCTGCCGCTTGCTGCTTGCCGCTGGCTTGGCGGCATTTTGCATTTCTGATCAGATGGATGTTTGGATATTGCTTCCTCCAAACCCATCCCTGCACTCAAAGTAATTGCGGTGGATAAAAAATTGATTGCATCATTGCAATTAGTGTGGGGCTTGTGCCGAGCGACAGCTGTCGCTGCATTGTTGCATAATGCCGATCCCAATGCAAACGCGAACCAATTTAATTTGATTTGCTTGCAGCTAAGCCCAACCGGCTGACCCGCCCCGCACCGCCCACTCGCTACCCAACTTCATGTGTTTACTGTGCGCCTCGTCTGGCATTGGCCATGTACATACATGTATATATATATAGCCATATATATGTGTGTAAATATTTGATGTGCTCGGGCACATTTGATTTGCTCAGTTTGAAGGCTGCCCATTCTTCAAATCAATGCACTCAATTTGCATGTCTCAAATCACTTTCACTTTCACTTTCTCCTTTTCCCTTTCTCCTTACCCTATTTTCTTTTTTATTTTTTATTCTGCATTCATTGTGTTATTCATTTATTATGGATTATGCAATAATTGGAGCAAATTTGCATTTAAAATAAATATTTGATTTTTGCCTTAAACATTTTCATTAATTCCGCATGATCGACTATAAATCATTTATAGATGACATATTTATGGAGCATCGTGTGTGTACTTTGTCTGCAATGCTAATTAGTCCATCAATCTTTTGAAATTGCACATATTGTATATAGTTCGAAAGATCAGCGATTTGATGGAACGAGTTCAACTTTGTTATATAACTTCAAATGTCAAACATAAAACCAGCGAGAATGTTTTTCACTTTACTTTTTTGTACATTTTTGTACACTTTGTTGATTTTAAAATGTTTGCTGCGCATGCAAAGGGCTTATAAATGATGTTGGCCAAAATGCTTGAAGCGATAACCTTTTGGGATTCCTGGCCTCGCTGCAATACAACATGATATATGGCTAATGATGTTGACAGCACGCTGGCGAAAAAAGCTACACAAAATTGCTAACAGTGGCGCTTTTTTGGCTTTAGTTGCTGTTAAGGGGGGGGGGGGGGGGGGGGGGGTCGCTGCTTCTGAAAAGTGGGCGTGCCAGCAAACACACGCCCACACATGGAGGCGTGCCTACAAGCAAACACTACATGGATAGCTGCACAGCTTTGCAGTACAGTTTGAAAATAATTTATTTAAAAAAAAAAAATAGTTTTTTTTTTTTTTTTATTTTTTTTATTGATATTCTGGTAAATGGCAGCTAAGTAAATGAAATAATTCAAAATCGCCAGTGTATTGTAGCTGCGATAATGGCATGCCAAGGACAGTAAATGTCAGTTGGCATTTAAAATATTTACAACCTTGACGTCAATCAAAATTAGCCATGTGGATTTTATGCCGGGCTTCTTTGGCAGCTTGCGAATTACCACTGATTAAAATGCACTTAACGTGAATAATTTTTCGTTGACATTATTATTATTTTTGTTGCTGCTGCTGCTGCTGCTGCTGATGGTCTCAGTTGCCATCAAAGCCAATTTAAAGTTGCCTTCGTATTTTCTTTTTTTTTTTAATAAATCTACCATACGGCTGACCTTCAGCATTTTTATGGGAGTGTGTGCTTGTGATTTCAATTTAATTTAGTAAACATCCTGCAGCCTCCTCCCCCACAGCTAAAGCGGCAACTCAGCAGTCAGCAGCCATTGCAGGTTGAAATATAAAAAATATATATATCAAAATCAGATTGGGGCAGGAGACACCATGGTTGAGGCTTAACCTTAATTAAAATGCTGCGTTTATGTTTGCTGTCTTTAATGCTCATAAATTATATGCGAAATTCTACAAAATTCATTTGAATTTTATATTTTATTATTGTTGTTCGCAAACATGAATGGAAATATTTGAAAATAAGTGTGAAATATAGGAAAACATAGAGATAAGCCATGCCATGCCACGCATATATTGCAGATTGTATGCCAAGCAGTATCCTTGTAGCCGAATCTAATAAACCATTTAACGGTTTAGTTTGCACATTTGGCCAAAACTAGATTATCGCCACAATTTTCAACGAGTTGTGCCACTGACTGCCTTGTATATATTAAACATTCTGGGGGGTCGGATCCGGGTCTGAAACCGGATGCGTTTGACGCTACGTATAATTTGTGAAAATTTGTCATCGTAAATGTTTTATATGGCACCACAGGGGGTGCCATGCAATTTAATCAAAGCTCCCTTATTAATGAAATACCGCCGCGCACATCCAAATGGAATAAGCCAACCAAGTGAAATTATAGGCGGCATTCAGGACTAGTGAACCATGCCTAAGCTCACCCAAGTTGTACGTGCGCCAGGTGGTGGCGAAAGGGGTGGCCAGTGACAGTGGCAGGGGTAGTGTAGTGGAATCACTCGCTTCCTTGACAACACGACAATCATAAGCAGAAAGTTCGAGACACAAAGCCAAAGTCAAAGTCAAAGCCAAAGCGAACCAGCAGGCAAAATGTTCCAAAGTATTTAATATATTTGGAATGTATTTGACATGCAGAGCGAAACTGAACAACAAAATTATGGTTGCAGCCATGCATTGTAATAATACCTGATCCTAAAGGTTGATTTAGGAAAATGTCATCTCTATGTATATCAAAATATTATTACAAATTGGGGAACCATCACGGCCAACTATATACTATTATCACTCAAAAGTGTTTTCCATTACTGGAATGAGGTACTTCGAAAGTTCTTCATCTATGTGTGAGAAGCAAAGTGGCCATTTTCACATAGAGTTCTCAATTTGATGTTGCACAGTGTAAACGAGTTAAATGCAGAGCAAATGAATTCAGTGATAAGCAACTGGCACGCGAAAGTGGTGGGCAATGAATTCAAAGGCGGAGCAAGTCAATGGGGCAGTGAGTAAGTGATAGGGCCACAATACAAATTCTACACTGTTGGCCATAAATTTGCTTAATTTATTGTGCGTGCCACATGGGCCGGCTTTTCTTATATTTTTCTGTATTTTCGGCTTTAAGCAATCGAAATTAAAGTAACGAGCTTAAAGACGGCTGGCAAGACAAAGGGTGTGGAGACGATGATGATGATGGTGATGGGGTGACATCGTTTATGCCACAAAGCATACCTTGTTGTTGCTGTCTTAAAGGCGACACAGAGGCCTGACCTTTTGATGGTCAGCTCGTTAGTGGTCTAACGGAACGGGGGCGGCACTGACGCTGACGGCAAATGCGGAAACGGCTTCTCTGTGATATGTCAAAAGCAGCCGTTTACTGCGATACTCTTTTGGTTTAGCTTACTGTCTTGTTTGGCAACAATTGTTCATTCCTGAGGCTTCACATAACATTTGCTTCGCTGCTTTTGCCCGCCCTTGAAGCGAATAGATGAGATAGTTTGCGAGATATTTATGCATTATATGCGAAAATACATAAACACCTGCAAACAGACAGCTCACATATTGGCTGCATTACTTCAGAGGTTTCACACAACTTGGGGGCCCGAAACTCGCACCAAGAAGAAGTTGTACAAGTTGCCATTGGCAGCTGTCCGAATCGGAAGCTGATGAAAATACGCAATGCAATATCTCATTCAAGGTACAATAGCAAAATTAAGTTAAATGATTATAATTCATTATCGATTGTTATCCGAATGGGAAACGTCTCCCATTTCAGATTGAAGCTTTCGTTTGCTTTCAATACTGTTCCATTCTGTTTACAAATGAACATTGATTAATCTAATATTTCAGTGTATTGGTTGTTGGTTGTTGCTGTTGCTGTTGCTGTTGTACAGGTTGAATAGGTGTGCTGTCTAGCTGTGAAAAATGTTGCGTAATCGGCAATCATTCCATCAGTCAGGCAGTCAGGCAGTCAGGTAGTCGGTCTGTCAGGAACTCATTGCTTGGACCTGAGTTGGGTCACCCGCTCAACGCGCAACTTTCTACCCTCGAAAGTACTCACACACGCACACACACACACACAAACACACACACAACTGACAGCCATGGGCAAAAAATATTGAAAGAATTACGAAGCTACGTTCGCTACGTGAACAACAAAGAAACCAAAATTGGGGTCGTTCGACGGAAGCGCAGCACAAAATGCAAAATCGATGTGGACGAAAACTTGAGCAATTTTTATTTTAGCATTTAGGCGGCTTCAGAGCTTTAAAAGCCATATAGGAAGCTGTCTCAACGGTGGGCATTTCTAGCATTGTCCTGCCTCGATATCGATGTGTGTGTGTGTGTGTGTGTGTGTGTAAAATATCTACTTGGTTTGCTGTGCGCTGTTCGCAGCGAAAAGTGTGTGTAACTGTGACAACCAATGCAAACGTTTGCCATGCTGTGCCACAGATATTTTGCAGCAAATTGTTTTGTTCACACACACACACACACACTCGCACACTCGCACATGTGCATAGCTTAGCCGAAAATGTTATGTGATATGCTTGCGTCAACCTGTATGGATGAGCATCCCAATCCAAAAAATGTTGCTGACGCTGTCCAATTCTTTTACTGCAGGCTCTTCCACCATGTTGCGTTGCTTCCGTCCGGTGTCAAAATATTTATGGGTTTTTAGATAATTTCACACACACACACACAAGCGCACACAACTTGTAATGGTTGCCATTTTCCGGCAAATTCATTGTCATTTTTATTCGTAGCATACTTTTCAGGGCGATCAATTAAATAACAATTTTATTCCATAAATATTAAACATACGATTTGCTCATGTAAATGCCATGTAAATTTAAATGTTCAAAAACAACAACGTTGCTCAAATCATGTATCATAGATACCCTATAGAAATTGGATCGTTACGGAATTAATGTTTTGGTGTCTATATATTAAAAGGAATTGCTAAAAGCTTAAACTGTATAATCAAGTCAGTTGAGTGGCTGTTGTTGTCTGCTTTCTCATAAGAGCACTCAGCCCTAGAACTTAGATAATCATCGTACCTTAGCAGCCAAAGGCATATCTATTCTAAGCAAAAGTTACAGGGAAATGTTACACACAAACACATATAAAGCATTTTGCAGATGTATGAATAAATAAGTTATTTTTGCGATCGTTCATTGTCTGGACTCTTTTGGCCAATGAATTTCATGAATTTAAAATTGATTTTCAATTTGGGGCATCTTTCATTCAGTGAATGTAAGACTGACTGCCACGTTTAGTCTTATTATGCACCACATCAGTTAGTTAATGGTTACAGGGTAGAAACAACAACAAATTTATCGACTGAAATGATTACAGCTGCCAGGAAGTAGGCAATGGAACAATATGAACTGATGCCAGTCGTTTAAAACGTGACCACAAATGATGAGGCGAATTGTGACTGAGCCAAACCAAAAGCTGCACTCCAGCAGCTGCACACACACACATACATATATATAAATATATATAGATATGTAAGAGGCATTTGTGGCAGCTATCATTTGTCATCTGCATTTGCGGTTCGTGCCACACAACCTGAGGCTGCTGTTCCAGCGTTATTCTATTTCCATTTCGCTCTATTTTATTTCATATTATTTCAGTCGCTTTTGCTCTGACTATTGAGCTGCCTGACTGTCGAGCTAACCATTATTGTCGATGGCAAAATTGGTATTCGTGCAAAACAAATGCTGACGCTATTAAAAGTTGACAGGCCTTAAAGTTTATGAAGGCGAAGACTACTTAAAATAAAAGACTAAGGTGATGCTTTTCGATATTCAAGTTAATGCGCTCCGTCGTCTAATTAAATACATGCCACAAAGTAAATGGGCCAGCATTTAGCCAGGCAACTGGCAACCGCTCTCTCTGTTGTCGCTGTTGTTTGTAGTTTGTTTGTGCGAGTCAGCTGCTTTGTTCCCCAGCCGCTTGTCTAAATATATATTGTTTATTTTCATTTATTTGGAAACATTTTTGTGCGTTCACCGCTTTTCAGTTTACAGCTTTTCGTTTTCCGTTTTCAGTTTTCCCATTCTGTTTGCTTTGCTTGTCTTATCTATCTCCCTCTCTCTCTCTGTCTCTCTCTCTCTCTCTCTCTCTCTCTTTCTCGCTTATCTCAGTGACTCTGAGTGATTTGAGTACTTCTTTTTGGCCTCTTTGTCTGTGCTTTTGGTTTTATTCGCTGAACGCCTGAAAGCATGCTTTAAGTTTTTCCGACATATTTTATTTATAACTCCATTTATTTGCTGAGCCTTGCGATAATCGAAATGCTTTAAGTTTGTAACCGAACGTAATTATCGCTCGCTTACTTAATCTAGAATCTAGCCACGCCCACAAACTCGCTCGCCCATAGATATGATTCATACAGCAGCAATAGGTTTTTGGCGTATTGACGTTGTCCCTGGTTGCTATCACAACGTGATGAAAATTGTTTATCTAACTGGGCGCAAGATACTTGACTGAAGTACGGGTTTTCATTTTCATTTCTTAGTTATGTGCCAGAAGTGTGCTCCTCTGTAATATTAAGAACAATTTTGCTGGAAATTCAGTAATTGTTTGTTGTTTTTTTCTCTTTTTTTTGGTCTGCGTATCACACTGTGCATTCCTCAGTGTGTTGTTGCTGTTGCTGTTGCTGCTACTGCTGCTGCTGCTGCTCGAGTGCTCACCGATGTGGAAACCCTTGCGCAGACACAGCAGGAGATAGGACAGGCAGCAAGGTGGCAGCTGAGCTGACGAGTGGCAGGCAAAGGTTGCACGGTTGCTTCACGACTTTTAGTTGCCAAAAAGCTGAGCGGAAATGGAAGCTGTTGTTTGAGCATGTCCTGTGCTTGTGAGAGCTCAACACGGAACGACAGGATGTGACACGACACGACACGAGACGGCAGTCTATCTGGCTGCGTTGCAAGTATGCGTGCGAAACTCATATGGGTGCGTGTGTGCGTGTGTGTGTACTTTGCTTGGCTTGTTGCCTTTGTTGGTGCGTGCCCCGGCGACTACATTTCAACATTTGTTGTATATAAATTAGTAGGCAAATAAAATTTAAGGGTCAACAGCAACTACAGCAAAAACAACAATTATAACGCTGAGTGGCAGCCCAGCACAATGGTGCTAGCCTGCCTCATTAAAAAATGGTTTTCAAATATTAATGAAACTAAGCTAAGTCAGCCCACATATCACGCTGTCTGCGTGTGTGCAAATTGTTCCAAACTTTTTGTCACAGGTGCGACAAAAAATGTTGCTTACGATCCAGCATGATTTAAAAGCCAACGCGGAGATCCTTTTGAGACCAAGTTTTAAGGCTGCACGGAAATAAAAGCAAATTTATACCTTCAGAAAATGGAGTTTCGCATTTTATTTATATCTTTTGAGTTTACGTTCAAACAGTAAACAAACGTTTTATTATTTACTGGTTAGGAGTATCGCCGACTTTTGATCCTTGTCAGAGAATATGCCACATTTTTTATTTACAACACTCGAGTATTGTTCAACCATTTGTTGTACGAAATATTGAGTAAATTTTATTTTATATTTCGGTTTGCATTTGTTTGATATTACTTTGATTTGACGTTGCTAGGGCATAATTTGCCATAATTTGTGTGTGTGTGCGTGTGTGTGCGTGTGTGTGTGTGTGTGCGTTGCATTGTTGTTGGTGTTCCGTTGTTTTGCCGTTGTGGTTACCAGTCTTTTCCTTCTTTCTTTCGTTCTTTCTTTTTTTTTTCTACATAATTAGAGGAGTCTTTTATTTTCATTGTTATGCAAAAAAGGAAATTTGTTGTAGCACACACCTACACCTCCACCACACCCACACACACAACCACACCCACTCCCACAACCAAACCCACGCCTCCCCTCGCCTGATATTATACACTCCACGGTCTGCGCGGCATTGCCCATAGAAGTCAGTATACCAACCAATTTCCAGGCTATGGCCCGAGAGATGTTTCGGATGCTGTTGCCACAATGTTTATCCGGCTCTGTTGTTTTAATGCCTTGCACTCTTAAGGTATCTGAGTTGTGTCAAGAAATTTGCTCAACTTGATATAATGGGTTCTTAAAGCTTAATGTGAGTGCAAAGAAAGAGAGAGACAGAGAGAGAGAGAGAGACAGAGAGAGAGAAAGTAAGAGAGAGTAAGAGATATACTCAAGTATAGCTCAATAACATGTATTATTATTAATTTTGTATGACAGAGACTAAGACTTATTTATTTAATATTCATGTGCTCGGTTTTTGCCAGCTTGACATATTTGTTTGTATAAATTATCCTTGGCTTTAAGGACCCTTGTCATTGTTGGCAAGGGCATATAAGCTGCGGTGCGTGTGTTTATGGATTTTTGGTTGCTTTCTTATATGCTTTCGAGTTTTTTTTTTTTTTTTGTTGTTGTTGTTGTTTGTATTTGCTTTTTGCTTTTATTTAAATTATGCTTGTGGCATAAATTGGCCTCATGTGTTTGTGTTGCTTTGTGTGAGTGTGTTGTCTCTTGAACAAATTTTGTGGACATGTGTGTGTGTGTGTGTGTGTGTGTGTGTGTGCTGTTCTGTTGGGTCTCGCTTCTTACAGTGCTGCCATCGATTTTCATTGTTGGGCAAGAAAGACATTGTGTGGAGCAGACAAGATAAACGACAATAAAAGCGCAGGAAACAAGCTCAAACCAAATAAGCAACCAAACACATACTATGAAGCAAGCTAATGATGTTGCCGATGCTGTTGATGTAACTGCCACTGACTCAGTCAACAGGTTGCTGCTTATTTGGCTCCCCCCCAGGGGTGTGGCACGTGTCGCTGGTTTTTAGAAATGTTTAGCATTTGCTTTGTGCCTCTTTCTAATGCAACTGATATTCCGAGTGCCACAGTTTTATTAGGGATTTGAAGGCAAATGATTCCACTCAATTAGCATTTTGACGTGCTAAACCAAATAAAGCTCAAGATTCAACTCATTACATTGACGTTTCCAACCGCCATCCGATTAACTTGATAACGTTTCCATAAAAATGTTAAAAAAAAAAACAAAATGCGAATCATTAATCGAGTTGGCAATGTGAATTGAATTCATGTGGAAAGGTCGACTCACTTGGGCAAATAATAAATGAATTATTCTGCAAAGTTGCATTTGTGCAAATTGTATTTTGATTCAGAATTTTAATTTGAAAATTGAATTTTAGCTTGTTGCCGAAACGTAACCTGCGCAGCAGTCTAATTGGAAAATTCGTAATATTGTCAACAAGCTGTCCAAGCTATTCTACAATTTGGCACAATGTTGCCACGTTAACTTCTCAGCCATCATGAAAATGCCTTCAAGTGCAAATACCTGAGTTGTTTCAGCATCAAAGACCAGTCCAGAATGGCAAAGGCTTTTCAATCCCTTCAGCCATGTCAGAGACACTATATGGCCATTCGTTGCGAGTTTGAGAGACGCTGGTAAAGTCAATGTGTCCCATGTCCCATGTCTGCTCTATCTGCCATCTTGAATTTATGTAACTTGTTGGCCGACGACAGTCTATATAATTGAAGATGGGACGATACTGAGTCAGTGTAGCTATTCGCCTCGAAATCAATTTGTGAATACTTGGAAAAGTTATCAAAGATTTGGTATGCGCACAAATTATTAGCCAAAAATGTGCTAAGTGGCTTATGAGCAATGCAATCAGGCATTGAGAGGCAAGACGCCACAGAAGAATTTGGCATGGCTCGTTTTGCTGTACTAATGCGTAGAGGCATCATATATGATTCAATTGTGCTGCCATCAAAAAGACTGCCTCATAAATCCGCTTAACGTTGAGCAGTCCATGCCCAACTAGTATTTTCCCTCTGTGTCCATTCATCTATGCTTTGCTGGATTGGTTTCTACGTTGGTCAGTCCAGAGTAAGTGAATATTTTACTGCCACTCGTTGGCTTACAATTCCATTTCCATTTGCTAACTGAATACCTTGTCAGCCTTGCCTCATCTACTAAGTCTATGTGCCTCAAAATGCAAGGCGATGTGCCGCACGGTCGATACTTTTCATGCATTTCTAAGCTGCTACTCAAATTGATGTTTTTAATCTTCAAAATACTAAACTAAAACTCATTTCAATTTCTCAATTTCTGAAAAATTGGATTTACGCTGCTCAATTTTGATGATTTATTTATATAGATATATAGATTTAAATGCCCAAAGTCTGAGAGAAGTGTTCCTTTTACTTTTTTTATTCCCTTCATTTTGCAGCAGGCACAAGCATATTTGCTAAGTGGCAAGTGGTAACTGGTAACAGGTTCTCATTTCAATTCGATGAAAGTGCCTTTTTTTCCAACTGCAACTGCAACATCTGCTGCACGGCATGCATATTGATAACCAATTTTCAGAGCTACATCTTCGTCAATGGTTCGCAAACAGTTGTCTTTTTTTCTCATTCTAGGCTTTCTAGCAGTTCTTCTTCTTCTTGCTGTTGTTTTTTTTTTATTGTTGTTGTTGTTGCAGTTGCAGTTGTGAACCCGCCCACTTACTTGTGCTGCTCTGCTGGCTGCCACTAGTGACTTATGCAAAATATTTGCATTTCTCCGACAAGCGACAAGCAATTCTGGTGGCACAGAGCGGCAATACAAACAGCGATTGGCATTGTTGTGTTGCCTGGCGTGGATGGGGCAGATTCTGTTGCTTTGCACAATATATGTCGGACTTGAAATCGTAGTTACACAAATGTCACAGCATGTGTAAAAATGGCAATGGCTGTACTTCTGCATTTATGCTTTACCACGATCGAGTTCAGTGTTTGCAATGCGAAACAACTAACAGAGTCAGTTAAGAATGTGACTGTTGCAGGTTATGTCGATTTTCTGTATACCTTGATGGGGTCCGAAAAAACATGTTAACATATTTGAATATGTGCGCCGTCACATTACACATTAGCCGGGTAAAAGCTAGTTAGCGTCATAATGGGCGTGGTCAACTTGATTAGCGACATAAAACAAGTTAACGACGGCGCTCATTATAGCCAGTCCCAGCAGATGTCAGCCAAGTTTTAGTTTCAGAGGATGCCAAGCATCCAACAAAGAATCAAAGCACCCAACAAAGTTTTTCCTTTTTTTTTTCTTCTTCTTTTGGGTGGGGCATCATTTATCGGTTACTTACTTCCATGCCACTTGCCGAGCTTTCGACACCCCCGTGCGCTGTCCCGAACCCTTTCCAGCGACCCCTAAACAAATCAAATAAGAAGCATTCACACGCACACTCACACACACACATACACACACACATGCGGCAAACACACACACACGTAATTAATCATGCGCTGTGGGGGTAGCCGAGATGGCGAAGATGCACATGGGTCTTTCGGTTTTAAAGCAGCGGAATTAATAAATTTTGAATACACAACATGAACAAAGGAAGGAGGGGAGAAGGAGTCTGAACTGTGGAGGAAAGGAAAGCCAATAAAAGTGATGAAAGACTTATGAAGCGACGACGGTGGCAACATTGCCAACATTGGCCACATCGAGCCAAAGCCAAAGAGTAAAGAAAAAATCGCTACCACGCTGCGTATACGTGATGAATGAAGGCACAACACAGAAAGCCAATAAAATGTCGAAAAAAAAACGGCAATAACAATTGCACGAGCAAACAGCAAGTGCGTGAAAAAAACCAAGCACACACATTTCATTCAATATATGTGTGTTCTACTGTACAGCGAAGCTTGACTAAAAGATACCGCGTTTAGTTTAACAATAGCCATGAAGTCAACATAATACATTTTTTATTTTGCCATAAAATGTACACAACTGACTGAGTTGAGATGAAGTGCGAGTCTGGCCAAATCAGATTTCCAATTGATGTAAATTTGAATATGGAATTGTGGCTAATCAAATGATGTTTGTTTGAATTGCATTAATTAACACATGTTTGGCTGATTTCAGTTATCGCTTGGGGCAGCATTTGTGTAACTTGAATCATTCCATTGCATTAGGTGGACAGGGTATCTGATGTTTTGCTAATTAGCAGCAGTTCACTGCTGCTGACTGCTTTCATGGCAAGACAAAGGCAGAGCGAGAGAGGGAGAGAGAGAGAGAGAGAGAGAGAGAGAGAGAGGGGCAGAGAGAGAGAGAGAGAGAGAGAGACGCGGACAAGTTAGTTGAGCGTATTTGTTGCAAATGCCACTCATTATTAAATAAAATTGACTGGGAGCCCATTCGTTTTCCAATTCGTTGCACCATTCGTTCTGCACCATTGCGGAACGTGTAAGCGGTAATAATTGAAGTTGACGTTCGGCGAGGATAGACGCGAGCAGAGCAGAGATGCAACTGGCATTCAGCACAATTACATTTGCAGCTTGCAACTTCAGGCAGCACAATGTGGCGTGTACACCTTTTTGTTATTTTGGTGCATTTTTAATGTCTGACCTGGACTGACAGCAATACAACCAGGGGTAGATGGCAGATGGAAGACAGTGAGAGATAGAGAGAGAGAGATAGAGAGAGAGGGACAGAGAGAGAGAGAGAGAGAGGAGCGGAAGTGTGTTTGAAATAAAAGGGTATATATGTCCATTACAGGCAACTGCAAATGGCTTGAGTTGGGTCGTGTGGCTAAAAACTTTGCTCTCGACTCTGAGTTTGTTGCCATCCAAACTTTTTGGAAACGGCCGGAACTTTTAAGAGTGAAATTCCATATTTAAAAAGTTTCGCCTTATGGTTATCCTTATGCAAGAAACTGTTGCTAATCCCTGCAGCAAACTATTTAAGCTAATCAAATATTTTAATAGAGCCTAATAACAATTGGCAATCATTGCGATATCCAATGAGGCAGCACTGTGAAACTTATCTGATGTTGCGCCAATTGAAATGGCGACTCTTTCTTATCGCGGATATGCGACAATTTTATTTGGCTATTGTGTGGCATGGAGGTGTACAAACCCAATCATAATGAAACACGCAATCAGCTCGTTGCAGCTGCAGCCGGAAAGCTGGAAAGTGGGTCAATTGACAGAAGAGTTCCGGCTGATGCGGCTTGAATATTGAACAATTGCTTTTCGATTGCTACCCCCACTCTCAACCGCCTACACCCACCACGCCCCGCTATCCCGACCACAACACAGACGACACACAGGTGCTTAGTCATAATTGGCCTCAGCAGTGAGCCAAGAGCAGTGCATATTTCAAATGGCACCGAAGTCCAGTTGCTATCCCTAAAGAGTTAAGGTGCATTGTGTGTGTGCGTGTGTGTGTGCCTGTGTGCCTGTGTGTGCGGCCTTAACAACGCTAGATACAGTGATGAATAATAGTCTTGCGCCCAGCTTTTCTACAGAACTCATTGCGGCCACATCGTTAAAGTTTTTTTGTCTGCCAACTTTTATAAATGGCATAAAACTTTCGCAGCACCCACACCTCATAATGTTCAACTTGCACCTGATTCAATTAGACCCAAACGAGCGAAAAGAAAAATCTGTGGTTCACTTTGGCTACACGTTGGCCTCACTTTTGCTACACTTTTGCATTTGCAATTTGCATTTCTTTGGTAGCCGTCCTCTTTTCAGCATCGTCATCCATTTGGCAAAGTTAGTTATCAGTAATGACATTAAAGTTGACATGTCAGCTCAGAAGTCGATAGATTTATATAATCTTTCTGGTGATTCTACATAGACATTTCATGAATGCGACCAGCCAATTGATATTCTTCCCATTTTATACATACATATTATAATATATTGATCGATGATGTATAATACATTCGATACATAAGTGCTTATTTGAGTGTGCTCAAAAGCGCTGCTTATCAAAATTGGTAACATTTGGTGTTGTGCACACTCAAAAAACTATCGATTAAATTGATGTTTTTTTTGTTGATTTTTTTTTTTTTGCAGTTGAATAACAAAAAGTAATATACACACAAAAAATAGCGATAAGCATCTGAGCACTGTAAATCAAAAGCATTGTTTAAGCAATGTGCAAAAGTTAACAACTTAATTATTATTTGCTTTGAAGAGCTTATCAGTTTGTTTAAAAAGCAATATCATACACAATAACCAGCTATCGGGCAAAAAAAAAAAACTAACCAAGGGCGATAATACTATACAATATATGTATATGTATTATTCTCACGGATAAGCTATAGTTATCTGCGACTATCTCCTCCCATTCCAAAAACCGCATGTAATGTTCGACATATTCAATAGTTTCACATTACACGACTGCTAAGAGGAGAAGTATATAGACTTGTCGCATCGAATCCAATTTCGATCTCTAACGTAGCACAGCAAAGCTATTTGGCTCTTAATTAATTATAATTTGCACAGTTTGGCAAAGTTGATGGTCAAAGTTGAAAGTGGCCACAAGATGTTACTATTAGAGTTGAAGATTATTTTGTTGCAAATTGCTTGTTGGTAATATTCCAAAAGCTAATCTAAAGCTCATTGCAAATTCATACACAACTCAGGTAACAGGTAGTAGCAGTAGTATGTAGCAGGTGGCAGCTACAAAAACACAACAAAATGGCCGCCATAGAGCGCCGATCCGGGCAGCCAATCAAAAGTTCCGGTCTAGATGCCGGCTGCCAGGCAAAAGGCAAAATAAAAGGAATTTGAAATGAGTAAAAGGCTTGGATTTAAATGTTCTGCCTAGAAGTTTACGGAAGCCGACTAAAACCGGCAACGGTTGCAAAACTCACAATGTGGGCACTCCATTAAATATTGTTAAATTGCCGCATTACGTTTCAGTGAAGGGATTTAGAAGCAAACAACTTTAAACTTAAACAGGAAACGGGAAGTTGACTGACTGTCAGTGCTGCTCTTGAAATACCCTTACTCACCTACAACTACTTTCCTCAGTCGCATCTTGAGCAAAATCTGCATATTACTTGGACTTTGTTAGAACTGAGATGAGTACCAGAATACCGAATCAAATTGCCATCAGCAATTTGTGCTCATCTGCAGTAAATGTTACATGGCTTTTAACGAAATCAAAGCACAAACGTGGCACGTGGCAGGGTATCCAAAAAAAGGGTCACGAGCCATTTTCATAAATTTCAATTAGATTTAAGGAATTTGTTTTCCGCCTTTGCCAAATAGACAAGGAGACCAGAAACAATAATAGAATCAATTTTGCCAAACAATGTTTACGTGCTCCTCGAAATATTCGTTTCGCTGCTGTGTTTGGGCATTTGGGCACTTTGGGCATAATTAACTGATTCGATTAACGCGTAATTTCGTTTGGGGCGGGCAAAGATTCTCGATTGACCAGATTCCGGCATTTCGGCAAAAAAGTGAACGAGTTAAATAAATTATTCAATTATTGATTTAAAAACACTGCAGGCAAAAAAAAAACCAAAAAAAAAAAAGCAAATATGCATACAAAGTGTAAAAAGATTTTTTCATTGACTAATTGCCTGCAGAAGTAATAATAAATATTTCAACAAAATTATGCTCGAGCTGAGCAAATCGATTAATTAAACTTTATTTTTGCATTTGTTTTTATTGATGGCTAAGTGTGATTTGGCAAACGTTTTGTGTTGCTCAGTGTACATTAAAGGGAAATTGTGTGTGCCACAAATTGCAAATGGTTCAATGGCAATTAAGGCGTTTGATTGATGTGCTAATGATGCCATGTGGCTCTCCAGCTCTGTGCTCTGCTGTGCTATGCTGTGCTGTGTTGTTCTGTTCTATTTCAACTGCCTTTCAATTGTTTCTTATGTATAATTGTGCGTAATACTAGCTCATAAATATTTCCAAATTGAGCGTCAACTGGCACGAAACATTTGCGCTGTCAGCTGCAGAGTCTGTTGCTGGGCATAAATATTATCAGGTGGAGCTTGTGGACGCTGCGTGAGTTTTTGTTTGTGTGTGTGTGTGTGTGCGTGTGTGTGTGTGTGTGTGTATTTCATGACGAAGTGTCTAATACTACACACACACACACAAAACCATGCTAAATATCGAGTGAAAACCAAATTCTTTGAATTCTACACTGCTTCCTGTGTCACAAAGGAATAAGCACAAAGTGTGGCATGCGAGCTCAACACGAACGTAATGCTCATGATGATGATGATGATGATGATGATGATGATTACAATGATGATTACGATGTTGATATTGTGTTCGAACATGCTTATATGAGTACATGGCAGATGGCAACAACGCTTTATTTTCATGCCAGCTTTGGTGACCTCTATGAAAGCATTTCACCTTTGTCCTCTTGCCACAAAGAGCTGCAAAAACGTTGGAATTACAAATGGCAAGAACAGGTCAGCGATGGCATTGACTCTGCTCCCAGCTCGATGTTATTTTAGACCGCTCTGTTATCTTTGGCAACTGTCGTTGCCCTCGACAGTCAACAGTTGTGATTCTCATGTAATCGATCAAAATTTATCTGATAAATACGAATAAATTGATTTGAAATTGATACAATTGACGGGCCACGTAATGAATAAATAGCACAGATTATCCTGATATTGTCCATGTTTTTGTTATCATTTTTTTTTTCTTCGTTTATTTGTAATTCAATTCATCAATTAAAATATCAATTACAAGGAAAGATTGCAAACATTAATTGGATTAAGGGGAGTGCTCCCCGGTTTTTAACGGAACATCAACAATAAAAAATATACATGTGGATTACATGTGTGTGTGTGTGTGTGTGTGTGCAGATTATTTTATTTGAAAAAAAAAGAAGAAACCAAACATTGTGAATCAGATCGATTCATGCAAATGATAAATCAACTGAAATGGTTTTCGCGCGCTCAACTGAATGGTTTTAAAAGCAAATTGCAAGCTCTTTTTCCACAGTTTTCCACTTGGCGACGACGATGAAAATGTACTTGAAATTGCGTATACGACGCTATGTTGTCGTCGACTTGAATTACATCAAATAATTGAATTTGTTTGTTTGGCTTCAAGTTGCTTTTCATAAGCGTAAGGAAATGGCAGCAGTTTTCAAATGGAAAAAGAATTTGCTGCTTGCACACACACAAACACACACACACACACACACACACGAAACAAGATGGAAATAACAAGAAATAGCTTAGCATTTACATGCTCCACAATCACAAGTACAACCAACAAGAGCCAACAAGAACCACCAACAAAATCAACCACCCAAACACCCAACCACCCAAACAACCAACCAACCAACCAACCAAGCAGCCATGCAGCAAAATCAAATTGACTCATCGATTTTCGATATTTAAGCCGAGCTGTTTAACTGGTTGGAAACACAGCGGCAATCTTGTAGCAGCAAAATCGTTAATCACCATGAGAACTTTGATTGTGTCCAAGTCTGCATCGAATCTATCAGGAATGCTGCAAATCAAACTGAGTAATCTTAAACATACTGTTCCTCATTTATATTTACATTTATATTTGAGTATATGCTCGAATACTAGTTGCTAATTAGTACTGATATGTGATAGGTCTGCGGAAAATTCACATTGTTAGTGCACGAAAAGCGTTGTGAATTTCGACGAGCAAATTTGAATTTCTGTGTTTTGAGACTGTTGTTATTACATTTGCATATGCAATGCGAAACAGAGGCAGAGAGAAGCACATATAGATGGAGATGCAAAATCAATAGTTAATCGACCAATAGGAAAATCAGCGAGAAAATGTGAGATAAAGAGTGAGAGACAGACAGTAATTTCTGATTGGTGCAGGTGGTAAGCAAATTAATGAACATGTAAGTCACAATTGTTGTATGCATTCGAAATGCAGCAACCATTGTAAGCACAACTATCAACAGCTGTAAATGTCAAGAAGCACGACATGGGCAGTCAGTACAATTAAGCTATATATCTGCACTATGGACAGACAATCGAATTTCCAATATATGTGTGATATTATCAAAGCTGAAGCTGACAGACAAGTCCAGCAGCACTCAATGTGTTGTTTGTTTTCAAATTAAAACACATTATATAATATACAATATACAATATACACAGTAAACAATATACAATATACAATATAGAATCTTTAACATACAAGTCCCAGCTGTTAATGCACGGCGGGTGGGTCATGTGCTTCGATTTATCGACAGCATTTCTATTTGTACTTTTGGCACAAAATATTTACACAATTGACAGCTGCTCGATGCCCGCTGTTCGCTGCTGGCTGCTCGCTGCCGACGTCAGCAGCAAAAGCAGAAGCAGAAGCTGAAGCAGTAACAAAAACAGAAGAAGCAAAGGCACAAACAGAAGCAGAAGCAGAAGTAGTAGCAGTGGCAGGCAACAGAGCGCAACAGCACTTGTGCCATTCGCCTGCAGAGCAACGTGCCCCTCTACTCCACTCTCCACTATATTCTGCCACAAATGTATTATCTAAGCTTATTGTCACATAATCTCTGTCAACATAAAGCAGGCCGCATCCGCAGCTCCCCCAAAATGGCCTTAGGAAATACGCTTACTGTGCGGCCATTACAGTTTGCTAATGTGCTTGGGTTCTTCATAGAGTACTCTTTCGCTTGGCCCTTTGAGAAGTGCTCGGCGCATTCAATTACGCTTTGTGGCTGGCAGCCTCATAGGGCTGGGTCTGAAATTACCAGACGATAAGCCTCACTTACTCTTCTCAGCTCCATAATCTATTTTTAGTGTCTTTCTCTCTCTCTCGCTCGCTCTCTCTCTCTCTCTCTCTCTCTCTCTCTCTCTCTCTCTTTATATACATTTATTTGTAGGTTTATTTTTATTGGGTGAAAGTTTCTTTTTTCAAAATCAAAAGCTGTTTAAAACTATATTATGAAATTTGCGGACAAATGGTAAATGCCTGCTTCGAATTCAATATTACAGCTTCGCACAAATTGATCATTGAGATATTTTAAGAATGTTATCATTTATTTACTAATACTATTTACTTATTGTTTTCATTTTCTTAACTAGCTTAATCCATCCAATTTGCATCATGGAAAATCAAATGTTTTCCTATTCTCGGATTCTCAAATTGGATTTCTGAACGAGCTTTCAGGCGATTTCAACCCATAAATAATATAGTGAGTAGTTTTTCTTTACCCAAAATGGGGTCTTCAAGTGCAATAAAAGTTCGTTGTGAACTTTGGTGGGTTGACAATCTTTTCGCATTCGGTTTGTGCTTAAGCTTTTGCCACTTGTGAAGTAATTTTGCGTATACGCAATATTTCATTTATTCTGAAGCTGCAGGTTTGTGTGTTGCCTCGGTGAGTGTGGGTGTGTCGGGTGTGTGGCCTTGTGGGTGTATGGGTGCCTGTGGCTTTTCTTTTGCACTTATTTCATTTCATAAAATATACTCGAATGGGGAATCTTGGCTTAGTTGGCATACACGATTGCAGTTCCAACTTTATCTCACAACTTTGTTTCACAAGCAGCACATTATTCTAAAAACACATAAATATACGAAAACCACACACACACACACACACACACAACTCTAATCCATCTAACACAAGTGTTACAAAGTTGTTGTAATTAAATGGAGGAGTCGAGGCCAACAAATAATGAATAGATTTTGGCATTTGTGCTACTGATAAAGCCACTTGGCTGCCAGACTTATCAATCAATATGCGCCCATCACATTTTGTGGCATGTTGCATAAACTCATTCAATACAAAATGGCAGCCATAAACGTTCCCACGGCACACACACACACAGACACACTGTCAGTCACATATTGATTATTTATGCGCTATGTTGTTTCAGGCCCAGTTTGGCAAACAATTTGCATAGAGAACAAAAGCAAAAAATAAAACTTCGTATTAAGACGCAAATCCAAGCTGGCAACCTGTCTATCGCCATTCATTGTTGTTGTCATTATAATTGTTATTGCTGCTTTAGCGTGCTAATAGCAAATTAATGTCCACAATTTGTGTCAAGTTGAAGTTCAAATGGCCAAATCCAATTTATTGAGTGCTGCCACAGCACAGCATCAACAAACCATTTCACCAAATTGCTGACCGAATGGAAAATGTGAAAATTATTTTACAAACAGCGACCGCATGACAAAACGGATTTCAATGCACATCGCCAAATGTGATGAATTCAATTTGTAATTAGTGAGCCACCGGGTGCAAGCACAAAATGAAACATTAATTGGATGTGTCGAGGAAAACTCCAAATGGATGAATGGCGTTAAACTAGAGTGCTAAATTGCTTGTTAATCGAAATGCGATGTGGCAAACACAAAGTGCATGCCGCTTACAAAGTGGCAAGACAGATGATTGGCATTAGGGTGGCGCATTGACCACTGCGCCAAGAATATTCACTCGATATTAGAGAACTTTATGTTGAATGAATACAATTGTTGGCTAAGAATGCATACATTTCCTAAAATAAATAGAGCAAATAGTTTTAAAATACTTAATATATATTCGAAGACGTTGAAATAGCTCTTGAGTGTATTTATGAATACTCAGCGAATGGCATATGCTATGACTCAGCCGACAGGAATCCAACTATTTACTTAGCTATAAATAAATGCATATAAATATGAGTGTAGTCAGATGCAACAGTGTGAAAGTTAACACCTGAGATGCATGTTGCCTTAACAGGAAATCGAGTGCAGAATGCCGATGAATAGATTCACTTGCAGCTGTTCAGCTACAAGTCAAATGAAGCAGGTAATTTCGAATGTGATGCAGCTGCATGCTTACATTTTCTATTAACCAATCAAGTCAAGTCTTCATCTATATATATATATATATATACATATAGAGGGAGTCAGGCTCCTTAGTGGAAGTTTACTTTTCCATTTAAATATCAATTGCCCTTAAGGCACATGTGCCTCATGTAAAAATCAATACAAAATGGCCATTTGCCAACCACCCACAAAACCATCCACAGCCACACTAACAATTTTAAACGTCTGGGACCATTTGCGCAATTTGCTATGACAAAATCTGAGAGAATGTCAACAAGAGTGTTGCAATTTGCCAATCAGTGCAATATGCTATATATCATATATATATATATATACATATATATATATATAAATGTGTAAAGAAAAGGCCCAACAGTGGGTGAGAACGGAAGAGAGGAGGGTAAAGAGTTGGGCTTAAATTATACAACAGTAATTGACACTGTGTAAATGCAAATCCTTTAAGTGCTGTTGAAGTGCCAACCACTTGACAGACGAGTGGCAGGCGTCTCGGAAACCGCTGGCAGTTGGCAGCCACAGTTTTGGCTGGAGGGGATTGACATTGTCATGTCGAAAAGTGTAGACACACCTTGGCCATTGGCTATATTTAGCCAAATGTGGCAAATATTTAAAAAGCACACGCTTTATCTCAATCTTATCACAAGTGACACACATTCACACACAAATACGTATGTTGCGCACTTATCAAGACGTTCGAATCTCTGCCATATTCTCACAGCGAAAGAGAGAGAGAGAGAGAGAGAGAGGGTCAAGGTGGTGGCAGGGAATGGATGTTTACAATAAAAGTGTGGTTCACAGCCGCAATGTCGCCCATTAATTGCTGCATACGTCAATCGCAGATTTGATATATGTACACATGTACATATATCAAACATATATCATACAAGCATTAGCCATGTACACAACTTGTAGTCGATTTTTTTTTCTATTTTTTTTTCATTGTTATTGTTTTTATTTGTGAACTGTTTTTTTTTTTTTTTTGTGATACGAGCGTTTGGGTTCCGCGCAGAGACACGCAGCACTTATTACAATCGAACAAACAATGGTACATATATGTTATCTTATCGTCGCTAGCTGAATAAGACCCGCCGCTCAATGGTCCTAAACAGCTTTAAGCAGCCAGCGATACGATTGTGAAACGTGTCGCATTTCTACTAACCCGAAACCAGAAATAGCAAGCACACTTACTTCTGTGCGACACTGTGCCTTGACTGTTGCAAGGCAATCATGCCACACCACCGTCAACAGCAGCAGCAGCAGCAGCAGCAGCAGCAGCAACAGCAAATAGATGAATGTATTGCCATTCAACTCAATGAAATGCAGAATAAATGTCTGCATTAATCTAATTGCGATTACTCGTCTATCGTCTATCAGCTTAATGAGAGAAAATTTGATTGGGAAATGCTTTTGTTTGAACAAAAATGAACCTTTCAACAGATTAAACGAAAGTCTAAATAAAGTCGAATATAGAAGCTAAGAATTGTGTTAAATACTTGATTATCTGACATTGGGAACATGTTGATCCATCCATAAGACCGAATACTGATTGGCTTGATTCCCCCATGTCTTAGCAGTCCTATATACATAATATTTACTCTCCCAATAGTTGCCATTTAATATACTATATATATAGATGTATATTATTATTTCCGTTTAATAAGTCATTTGCTTAATTTAATTAATTAATTTAAAATTTAAGTTTCAACACGCTGATAATAATAAGGCATTCGGGAATGCATTCGAATGCACATAAAATGCAATAAAAGTTAAACTTTCGCTTTTGCTCAATATAAATGCTTGCGACTAATTGTACAGCTAATCGAATTAGATTAGCAGCCAAGTGCGCACTAAAAACCCTAAACGAGATCAGTTAACACTTATTAACTGCTCCTCTCGCGTTCTCCAAATCAGGCGCACACGCGGCGGATGCGCAATTTGATATACTATGTCCTCAACATAGGCGAGTTTTGGAAATATTTAAATGTTTTTCGAGTTTAAGTTTGAGTTTGAGTTTGAGTTAGAGTTTGAGTTTCAGTTTCGCAGTTTTACAATAATTGTTAAAAATGTAATTACATTATTTGTTTGCTTGTTAGTCGTCGCCGTCAAATTACCTTTTGTGTTGCGGTTCCCTGTGCTCTTCCTGTTGTGAACCTTTCGCTTACGGTTACGATGCGTTTACAATGTGTTTTTTTTTGTTTTTTTGTTGATTTGTTTTGTTGTTCAGGTTATTGTTGCTGGTGGGATGTTTGTTGTTCTTGTTGTTGGTGGTGGTGGTGGTGTGGTGTTTAAGTTGGGCGAGTGCCCCCAACTTGACTTACGGCACAATTTGTTTCGTTTTTAATTGCTTTTAGCTTTTGATTTTTGTGTTTCTTTTTACGTATGGTGCGTGTTTCAGTTCTTTTTTTTTACATTTATATATATACATATATATATTTATTTATTTTTGTGGTAAAAGCGTCCAGAACTGTTTGGTATTAACGCGCAAAGAGTGGAAAACAAAGATGAAAGTTTAATACACACAAACAAAAATGCACAAAAGGAAAAAAATACACTCCCATCGGTGTTCGGTGTTGTTTCTCATAGTATTATTATTATTATTATTATGATTATTATTATTATTATTATTATGTTATTAGTCTCATTTATTGTGCTTCCTTCCTTTGGAGCATTCAAATTTTTCCTTAAATATTTCATGTCCTTGTTTTGCACCTTTGTCACTGTGGCTGGCTTTCTGGCCAGCAACAGCTCGGTCGCTGTTTGCGATTGCTTTTGGTTTTGGTTTTGGTTTTGGTTTAGGTCTATTTTTATTCTCATTTTTATCGTTAAATTTGTCGCTTGTCTTCGATGTTGCAGAGCACAGAATTCATACACTCGACTGCGCGTTCTGTGTGTTTTATAAATAAATAAGTTTCACATCAAATGGCCACCAAAATGAATTTTTAAGCCCAAGCCCAGCTACACACACACATACACACACACACACACGCACACACACACCTGCAAGCATACCCACATACAAATACAGACAGATGGAGAATGTTGTCTGAATGCGTAGCTGTATACATGCAACTACCCGCACTTAGTTGCACTGCGGCATGCGCTACTTGTGCTACACGAGCACTTAACATAGCCGCAAAACGCCAAACAATTAACAAAGAGGCGAAAATGGTCAACTTGATGAATTCTCAGAGACATACCCTAACCAACAAATAAGTATACCATCCTGCGTTCGCTTGCTTTGTCACATTGCTCATAATTATACTGGCACAGAGAGACGAACTTGATTGGATACGATGACAAAACTTGGAATTTGCAAAGTTTACACTTTGAACATCTATATTTATATGGTTTTTTTTTGTGGCAGGGCATTCTGCAAATCGTTCATTAGTCATTATTCAAATCACGCAAGTCGCTTGACGAATATTTTTAAATTGCTTCAGCTGCCCACCGAACATAAAAATGTGCTAATTTTCGTAGACATTGTCGTTGTTTGGTTTGGTTTCGTTTGGTTTTTATGATGATGTGTTTTCGCTGAACGATTCTTTATTTCTTTTTCGTATTGGTGGTCGTCCAATAATTTTGATTGTTGCCAAAAATTCTTAGACATTCGGCCGCATTCTTGCCTGCCCTGGGTCAAATTAGGAGAGGAGGTGTGGAGCACCCCACCCAAAAGACAAACACAGTGCGAACTGTCTGTCTGGCTACTCTGGTTACCCACCATCTTATTATGTGGCAGGTAGGGGGGGCGTGGAGCTTTGTACATGTGTTGTGTTGCCTTGTCGATTCAATAGAATTGACGCGTTTATAGCGCTAATTGATAGCAAGTGATATGAACAAATCATTGCCGGTGTGCGAATTCAATTCAATTTGATTTTGATTCATTTCTTTAATTGATGACGCATGCAGTCTTGGACGTGGACAGCAAAGATCAGTCGACAACGTAAATGGTGTGATGTGTGTAAGTTTTCTTGTTTTTGTGTCACTGTTAAATTCCAGCGGTTAACATTAATCATTGTGATTAATTTGATATTTTTGCTTATCTGTAAGGGGGCCCACCTGACCGCACTTCGCTTCATTTCAATGTAGATCACAGCGATAATGCGCGTTGTGCTAACAAACTTTCCTCCCGCCACTCTACAATAAATTCCCTGGCCCCATGTAACTTGATTTTCCGGCGCAGGCGGCTTAAAATTTATGCTAAACAAACAAGAACAATCAATAAAAGCGATTAATTTGTCGCAATAAATGGGAAATTGACTGGAACGAGAGACGCTGCCCACGCCTGCCTCTCACTGAGTGGCACAACAACTTTCTGCTCAGCATTTCCATGTATTTCGTTCTCTTTGCTTCTCGGTCTGTCTTTCTGTCACTGTCTCTGGTTGACATTGGGCTGTAAGCAAAGTCTGCAACAACCTTATATGGGTCACATTGTTCATATACGGCTAAAAAAAAATGAACAGCAAAAAAATATAACACACACACAAACACACACACATTCAGCCAAAATTTTGACTTTGTGCCGCATTTTTTTGGGCTATGGATTCTGTGCCCTGCAACAAGTTCAGTTCATCGTTGTTGTCAGTGGTGCTTCTCATGTTGCACTAATTGCCAGCGGGTAGAATCTGTGAGAGTCGCTCGACTGTTTCCTTCTTTCTTTTTTGTTTTTTGTTTTTTTTTTACGCACATCACGTTTCCAGGGCTGGGCACTTTGATATCATTTTTAGAGCACCTTCGGTGCTCAACACGCGACACATGCACAACAAAAAAAAAAAAAACAATGAAAAATTCGAAATTAGCATGGAATGAAAAAAAACTACAGAAAAATCATCTACTAGCAGTCAAAAATAGATGCTAGGAATAGCACAAAACTCGACTCTACACACGCGCGCGATGTTGTTGTAGTTGTTGTGGTTGTTGTTGTTGCTGTTGTTGTTGTTGTTGTTACAGATGTTGCTTGTTGTTCTACGTCTTATGCTGCTTGCAATTGCCGATGGTTATTTGGCTAGGGCTGCTGGTGCTGTGGACACGTGCTGACACTGCTGCAAGTTAGCTGTGGCTGCCGCCGGTTTCGCTTTTTAAATTCTTTAGTCGCTGCTGCTGCTGCTGGCTAAACCTTCACGCTAGACGTTTGCTACGCAACTGACATGCGGCATCGGTTCGTGACTAACGACGACCAAACAAAGACAACGACGACGACAACAATGCGCAACTCGGCGACGGTTCGTTCGCTTAACGTTCGCTTTCAACATGTTGCGAGCAAAATTTGTACAATAACGCCGAGCAGTAAAAGTGCACCAACTGCAGCTCGGGCTTCAGTTTCTCGGCATTTTGGTTCTTTGGCTTTTGCCGATTCGCCAAAAAAAATCACGAACGCAAGTAATAAAATGAGAAAACTCAACTGGAGGACACCCTGAACGCAAATCATCATTTGATATAAGTCGTCTACGTCTGAGATACATATTTGCGAGCTGACTTTGAGAAAAATATCGCACTGCACTTAAACAATAGGTTTTCTTGTCTAAATTCCAGGATATAGCTTCCTAAAATTTTGAAAAACATATTTCTAGTTTTTGGAGAGCATATTCATATTCAATTACAGAATTATATATTTCAATTGATATAAATTCTCGATTTATATCCATATCTCGGAGAAGGCTATGAATAAAATGAAATGCTTTGATCTGCGTATATCGTATAAGAGTATATATATTTTCAATTTGAAGTCTGCCTGTTACATACTTTAGCACAAATGCATTATACCCTTGCCTGCGAATGGGTTCTTCTTCGTTCGGCTGCAGCACTAAATTGGTAGTCAACGGCAAACAGTGGGAAATAGCCAAGGTCAAGCAAACAGAGGAAGAGAACCAAATAAACAGCTGCAATTTGTTCCCAACCAGCATGTTACAATGTGCAACAACCCCAAGACCACAATGCTTAATATTTTGGCATGTGGATTTCAATTTGATCAATTATTTATGATTTATTAGGAAATTCCAATTCATGTAAAGTTGTATTCAAGTATGTTCCATGGCAAAATGCAGTTCAAGTTCAAATACAAAGCCAAGGAAATTGCCGAAAGGAGCGAAAACAAAGCGAAAGTGAAAAATAATAATTTGTTGGCAAAGCCAACATGTTGCTAAGTAGTGTGCTTCCAGCCAACATGTTGGCTGTTCTTACGTTTTTGGCTAAGTGGCGGCATTAATGATGTGTGGCTGCGGCAAGTACGAAGCACTCGCTGCCGTAGCAGCAGCCCTCGGTGTCGGCACCAAATCCCAGGCACGCATCATTTATAGAAATGTTAGACAACAATGGCCGATAAGGTGATGATGCAGCTCGGGGCTTAGCATTTTATTATGTGCCGAAACGGTTCGTGCAATGCGGCGTATGATTTACAAACATTTGCAAACATTTATCAACAGTGGCACTCGACGACTCCCCATGGAGAATGAGAGTTGTTAAGCAGTACAAAGCCAAATAAAAAAAGGAACGTATATTGTCTCTGCAATGGAATTTGTTTTTTGTTTTTGTTTCAATTTACCAACAATCTGTGTTAACTGTGTCTCTATACACAGTATCCATAGTCTCTTCCGCTCTATATCCCATATATATATATATATATATATATACAACAACGAGTACTTTAAGTAAACGCGTTTCATCATCTAAATTAGAGCCATATTTGATGTGTGCCCCAGTCTATGGGGCGTTTGTGCAAGTGTTTTCGGCCCCACAAAAGCGCCAACATATGTGCATTCATACAGTCATAGTCAGTCAGTACTTATAGAGTTGAAATGCAACTACAAAGAAAAACAGAAGCCGATTAACTAATTAACCAAACAACTGGCAGCAACAACACTTAAGCAAATGTTACACTTGTGAGTTTTCATTGGGGCCGCAGAAGTGGCTTTAACCTTGGACTCAGCTCGCATTCAAATGGACTCACTCTGAGAACATGCTAGGCCCAATTAAATAATGGAACGAGAGTGTAAAAATAAATATAATCACGAACTTATAAGTTATTTCTTTTGGCGTATTACTTCAATCATTCAGATTGACTTATTCGATATTGTCATAAATGTTCTGATATGAATGATATGTGAAAAAGTCATTATGAATAGCACCTGCATTTAAATGTTGTGTGATTAGCACGAGAAAATAGAATTTTCAAATTAAAAAATCTAAAAATTAATTATATTTGCTTTTTAGCGTAGAGTTATAGTCAAGAGCTAATAGCTTTAGCACTTTTCTCATGATGTAAGTTTGTTATTTTTAATTATTATTTGCATACATTCAGCTGTCAAGCGGTGCACATTCCTTGATGTTTGCTTTGAGTCAAAGCAAACCAATTTCATCAGAATTTCATCTCCGACTTGAAATTCATATTACACCTTGCAGTTAAATGCAAGTTTGTTGCGCGAACAGACAGGAGATAGCAAGGATGTTATTGATAGACGGATAATTGCAATGTCACTCGCACATGAACGTGATTGAACCCGTTTCCGGTTGCTCTTTGGCTCGCCAAATGCATACAAATTGCACTGCCAAAAGTACAATAACAGCTGCAACAGTCAAAATGGCTTAATCATTCCGCCGACATTTCGTATAATGAAGTCGTGCGTAATGAACTAAGGAGGTCTATTAGGTTGGCCCACTAGACTGGCCTAGCTTAATAAAATTGTTGTTGCCCATGCCCTCCCTCTTCGGGGTCCTTCAGACCCATCGGAAGAATAACGGCCATGGCGCACTTACTGTGGGCAAGTGAATCTCAACATGTTTACTGGCGCATGCCACTCACATCGTTTAGAGCTAAACCTTAACTTACGACTCTTATTTACGGGTTTTTAACTACACTTCCAGCTGACGAAGTTGCAAACTTACCTGTAAGTAAAAAAGAAAAAGAAGAAAAAAACAATGTGTTATTAGTCAAAGGAAAAAATATCAAAGAGATAAACTTAATAGGTACAGCGTAAGCGAAAGTTTTGTTTATAAAGTTGTTAACTCCTGAGAAGACTGAGATTGACAAGCCACTTAGAGTAACTAATAAAATAGAAGAGCTAACCCTTACGAATTGTGAAACTGAGAGAAAACTGCTAAAAACTTGCTTATTGAATTACGAGTTTAATTAATGCATCTATGTGAAAAGTTGTCAATTTAATACATGTTGACTAAATTTGATCAATAAATGCCACATGCACTTCGTTCAAATTCCAATTCATTTGCATACGTTAAACAAGACATTTATTGCAACATTTTATTTATTTCATTTTTGTATTTATTCATATTGAAAGCCTTTCATGCGGTTCATTCCAGCTGGTTAGCTAGAGCCAAAGTAATTGCCTTATATGGTTGTAAAATAGCACATACGCAGCGTGGTCCGCCTCTATTTAGTCAACGGCAGCAGCGCAGAGCTTTCCCGTGTGGTGAAAGTTGCGCATGCTTTATGCTTTTCATTGGGTTCATGTACCGGCTGTTGCACATTTTGGGATCAAGGCTGTGATAGCAAAGTTCATTCGAAAGAGCTTTCACACAAAATTAAGCTTGAGAAGAAAGCTGACAGCTGATGAGCTTTGAAAAATGCGAAATGAAAATGTTTTTAGCAATGTTCTCCTCGTTTTCTTGGGAATGTGTCGCAGCTAGTCATTATTTTACCAACTTTCGTTGGGCTTTAAGCTAATATCAATTTAAAGCGTTCTCATAACCTCAATGAATTTAAAATGGGCATCATTTTTGTGCGCAAATGTATATAACAGGCAGAAGGAAGAATCCGCAATTTGCAATGTAAGTTTTTGTATATCCCGGACAGATCATGTTTATTTCATTTTATTGATAGCTGAATCCGTTTCTTGAATACCGATATATTTCCATTTCAGATAGCAATAAAAGCCACAGTTTAAAAGTAGTGATTTTCGATTAATATATAAAAATAGCAAAATGACATATTATTGACCCACTAGACGAATTTCGTAAAGATTGGATAAGAAACGTCAAAGTCATAACATAAGTAATATTGACCTCATTGCTATCAGCAGGCGTAGTCATTGTCTGTATACGTAATTATGCGAGTGCATGTGAATGTATGTGTGAATATGCACGTGCAAAAATGAAATTCAAGTAACATAAGTAATTTGAAACAATTTAATTTGAGAAAATTATTTAATTTAGATATAGAATTTCGAAAGAAATATTATTAGCAAATAATGTTAAAAATGGGATTGCTTTGAACAAAATGATTGAAAAGCGTATTCTATATACTTAAGTTATTTAAAGTCAAAACATAAGTGAACATTGAGACGTGATTTTGTTCAATCTACTCCATCGCATACACATCACTAGAATCAACAATTTGCAGTTATGGTTGGTGTATAGATCGAAAACATGAAAATGTGTTCGAAGAACTAATTTTCCTCTCTCGATACAAATTGGAAAATAGCATATTTTATCCAATTTAAAATTGTAATATTTTTAACATCCATATATTTATAGCATATTCTTTAGGTGCCTGGTTAAAGCACTCCCTTAAATAATTTGTGACACATGCCAATAAGCCAGTCAGCTCAACAGGCGTTGAATTTCAGACTTCGCTCGGTTGTTGTATATTATTAATTTAAGGAAGCTCTGATATTCGTTCAAGCTCTTTCGGTGCTGCGAACGGGCTTAAAAAGTTTTTGCTTTATTATTATTTTTCTTTTTTTTTTATTGATTAAACGCAAGAGTTATTTTTGCGCTGAGAAAATCGAAGAAGCCATCAGAAGGTGCAGCTATAAATACAAGGCAAATACTTATTCGCTCGCATCGCATTAAAGCCCGACTTGTCCAGCAGCAGCACACACACACACACACACACACACATGCGCATTCACACTTACGTGGACACATACCCACACACTCTCGCGCTCTGCTATGGTACACGCCCACATTTGCTAAAGTTCAATGACTAGCAATAACGAAGCGTCATTCAAGCGTAAATTATTGTCAAGGACCCCAAATGAGCCGAGCAAAAACGCTGCTTGAGCGAAGGTGTGGAAGGGTAAGTATATGGGGAAGGGGAAGGGGAAAGGGGGGAACGGGGTGCGTTATTGTGTGGAAGGCAGACCTCAGAGCTGCTTAGCGGAAATGTGACAAAAGTGCTTCAAAAAAGGGTTCGAGTGTGGAGCTCTAACTTGGGTTAGGATTCCGATAAAGCTGGCCTGCGCAGAGGGTGGTAGAATGCGCAACAGTTGATTGCCATCAATGAGAATTATGTAAATCAAATTGTCCACGCATTATTCAGAGTGCATATTGTTCGCTTGACGTCTCCAATTGGGCGTGAAAATTGATTTTAATTCGGAATCGCATATGGGACGGCAGACTTCAGCAGACAACAGACTTCAAGTTGCGCAACTGCACAAACACTTGAAATATTATGCAAAAAAAACAGCAATAATACAAACAAGATGGAATATGATAAATTAAATGCGACTGCAGATACATACATTTACATATGCATATAGATCACAGATCTAAATATATGGTTTTAAGTCAAACATGCAAAGAGCTAACAAATATTAAATGCAATTAATTCGCGTTATTTGCAAAAATCCAAATCTGTTTCCCATTTATATCTGAGACCGATTTGATATATAGACATTTGATTTGCTAAATAAAGTTCAATTCACCAATTCTAAGATTAAAATGTATGCAACTTGTGTCATTTCTTTCCCGATTTAACTAATTGCTCGACAAAGTTTCAGAAAATTCAACGAAAATCTTTTGCAATTATATATATATATATATAGCTGTATTAACAGTGCACCAAAACCATTTAAAACAATTTAACAAGTACACAACAATTAAATCAACAAATCAATAATTAAGTAATAACACAATTAATTCTAAGACGATTTCCAATAACTATTTCCAATTGCGCGTTACCAGTTCAAATTCATACATCAGGTCAGAAATAATTTAGCAGGTGCTCCTTGGTTTCGGCGGACCACATTTTTTCGGTGTTGGATGTGGCTTACGTGTTTTTGTACATTTTGAATTATTTGGATTTAGCTGGCAATTGGTTTTTTTGGGTTTTTCAGTTTTGCTCCTTCTCGTTGTGGTTGCACTCGCTCTTGTTCGACACTTTGGTGTTGTTGTCGGTGGTGGCCTCCTTGCTAATCGACACGTTTTCGTTGTTGTTCGCCTAGTTGTCGTTGGTGTTCGCCTAGTTGTTTTTGGTGTTGTGGTTGGTATTGTCCTCGTTGTTGTTCCACACTTTGGGGTTGTTGTCGGTGGTGGCCTTGTTGTTGTTCGACACGTTGGCGTTGTTGTTCGCCTAGTTCTCCTTGGTGTTGTGGTTGGTATTGTCCTCGTTGTTGTCCCACACTTTGGTGTTGTTGTCGGTGGTGGCCTTGTTGTTGTTCGACACGTTGGCGTTGTTGTTCGACACGTTGGCGTTGTTGTTCGCCTAGTTCTCCTTGGTGTTGTGGATGGTATTGTCCTCGTTGTTGTCCCACACTTTGGTGTTGTTGTCGGTGGTGGCCTTGTTGTTGTTCGACACGTTGGCGTTGTTGTTCGCCTAGTTCTCCTTGGTGTTGTTGTCGGTATTGTCTCCGTTGATGTTGGACATGGTGGTGTTGTTGTCGGTGGTGGACTTGTTGTTGTTCGACACGTTGGCGTTGTTGTTCGACACGTTGGCGGTGTTGTTCGCCTAGTTCTCCTTGGTGTTGTGGTTGGTATTGTCCTCGTTGTTGTCCCACACTTTGGTGTTGTTGTCGGTGGCGGCCTTGTTGTTGTTCGACACGTTGGCGTTGTTGTTCGACACGTTGGCGTTGTTGTTCGACACGTTGGCGTTGTTGTTCGCCTAGTTCTCCTTGGTGTTGTGGTTGGTAAAGTCCTCGTCGTTGGTGTTGTTGTCGGTATTGTCTCCGTTGTTGTTGGACACGTTGGTGTTGTGGTCGGTATTGTTTCCGTTGTTGTTGGACATGGTGGTGTTGTTGTCGGTATTGCCTCCGTTGTTGTTGGACACGTTGGTGTTGTGGTCGGTATTGTTTCCGTTGTTGTTGGACATGGTGGTGTTGTTGTCGGTATTGTCTCCGTTATTGTTGGACACGTTGGTGTTGTTGTCGGTGGTGGACTTGTTGTTGTTCGACACGTTGGCGTTGTTGTTCGCCTAGTTCTCCTTGGTGTTGTGGTTGGTATAGTCCTCGTCGTTGGTGTTGTTGTCGGTATTGTCTCTGTTGTTGTTGGACACGTTGGTGTTGTTGTCGGTATTGTCTCCGTTGTTGTTGGACATGGTGGTGTTGTTGTCGGTGGTGGACTTGTTGTTGTTCGACACGTTGGCGTTGTTGTTCGCCTAGTTCTCCTTGGTGTTGTGGTTGGTATAGTCCTCGTCGTTGGTGTTGTTGTCGGTATTGTCTCTGTTGTTGTTGGACACGTTGGTGTTGTTGTCGGTATTGTCTCCGTTGTTGTTGGACATGGTGGTGTTGTTGTCGGTGGTGGACTTGTTGTTGTTCGACACGTTGGCGTTGTTGTTCGACACGTTGGCGTTGTTGTTCGCCTAGTTCTTCTTGGTGTTGTGGTTGGTATAGTCCTCGTCGTTGGTGTTGTGGTCGGTATTGTTTCAGTTGTTGTTGGACATGGTGGTGTTGTGGTCGGTATTGTTTCCGTTGTTGTTGGACATGTCGGTGTTGTTGTCGGTGGTGGACTTGTTGTTGTTAGACACGTTGGCGTTGTTGTTCGACACGTTGGCGTTGTTGTTCGCCTAGTTCTTCTTGGTGTTGTGGTTGGTATAGTCCTCGTCGTTGGTGTTGTGGTCGGTATTGTTTCAGTTGTTGTTGGACATGGTGGTGTTGTGGTCGGTATTGATTCCGTTGTTGTTGGACATGGTGGTGTTGTTGTCGGTGGTGGACTTGTTGTTGTTCGACATGTTGGAGTTGTTGTTCGCCTAGTTCTTCTTGGTGTTGTGGTTGGTATAGTCCTCGTCGTTGGTGTTGTGGTTGGTATTGTCTGCGTTGTTGTTGGACATGTTGGTGTTGTTGTCGGTGGTACACCTGTTGTTGTTTTACACGTTGTCGTTGGTGTTGTTGTCGGTATTGTCTCCGTTGTTGTTGGTTCTGTGGTACTGCACCCACAGGCAAGATTGGCTGAGCACGGAGCCAAGTTCAGGGCAGAAAGCAAGCCAAGCAGCCAGAGGATGCGCATTGTAGTGCTGTTGGGGTAGCTGTGTTGCTACTTTCACTGTGGGTGCAACGTTTTATATAGTCGCTGCAGGCCGAGCATTTCCCTTTCAAGCTGCACATTTCGAATGTGTATAAATACATCCAATTTATGGGGCTCTTCAGGTTATTTTGCCCATGTACAGGCAGTGACCCATGAAGGTCTGTTTTCCATTTTTGGCTAGTTTACTTAATGGCAGATGGTGCATTTGCTTATTATTAATATACTATGACCGATATTATGCAGCACGACGACTGACCTGATCATTCATTGTTGGGGGCATTCAATAAGTGGAATAGTTGAGATGCGAAAGGTAAAAACTGATGCTTCCATTTAAAGGAAAAACTGATCAAATTGTTGAATCATCCACTTTACAAAAGTATGTTCGATCAAATGCTGAATTTTCTTTTTGACTTAGGCTTACAAATACAAAAAATTGATCAAAATCGAACTATTAATTTTTCTGGAGAAAGCTTAGCCTCTTAAGCGGCATATTAAGGAAGCATATTTTGGTTTTTTGGTAGAATGACGCAATGCGAATTTTTAAGAAACAATTGAAACAACACAGTGAATTTGTTTTATATTATTTTCCACGAATTTGGCATGGCTACACTTGCGACTATTATGATTATTGTTATAAATGTTTGTATTTGCGGATAGCTGAACCATTTGTCACAGCTGTCAGCTCTAAACAAACAAATTTGCTTATTTTCGTCGCTTGAACGGTGTTTTTCTATATGCAATTTCATTGCCTATTGTTCTATTCGACATATTTTGATATCACAAGTTGATCAAATAAGAAGTCTACCATACAGCAAATGTTTAATGCTTGGCCTCAAAGATAGGCCGGACTATAAAAGTGGCTACAGCATCAGCAGCAAAGACAACTTACAGTTGGCATTCGAAACATACAAGACATCATGAAGTTTAGCGCACGTTTCCTTCTCCTTGCCTGTCTCTGCCTATGGATATCGCTGGCCATGGCCGCGGAGGGCGATGCTGGCTCTTCGGATGGAGGTGCCGATAGCTCCGCCATTGACGCTGGCGCCGATGAAGGCGCCGATGATGGTGCCGATGACGGTGCCGATGCAGGCGCCGATGACGGTGCCGATGCAGGCGCCGATGATGGCGCCGATGATGGCGCCGATGATGGCACCGATGATGGCACCGATGATGGCACCGATGGTGGCTCAGACACTGGCTCCGGCAATGGCTCCGACACTGGCTCCAACACTGGCTCCGACACCGGTTCCGACACTGGTTCAGACACCGGCTCCGAGACTGGCTCCGACACCGGCTCCGAACCCGAAGTTGATGCCGGCACCGACAACGGCTCCGACACCGACGTTGATGCAGGCAGTGACACCGACTCCGACATCGATGTTGACTATGGCACTGACATTGTCTCTGACCCTGTTATACCCACTAACCCCAGGCCAATCAAGGGGCGCAGGCCACGTAGGCCATATAGGCCACGCAACAACGCTCGTGGCAACAAGGGACGCCGCAACAGGCGCAACAACAGAGCCAACAAGCGCAACAGCGGATCTAACAAAGGCAACAACAGACGCAACAGACGCAACAACGCACCCGTCCGCAACAACAGACGCAATAACCGTAACTTAAGCAGAGCTCGGCCAAGCATCGTGCGCAGCTTGAATAATAGAAGACGCGGTTAAACAATAATCGATTAAATGCACCACTAAGCTGGTTTATATCCAACAATTGGCTACATTCTTCTTCTTCCTTTTGAAATATCTTTTTAATGCGAGCAGAATTTGCAGTCGAATGCTTTTTTTTGGCAGCATGTGAACAACACGCAGTTGTTCATGGATCAAAACCCTAAAATCAGGCTCAGCAGTCTTGACTCTAGAGTGAGTTCACAGGGCATCCACGACCCGAAGATTCCCCTTCTTTGCCGTCAAGTCTATGCAGGTTAGGCTGACCCAACGCAATCCCACAGTAACCCAGTTCAAGTTTCATCAAGATAGTTTTAGAACTGGGGGCACAAGTTCGCAAGAGAAAGTCTGCATACAAATTACACATTATATTTAATTGTTTTATAGAGTAAATGAAAGGTAAAAGATGTAGTTGAGTTAAGTGTCTTATGAATAATCTAAAGCAACTATTTTTTGGCTTGCTCTTTTGAATAGAAATAACAATTGAAAGGAGTTTATTAAATTAATATCGAATGCGCACAATTCAAAATTCACATTCAAAAGTGAATGAAACGAAAACCAACTTAAACTAAATGTGCCCAATAATTAAATAGAGTAACAAGAAGTAAAGTAATATTATTATAATTATTGTATTTACGTGCTCACAATTGAGCTCATTTGTTGAACAAACACATATTCAATTATGCATATTTCTGCTGCAACAGGGTCAAAATGCTTTATGGCCAATGAGTTTATAACTATCAGCTGTGGTCTGCGCTGGGGGAAAGTTTTCATTTCTTGTGTTTTTCATTTGCGTATCTTCTGGCAGAAAAGTTTTTGTCACTTAACTTTGCTGTCTTGATTAAGTCCGTTGACTTAATTGCTAATTGATCAGATTGTGAGTTGCGCTAATTAGCTGCCTCCATGGCTCGTTGCATGCAGCTGCTGCTGCTGCAGGCCACAGCATTTGAGTGCAGTCGTTCTCAGTTGCGCATACGCCACGCAGTCCGTAGTCAAATGCGTACAACTGACGCATTTCGCTTGCCACAAAATCGAGTTTGGCTCTAAGCAATCGCCGCCGCATTTGTATAAATATTGACAAATAAAAGAATTATATTTTGTGGCGTTTGTTTGTCTAACATTTATTTTCATGTTGTTTGCCAGCGTTTTGGCTTTCTCTTCTCGCTTCTTATGCTCTTTTTTATCCCCATTTTCGTTGTTTTTATTTTGTTAACAGCAGCTGAGCAGCCAGCAGTTCAAAGTCAATCTTAAGGCCAAAAAAAAAAAAAAACAAATGTCAAACGCTGGCAACACCACAAAATACTGATAGTAAAACAATATTTGATGTTTTCATTAAATTTACAAAATGATATCTTTAAAATCGCCGAAATTGAATGCTGCATAACTGACAGCAATTGGTCAAAACTAAATCGATGTTCACTAGCTATGTCCTTTTTATCATTGTTTGACCTCTGACATAATACCATGAACAGGAGAAAAATTAGAGTTAATAACATAAAAAAAATCAAATAAATTCGACTCCATTTTCTAGCCAAACTCAGTTTGATCTCGGTGTTCGGTTGGGAGATACCATGAACCCTAGACTTTACCTAGCACAGGTATACACGATATGCAATCCAATGAGTATATGATTTTCTTGTTCCTATTTCTTAATCGATTGTAATGCAATGTTTACAGATGATCAGCATATAATAATCACGACATATTCCCATTTTTTTTGCTTATTTCTTGCTATCGATTTTCATCAATATATCGTAAACAGCGAAATTGATCGATACAAATCATTTATATGGATAATTGGGGTAACAAATCGTAAATCATCAAATGTAAAAATTCTTTGGCTACTCACCGAACGTTGGCCAATGTGTGACGACGATTCTTCAGGTAGCGACTGTGATACTTCTGCAGATCACCAATAGATCCCTGTTCGGCCTGCATTTTGCTGGTGGGCAACAGCTGCGAGTTGCTGGGATGCGAGGCTAGAGCCGATGCTGAAGATGAGGCCAAGCGATGATGGGCAGCAACGCTGATGCTGCTGCTATTGTTGGTATTTGTGTTGCCGGTGCTGCTGCCGCCACTCGACGCTAGAGTCTCGTTTGAATTGCTGCCAATAACCGTTGCCGACGAGGAACCAGTGCCAGTGCCACCGGTGCCGCCAATGGGTGCGAGTACAATGCGCGACCAGCACGATTTGTGTGGCTTGCGAAACTTCAATTTGATTCGTGGCGAAGGCGTCGAGGCGCCGACGTATTCTTGCTGCGCCGAACCGCCGCCGCCGACTCCTGTGGCCGAGGACGATGTGCCCGACGAGTGATGCACGCTCTCGCAGCTGCCGCAATAGCCGCCGCCAGCAATGGTAATGGGTGGCAGCGGTTCCTCAAGACCCTTGATGGGACTGCTGTTGTTCTTACTGTTACTGTTCGTATTTGACGACTGACGATTGTTTGCGTGCTGGTGCTGCTGCTGCTCAGATTCCTCTTCTTCTTTGATATGCGGCAGTGGTGAAGTCTGCGGCTGACAGCTGCAACGCTGTGCTGCTGCTGCAGCTGCTGCACCTGATGCTGTTGCTGTACCTGCCGATGATGCTACTGGTGCTCCAGCAGCGCCGCCGCCGCCGCTACTACTGCTGTTGTTGCTGTTGCTGCCGCTTGGCTGCTGGTTGACACTGTAAATGCCACTGGGCGACGGCGACGTTGGGGAGACGCTACTGGCGATTGACGACAACAGGGCTGCTGTTCCCGCTGCTGCTGTCGTAAGACTGCTGTTCGCTGCGTCTTCGTCAACTTCCGTTGGCAGCGTTAGGCTGGGCGCTGTGCTAGCTGTCAATGTGTTGGACAGCTGCAGCACCACCACGGTGGGTGAGACGCTTGCGTCACTGAGTGTTTCGGGTTCAGCGCGTCTAGCCACCAAGCCGCTGGCTAAACTGGCGGCAGCTATATCAGCGGCGCTTAGATGCTGATCCAAGTCCTCGTCGACGTCGTTTATGAGCGTCTTTAGGGATATTGGGGTGGTGACCGATGTGCCAATCGTATCGGCCAGCGAGTGCTTTTTCTCCCCCGGGGCACACGTTTCCAATTCGTTATCCAACTGTTGCTGTAGTTGATATTTTGTTTGTTGCTCTTGTTGTTGCTTGTGCTCGTTGCGTGTCTGCGAATCAATTTTTATCTGCGTCTTGGGCTTCAGTTCGTCCGGTGTCTGCGCGGGTGTTTGGGGCGGACTTGTGGCGGGGGCTGCGGAGCCGCCCCCGCGACAAGGTAGGCAACAGCGAAACACTGTGCCACCGAAACACTTTGTCCTTGGCTTCGACTTGCGCTTGCTGCTGTTGTTGCTGTTGCTGGTGTAGCTGGTGTTGCCACTGCTGCTGCTGCCCCTCGTTGCTGCTGTTGCTGTGGCCGCCAGGCCGTTAATGCTCTGCCCCGCACCGTTGCTGCTGCTGCTGCCGTGACGCTGTGTGCAACAAAATAAATAACAACATTCAATTCAAATACAGTACGACAAAAAAAAAAATATATATATATATATATAGGTAAATACGCCCTAGACTTTAGAAAATTGCCGGCATTTGTGAATCGTATAAATTGTTTTTTGTTTTTTTTATTTAATAAAAATTTCATGCAACTATTTTTCCACAACTTTATTGATTTTTGGATATTCCATGTATTTTATTCAGACGTCGACAAATGCAAGGAAAAAAGATTTGCATTTCAACCATTGTGTAAAATGTTGCATGGGATTTTCTAAATTCTAGAGTATCTTTTCCTTTCAGTGTTGATGGAAGACATTTGAGAAATGAGTTTTAGAGTTGATCGCGTCAAGTGTCCTGCGCCCCCCTGTCAGATTTCCTATGCTATTCCCTGCCCCTCCCCTTGTGAACCTTGGCATGCGATTGATCCGTGCACTTTTGCGCTGCATTTTTGAGCGTAAAGCTGTGCGTCAACTTCGCCAGACGCATCATGAATGCAGCCGCGCCCACTTAATCTACTACAGCTACTGCAGCCACAGTTAGCGGCATCACTTCGTTGCACGTTCTTCGCTCTTAGCCTGCAATGATAAGAGCAAATGAAAATAATTCATTAGTAATTAAGTTTATTTCAAGCGATCAGAAGTAATTGAAATCATGAATCAGAAGTAATTGAAATCATCGAAATGACAACAAATATTAACGAAATATCAAAATTTAAAAGAAATTGATGTGCCTTTAATTTCCTGATAACATATATAGAACCTCCGTCAAGTGTATCATAATAGTATAACTTGACAGCAGATTGGTTTTAATATTGACAACTTCTTTGGAATTGCCATGGTCAATTGCATAATGAAACACACATTCCAACAAACTTTTTGAAAAATGTGAAACAAAGCTTAGACGTTTGTTGTGGAATTGGCTCGCCCACCCTGCTGAAGCACTATTATGCTCGCTGTGAGTGTTGTTTGTTAAAAGCATGCCAGCATCAGAGTTTGAAAGTATGCTACAAGGGAATGCCTTGTTGCCCAACTGAATGTGAGTTGCATGCTGAATACTATGTGCGTCCTGGCGAAGCATATGTACTAGTATGCTCGACAGCTGCACAAACTGACCCACATACTGAACTTGATGTTGAATGGTTGGCTTGCCATCATTGACAGCTCATCCGCGGCGGCAACGCAATGTGGATGCCAATTAGAAGCTAAATACTCAGTTGGTCATTCACCTATTAATCGGAGTACTACCACAGACTGACCCTATTCAGCTATATCAAGAGTACTATTTTGATTCGTTCAACAACATAACGAACGCTTTGAGTAAATTCTTTAAACTCCGGACAAGCATATGTCAGTTATTTTACGAGAGAGAGAGAGAGAGAGAGAGAGAGAGAGAGAGAGAAGGAAAGAGAGAGTTGATGTTGAAAATCTGAAAACTTGTTGGCAGGCAAGCAAGCAGAAACTGTCAGAGTTCCCATAGATACGGAAAGCGACGTGTTAGCCAAAAAAAACAATTGGCAACACCAACTCAACTCAGCTATGTGTGGGGTTCAACAACTTGGCATAGACAACAGTAACGAGGACAACAACAATTGGCCAAATTTGTTACGGGAAGCACACTTTGAGACGTGCCAACCAAACGGTATGCACAACTATTTGAATAATTTTTCAACAGAAATACAGACGGATAAGGGGCTCACTTACAAATGAAGCAGAGAGCTTAAAAAACTGAGAACTTGGCTTAATTAATTAAACAATTTATTTTCAAAGCTAGAGCTAAAGACAAAACTAGTGTTGCTTGATAAATAAAAACGTTATTCATAAAAGAGTTATACTTTCCACCCATTGCTCAAATTTGATATAGTGATGCGATGTGATCGACTCCTACATGTGTAGGAATAGGCGAATATCTTCATTAAGAGCCTTAAAACTAAGGAACTGGATTGCATAGAAATATACAGAGAGACGGACAGACAGAGAGACGAACATGAGTCTATTGATCCAGCTTGTAACGCATTGTCTCCTTCAAAGTGTTACAAAACTCACGTCAATACCATAATACTTTCTGCAAGGGTATAAGAATAATCAAACTTGATACAGAATGGATAAGCTTTGTCAGTGCTCATCTTTTTATCAAATAATAAAAGGCATTCGAATATGGCCTGACTGTTGTTTAACGAAAAGTAATCCCAATTTAAAGCAACACTTTCGCTGTTCTCAAAGGCGGAAAATCGATAAATAATAAACGCATTTCTTACCCTGCATCATCTCAAAAAAAAACTTAACCAATTTTATTCAATTTTGGTCAAAGTTTATATTTCAGATTTAAAAGCTGTTAATTTTATACATCTCCAAAATACGTAACATTTATATATATATGTATATATATATAAATTGTTTCATAACATATGACATACATGAATATATTTTGCAGAGAGCCGGTGGATGTAAATTTGTTGACAATCTTTATTTTCATCACCAGAGTGACGAGGGCTTGATAAAGCCATAAAGTAAAAAACACATATACATTTGATATTGATTTTTATTGAGACATTTTCAAAATTAATGTGATGCGATGTGTGGCAACCATTCGATACGGATACGCTCACGGATAACATTGGCAACTTGATGGCAACTGTCGAATGATGAGCGACATTAATAAATCAATACAAGTTGATGGCAAATAATTTGAGGGATCTGCTGCAATTCACTGCGCACTGATGGCATTCCAAATATATACATATATATATATACATATCTGTATACACCTACATGCATACTTTCCATATTATTAGTGGGGCAACGCTGCGTATGCGTGATAAGCAAATTGTAATTCGAGTTATGCTGCGTCAAATTGATTACTTTTTAAGTCGTCTCGCTTTCAGTTATTATTATTTCTATTATTGATTAATGTGCGCACATCGAAACATAGACACAACAATCCAACTGTCATTTGTGCACACTTAGCAACACAGGATGGAATAAACAGTTGCCTTCTGAGTTTGCCGACGAATAGGATAAGTTTATTTTTTATTATATTTTAGTTTCGCAGCTAGTCTTACAAAAAAAAAACTGTTGATGAAATATTGCTGGAAATTATTTATTTCGATGGAATAAAGAAATTTGTCTCGTTATCATACTCATCATAAACGTGAGCACTTATATGAGCTATGTACGTATAATGGGCTGACGCCTTATGGCATGTGCCTGAGCTGCACTTCAGTCTTATGTGAGTTACAATGGCACTTTAAATATTCGTGCGTTGAGCGGCGCCCCAGGGAGCATTTAGATATTTAAGCCGAGGAAGGCAACGCGGCAGTGGTTGTGGCAGGTGAACACAATTTGTTAAGGTGGCACGAAATGAACAGCTTAAGGCCACATCATATGCCGGCAACTTAGTAACCGTATCGCGCAAATATTATATGCAACAGGCCGATGCTAATATTGCCAAGCTGGGTACACATATATGTAGATGTGTGTACCTGATTAGCCTAGAGCATGAGAGATGGTAAATTTGATACCTTGGCTTCTCTTTGGAACGAATTTATGTTAGGGTGAAGCACTCTCAACTAAAGCAATCAAATTTGTTTTTATATTGATTGATGGAGAGAAGAGCAAAAAAAAAAATAATAGCTTCAATCAATCCGAAATGGAGACGACAACCCAAAACGTAGCAATTAATGGGCAGCTGTAAATGTAAACATGCGGCATGTGGCATGCGGCATATCACATGACACATGGCATGTTGGCGTGGGCGTGGCTAGCTGGCAGCTGCTAGCTGGAATTGGTAATGGACCAGCGACCCAGAACTGGACCTGCAACTATGTACTCAGGCAACTGAACTTCAAGTGAAGACAGCCTCCAACTTTGAGTTGTTGATGGTTTTGATTTGGTTGTATGTGTATGTGTGTGTACCGGGCGCAATCCAATTATGCACACTAATTGATTGATTCTAATTAATGGCAGCAACTCTTCACAAACAGCAGCAGGCGATTACGCAAATCGATATTCATTCCTTAAATGAAAAATCCCGTTTTTTTTAATTTAAAGCGCATCAGGAAAATCTATATCACATTATCAAAGTTGTAAAATGCTTTTTGTATTTAATGTGCACGCTTATTTAATACCCTTCATAAGGTATTCTCATTTTAAATGAATGATTTTATGACCTGCGGCTTATTGGCAGATAATGTGGCAACAAGTTTATAGCTTAACGTTTCTGCCTCTTGAGTTTATATTTTATTCAATTATTTACTACGAATTGTGTTTTAATTCAATGTTCTATGTGATTTTACAAAATAAATTATAAGCAAAACTAAATAGAAAAAAAGAAACATTTTGAGCCACAAGGACTTTGAAGTACTTTCCAAAAATCGTATCAAAGGACTGGCCTCATTTTGGTTTCAGCACAAGGACACTGATTTAAGCAGAACTACGAACTGGCTTCTGTTAACCAAATCAAACTCAAACTGAATTTATAATTTACAAATACCCAATTTAAAATTATTCATTTTGCCCTTTTAGTGTTTGAATTGCAAATTGAATTTGAACGCGTGCACCGAAGCTAAATATCAGGGAGAATATCGCTCACAATTACAGTTAAAGGTTAAGAAATTGTAGACGTTGCCATTTAAAATGCACATAAACGATTGACTTGATTACTTTGTTGCACACCAGGGCAAAGCGTTCAAATTGTTTGGCCCCAAGTCAGGCCAGACAGGCGAGTTGAAATGGCAAAGCAACAAGTTAAATGAATGTACACAACAATGCTTATGTGCATGTGTGTGCGTGTGTGTGTGTGTGTGTATATATATATTTAACATACTTACATGTTATAGGTAGTACTTTATACGAAAGCAAACCCATCAAGGCTCAAAGCCCATCTGAAATTCCAGCACATAAAAATGGTTGTAAAAATGGAAAACAATAACAAACGAACAACGCAAATCAACAGCAACTGTTGTTGTTGTTGTTGTTGTCGAGGTTGTTGTTGCTGTTGTCTGTTGCTGTTGCTGTTGTTGCTGCTGCCAAGTAATGACAAGCGAGCGAAATGGGTAAACCAGCCTGAAAGTATGCACTACATACGAAACAGGGCAACAGCTGGCCGCGAGGGGTGCTGCGAAGCACGCGTCGATGTACATTGGACATTGGACATTGGAACATCAGCTGGCTCAAAGGAGAAGGCGAAGAAGAATAAGAAGAAGAAAAAGAAGAAGAAGAAGGAGAAGGAGAAGAATAAGAGAAAGCAGCTGAAGAAGCCGAGGAACATTGTTGTCAGCGGAAGTCGCGTGTAAATGACATTTGTCTTCAGTACACAAAGGCACAGAGAATGAATATGAATGCGAGAAGGAACACGTCCACAAATACAGGGTGTACCATACTGCACAAGATAGAATTGAGAACTCAGGCACTCCGTAGATTACATACTCTTAACCAGCTGATATTTTAATTTTAGTCCAATCATTTGTCAAACAACTTAAAACTCGTCATTAGAGCTGATTAGGGCTATATATAGCGGGTGCCAAGATCAGAAATTAGAATGTTTCAAGTTCAAGCTCAAATACGTACTTGCGAGAAACACCCTGTATTACGTATACATATGTACATACGTATGCAACAAGCCTGTTTCTGATATGCTTGACGTGACGTAGCGTGGCTCATCGTAACGCCACCATATAATTATACTTATGTACACACACAAAACATATGTACATATGTCTATGTGTGTGTGTGTGCATGTAGACACATAATTACGCATATCAAAGGCAAATACGTGACACACATACACACAGACACGTGCGGTGGTGCGACTCAAGAGCCATACAATTACGCTGCTTGCTCCTTGTCTTTGCCCTGTTTGACAGTGTCTTCTTCGTCTTTTGCATTATTGTTTGGCCGTCAAATTGTTGAACACATTTTTTTTCTCTTCTTACTTTTTATTAGAAAATTCTTGAATGATGCTCGGGTTACACGCATTTGAAAGTGGCAGCTAAGGCAGCAAATATCTGTGACAACAGCTTGAGTATAGTAAACTGATTCCAATACCAGCTGTTAACCAACTGGCATTGTATATCACAAAAGGGGAAACTCGAAACAAAATATTCTATAACGTTGATGCATTTTCAAGTCAATTAGATGAGCCAGAAACACTTTACACCTCTGTTAATCTTCATTGATTGCAAATGCAGAGTATCTCGTAGCAAAGCACATTCAAATTTTTTTTTTTGCTTTTTGTTTGTGTGTATTTTTCGGCTTATGTGGCTTGTTATGGAGCCACCGCAAACAATGGCACCCACTACTACCATTATATGGCGTAGTTGTTGAAGAGGCTGAAAGGAGGCAACAGCAGGAGCAACAAGTGCGAGTGTGCCCGAGTGTGCATAGTTTAAGACATAGGTCAAGCCCTTTTAGACCTTAAGCAAGGGAAACACTGGAGCTAACGTGCCAACTGCAATAAGCACTAAGGAATAACAATAGCAAATTCTAGTCTCTAATGACTCAGTTATGATCATCAGAACTTATAAGTTCGTTTCGTGATGTCAACAGATAAACGTACTGAACAGTTGTAAGAATTGTTGTCGTTCCATTTAAACCCTGATTTCCATTAAGCATTATGTTAGTTTAGATGTGACTATATCGTTGTTCAGTTGACTATATCGTTGTTCAGTTGACTAAATCGATGTTCGTCTCGCATAGAGCATTCTTCTGCAAGTGTATACAAAATCATCACGCACCCAATTCGCGTTCCTTATTATTTTGATTGTTTATAATTCAGCTTTTTTGGATTTTGCCTGCGATTGTATTTTTTTTGGTTTTTTTCTTGTTTTTGTTTTTATTCTTTTTGCTTTGTCAAATGAGTTTTCGTATGAATTTTGGTATGCGAAGAGCGCATAAATTTAATCAGTTAGTTTAATGGGGCGCTGCCATTTGTGGGTGTGACCGCATATATGTATTTATAAGCATGTAAGACACATGTATTTAGAAGCGTAAGCGTGTGTGTGTGTGTGTGTGTGTATGTATCTAGCTAGTGCCATCTGCGTGTCTGACAACAATCTGAGACAGGTAACAGCCCCATAGCCTCTTATACATCTGTACATGTATCTAAATACGCAGACACATACAACAGTTGGTTATGGTGTTGCTACACTGGTGTTGGTACTTTGGGGCAGGCAGCGACACCCATTTGGCATCGGTGTGGCATTGCCATCATTGATTTTCACGTCTTGCTTGGGTATTGTTCGTTGCCTTCACCCGTTGCAATTTCCTGTGTGTGCTAAGCCAATAAAGCTACTTTTGACATGTCTGTCTGCCTGCCTGCCTGTCTGTCTGTCTGTCTGTCTCTCTGCGTGCCATCGAGCCAAGCAGCATGAACTGTCCTGTAATTGTATCTGTATCTGTATGTTTATCTGTGTGTATTCTCCTGTTATGCTATGCCCCATTTCAAGTCGATACCATGGGTATGCATGACTACAATTGGATTCTACATGATTTCACCAGCATTGTCAGCTAGGTGTGAAAATCAACACAAGATGATTATTATTTATTGCTTGTTTTCTATTTCTACATGCCGAAAAACAATTGAAAAGATACATTTATACACAAGAGAGTAAGCGACACAGTTACCCATAGCTCTGGTCAAAAGTATCCCAATCCGATTGACTACTACTTTAACTTAGCTAAGATAAATTTGGACGAATAGAAACTAGAGTGAAGCTGCATTATTTCATAAAGTACTATTAATATTTAGTACTACATAAAATGAGTCTACATAAAATGTTGAAGCGTATCCCGCACGCTCAGGTAGTGTCGTCAATCACTCGGTTAATTGAAGCATCTATGCATCAATCAAACTCAACTGATTTTCATTTAATGCCAATTTATTGATACACATAGATTACTTTATGACGCGCATTGACTTTGTCGTTATCGTTGTTATTGTTATTGTTGCTGTTGCTTTTGTTATTGCTGTTGTTGTTGCTGTTGTTGTTGCTGTTGTTGTTGCTGTTGTTGTTGCTACTGCTACTGCCATTGATTACTGTCTTATCACAGTTGGGCGTCTAACGTTGATAATTAACGTCGCTTAAACAATGCCTTTCGCCCTCACCTTCTGTCCATCCCACCATCATCATCATCATCATCATCATCATCGTCATTATCATCATCATCTCATCGTCATCATCATCTCATCGTCATCATCATCTCATCGTCATCATCATCAATCACGTCGCCTGACGTTGCGGCAATTTGACAGCGATTGCGACATTTACAGCTGAACATCACTGCTGTCCCTGGTCAGCTTAAAGTGCCCATCAGCGCCCAAGTTGCCCCCAGAAGCTAATCACCACTGTAAATTGATGTAACTGACATTTTGTTACATAGTGCTGTAAATAATTTAATGATGTCACCGTTTGCCATTCGATTCAATTAATTAGTCCTGTTTAGTGGCGTTTTTCAATTTTGCTTTAGAGAGATTAATAATATTTCAGACGGTTTATATATTAATATCAAAGGTCTACTTATCACTTAGTGTACAAGTACAATCTATATCTAACATTTATAAATATGAGCATTACGATGCTGACTATATAGGTATACTGAACTCTTAAAAAATTCTGTGGAATATTTACCGCTCCCCAGCAAAATCGTCACAAATCCCTTGTACAAAGGGACACAAGTCCAGCTTACTTCAACCCTCACTCAAATACTTGGGACTGATTCTTGAAGTTGAAGAAGATGATCAAAATTAGGGGTCTCATCCAGACTCCCATTTCTCAAGTCCATGATTAACTCAACTCAACATTGCACAAAAAAAAAAGTTATTTGTATAATCAGACTTATGGTAGCAAACACAATCATATAGACAGATCTGAGCATTGTATCTCTCATAGACGTAATTAATTAAAATCGTAGCTAAAACTTGGATAAACTTCAAAATCACTCCAAAATCAAAACGCTCAAAATTCATTTGTACCAATTACGCAACCCACTCATTCTGTTCAACCAACTTGATGGTATCTAATCCGTTACATACATCCTTCAAAGTCGAAGCATATATCCTTAAAGAGCACGTCACACAAGCCATTTATGTTCACATTTTATATTTATTAATAATTTGTTTATAATATAGGCAGCATCTTCAATTTGCAGTTACTAGTTTACTATTATTTTGTTTAATATATGTAGTTACGGAAAATCGCCCAAGCTATCGCCATTACTCTTGTCACTGATCCTGTGACGCCTGTCCATCTCAATCTCAATCTCTGCCTCCTTCTCATTTCCTGCTATCTTTCGCATGAGTATTCTTGGCAGCAGCATCTCTCTGTTTATCTTTGGCTTTAGCCATGTTAGCGACTATGCCCTACTATCATGTGTGTGCGTGTGTGAATGTTCTGCTCTAAAATTGGACTATGTACAATCCTGCGGAGGGGGGCGTGGCTGCTTAGCCACTTCCCGTGTGTGCCATTTTCTGGTGCTCCTCGTCGCTGTGGCTGTGGCTTGTTGCTGCGTTTACTGTCACACACCATTTTGCGGTCGTGTCTGCGGCATTGCGTGTATTAAAATTTGACCCAAAATTCGCCCCACTTTGCCCAACTTAGCTGGAACTCCAGCGTGTGTGGATACACCAGACCAGACCCGACCCGACCAGACCAGACCAGGCCCGGCCATTATGGGCGTGCCAAACAAGCTGTCAACGCATTTAATGCATAAAATGAATGCCCCGCCACGAAAACAGCAAAAGCGAATGAAGCTGCTCCTACCCACCCCCCCCCCCCCCCCCCATCTATAAACCATATCTCGGCCACGTTCCATTTGAGTTACTGCCAACAGATTTTCATAGAAACACCCAATTTCCCAAGCAATTCAATGCAAATATGTTGGAAAGTGCAGGAAGAATAATAATCAATTATTTAAGCGACATTTAATTGAAAGCATTCACTTTAATAGAGAACATTTCGAATAAATGATGACTATTGCGTATATATCCGAATGTCATTCGATAAGTGATGCCATCCGATGTCTAATTTGAGCGACGATTAAACAGTTTAATGGCTTGCCACAAAGAATTGCCATTATTTTATGAATGCAACTTATAACAATTCATTTTCATTGCACTTTTTCAATAATACAGTTCAAATATCGAATTTCATTTAATATGTAATTATATTTAACGGCTATTTAAAATTTAAAATCCACACAGATACACACACACACACACACACACACACTCGCAGTGGCCTCAAGAGCAGCTGTTGCCCTGAAAAATAGGCAACAACATTTTGTTGGCCATTTTGAGCAAACTGATGAACGGACTCGAGTGGTTACAAAACTCAAACATTTTTTTTTGTCAATATTTTAAAATTAACACGTACATTTGCTCAAGCTCAGCATACACATACAGACACACACGCACACACACGCATACACACACACATACCTACCCAAGAACACGCATGCATATCCTTCGTGTTGGTCGTGACTATTTTTAAGTGGCGCCTCTCTCATGCATTGGATGTTAATATTTGTACCTGGTGTGTGCTGCTGAAAATCGATAGCTGCTTCCTCTGCTTCCGCCTGATTCTCATCTATTAATAGACCAACAAGACCAGCCTGCTCCAGCAGCAGCAGCAGCAGCAGCAGTAGCTAACAAGCCACAATAACAGCAATAAAGGGCTGTGCTGCCTGCTTTTGTTGCACTTGACAACAGGTGACAAAATATTTACTACATTTTCCATTCGCCTGTTGTTATGCAAATCAGCTTATGCACTGAAACGTGTAAATTCCAAAAGATGCACTTGTCCGCAGGGCACATGTCAAGCCAAGTTATTTATGTTTGAACCTTAACTTGGACAAAACCGAACCGATTCTTTTACGATACTATATTTGAAATTGGAATAGGGCGATCAAATGAGGCTGTCAACAGCGTGTTCTATTTATTCATTCACCTCCAGTTGAGTACCACTTTTAAAGTAGCAACTTTTCCACAAGTTGCACAAACTATCTTTTAGCACTTGCTGCTAAGTTTAGCCCAGTTTCAGACGACTATACAATATTCTACTAGCGATTGAAACAGCTTGTCAGGTATCAACTGTAACCGGCAACAACTGGAGTATGGCGCCAACGTTACCACACATTTAAAAACTTGGCCAAAACTTGATAACAATGAGCCCAGTTTAAACTACGAATTTCATACAACTTTTCGCAGTCATGCTATGCGTATGGCACTATGGATAAGTTTTGACGTACGCTTCTCGACTTTTGCGTAAATATCGCATATATATATCGTCTCAGAGCACCTCCTTACAGCAGTCAGCAGCTAAGCAGGTCAGTAAGTTGCTCCATCAAATTGGCCATTTTCATGAGGCAAATTACTTATGAGCCAGTCTCAGTCTTAGCCTCAGTTTGCACAGGCACGGACGTCCATCCGTCCATCCATCCATCCATCCATCCATCCATCCATCTGTCTATCCAGTTATGCAGGCAACTTCTGGAGCGGAACAGTCGTTTTCGTTTGCTTCGGCGTCGACGTCGTCGTCGTCGTCTTCGTCGTCGTTGGCGTCTCATTGCTTTTATGGGGCTGTCAGCATAACAAAGCAGCCCCCATATTCTCCACCAGCTGGCCAGCCATACAAATGGCTTCATTTGAGGCTAACTCCCGGACATTTGCATGTGTACAAATTTTTTTTGATTGCTCCTTGACGGTAGGCAGACAAACAAAAGCTGGCCGTATATCAAGTGATGTCTCTTTCTCTCTCTCTCTCTCTATCTATCTCCCTCTCTCTCTATGTATATTTTTATCTGTCTGCACGTATTTGTATGTTTGCTCGTCAACATTTTGTTGCCCTTGGCTTCACAAAAATAGTTGTAAATTCCAGGCAAGCTGCATAAATTGCACGCCTTGGTCAGTGCCACGCCTGTACTTGTAAGATGTTAGCGATGCTTGAGAGGGGGGTGGAGTGGGAATGGGAGTGGGAGTGGGCCTGGTTGTGGGGGTGGCTTAAATTGTAGAAGAACTTGAGCAACTTCACACATCGTTTACCCGTTTCGAGCACTAAAAAAGTGACGCAACTTTTACGCGCATTGTCAACAGTCGTAAATTCGCCATTCTTGAATACGAGTATATCTCTCCCACTCTCTCTATGACTGTCTCTCTGGATTATTATGGAAGTTACTCGCATTTCCACTTTACACACCATTTCGCTGCATTCGCTTTTACCAAGAATTCGTAAATTGCGCCAGAGCATATTTTTCTTGTACTTGGCTCTTCTTTTTTCCACATAAACGTTATGCGGAAATCGTTGGGCAACTTTGTAGATTCAAGTATGCAAATCGATACCGTTAGCTTAAGTGCTTTAATATTGAAGTGAACGAATATGAAAATAAAATTGCTTTATGTTGTGTAAATTAATGTAAAAGTCAAAAAAGAAAGTCCTTCTGCGCACTGATTTAAGTGTCTTATCTTTATCTTGAAATCTAGGAGAATGATTAAGTTATCTTTATCTTGTAGACAGATGTTCATTTATTACCATCTAAATCTATAAACTATACAAACTATTCTTAACTTTTTGTACATTTTAATGAACTTGCTTGTGATCTGAAAATTCCACATTTGTTCACATATATGGCGTTAGAAAGCATATCTCAACCCTACTGCTCAAATCTCAACCTTTGGGGCGATTGTTTCTATATATAGAGTGGTACGATCAAACATGCCATGTTTCAAGAAGTTACCTTTAAAGATGTGGAAGTACAGTTTATTAAGAGAAGAAGTGTAAAACATGACGATATCCTGTCGGAAGGATGTCGCAAAACCAACTTTTCATGCTGATGAAGAGTGCTTATATATTGTGGAGTCGGAGACATCTCTTTCCATACGCTATGCAAATCACGATAAAATCCAAATATCCTTTAAAGTGGTGGAAATGTTATATTTTGTATGCCAATCAAGTCTGAGCGTAACTTAGTTAATAATAAATTTTAACAAGACGGCAATTAATTTTAATGAGACTTAAGTTAAGAAAATATTTATGTGATTATATTGTCTATGCATTCTTCAATCCAACGAATTGGCCAGTTTTAATTGACAAAATGATGAGTCACAGCTGAGTCAGAGTGACATGCATAAATTCGTTAGCAGAACCAATTGTTGCTGCCATAAATGTGATTGCTGCTTATGCCGATGCTACTGCCACTGTCATTGTTGTTGTCTTGTGTTGTGTGTTGTGTTTGCCGAAGCAATCTTGCGTAATGTCATTTGTGATTTGGCTTGCAGCATACATCAGATTGTGTAAGCTCCATCTGCTGGCAGCATTTAACAGCTGTTCCATAGTCCTACATCCTGACCAGATGGACTTTGGGGATTGAGATTGCTGGCTGAAGCCAATTTGGTTTCACTTTGCTATCGCATGTGCACAACCAAATTAAATTACAAAACTGCGGAAACACAGATACACATACACAAGCACACACACACACACATACACATATATAAATAAGATGAAGATAGCGAACAGAGGGAAAGCGTAAGATGGCTCACACTCATACACACACACACACATACACACACACATACACACACACATACACACACACACACACACACACACACAGACACGTACACGCATAAATGCTAAGGCAAAATTAAAATCATATGCATGAAATGAGCGCGAAATTGAAATGGAATGAAATAAATGAGCAGCAACAACAAATTGTTAGCATCTCTGTCGCATTCGTTGCTTTTGCTTTTCAGTTACATTTCAGTTTTTTGTGCTCGTCATTGCCACTTTGCCACATGGCAGGCAATTCCATTCTACCTGCCACCATCCATCGCTCGCTCTCTGACTCATTTTCACGGGCAGACGCCACGCCACCAATCACATTGCTGCCACAGTGCTGGATGCCATTCCCCATTCCAAGCCATTCGCTTCACACAACTGCTTCAAGCTTGAGACACACCGAAAGCAAGCGAAACAACGCTTTAAATGAGTGCAACAACAACAACAGCAACAACAACAACAATTTCAATATTCTGTCGCAATCTGACAACGACTGCCAAGCGAGAATACACATTTCAGATCTTATCATTAGTCGGAATACAGAATTGCAATTGTGTGTCCCACTGACAGCTGCTTTTTAAGCTTTTTCAAAATACTTTCAAACGTCCATTAACTGTATGTATCTTAGCCTTGTTCTATTTATTTGGCCCTGTTACCCCAATAGATGAGCTCAGTTGAAATATCTTACAAATCGACACAGTCGCACATATGAAACTCCACTTTCAACTGTGAGCCACTGTACATATATAATAAAGTTATTCCACTCTGCCCAATATTTCCTACACTCACATTCCCAACATTTCGCGATTCCAATTCCGTTTATTAAATCAATACGAAATTCGAAAAGATAAAATAAAAAATTCGATTTAAAAACCATGAAATACTCGGCGTGAATTTGTAAAATTCGCAACCAGTTTACGAATGTTGAAAGTTCCGAATGTTGCAATGCTTAAATATGAATATAAATATTCAAGAATTTAAGAAATGTTTACATTGTAATCAGTTATCTTTACGTAAGTCTCCTCGTCTCTTAAGTATATACATACTTATATATTATTTAAGCTCTCGACAACTTACAATGCTTTCACAACTCGGTTTGGGGGCACTTAGACGAGGTCCACAGTCAACACTCTTTAGACTGTCTCAAGCAGCTAGTTCCCACATTATGTTAAGACGAAGCAAGGCGCGACAAGTGTTGCAAGTGTGTGACTTTCAGATGCGGCCGAGGATGTGGCAAGTGCTTCTGCATTCTAATTCATTGTCACGTGCTCAGCAGTTCTCCATCAAGCTAATACTTGATGCCACTATAAATCTCACTCTTGCTCTATTTGTATCTTATTCGCTTGGCTCAGTCTTTTTCATTAAACATGCCTCAGTCTGTCGGCCAAATTTATTTGGCCAACTAAGCCAACCGCTGGGCGCCTGTTTGTATGCAATTACGACTTTAAGCAAATCAACTAAATTGCCAGCTTAATAACGCACTTCCCCTCCCCAAAAAACACACTCAGACACATCCCCTAGTCCACTGGACACTGCCCCTGAAATGGGCAGCGCCTGTCAACGCCCTAATGAAAATTGATGTTATATGATTTTCACTTTCATTTCATTTTGTTGACTTTTCTTGCAGAAATAAATGAATATTTGTGTCGCACAAACAGCATAAAGCCGAAAAAAAAACACACACACACACACAAATTAATTGCATTTGTTTGTGGCACATTAACCATGCCAAGGACACACTCGCAGTCCTTTCACATTTTTGCAAAATTAATATTAAATTCCACATTGTACTCAGGCATATAAAAACGGCAATAAACAAATTGATAAAAAAAAATGGGTTTTCTTATAGAAAATATTAAAATTTACTTGCAACAGCAATTATGTACTTATATACCCCTATTAACATGAGTCTTGCATCTGAGCAGATTTCAGGGTACGATGAGAGGTTGGCTGGCTAACAGAGGATTGATAAAAGTGCTCATAAGAAGGCTTATTCGTTATGATTGGCTTAACTCTGTCCTGGGCGAAAAAAAAATACAATATTATGTAATTTCAAAATATTAAAGAAAAATTCAAACCTTATGCGAATAGTTCCACACAACTGCCAAATGTAATAGTCAAGCTTACCTAGAAAGATGGAGAATAAATAAAAAATATTGTTAGAATGCGCATTGAAAATGTATTATAAATGATAAATGAAGTTGTGCAAAAGTATGTAACAGGATTGAAAACCTAATCGACCTAGTCATGCCAGTCTGTCTGACTGTAGAGACTTAAGGATTGTAAGGTGCGTCCTGCTGCTACCTTGCTGACAACTGCCATAACCCAAGCTAACCAATCAATTTTTAACAAAATACTTTCAGCAGGCGCAAGGATTTGCTGCACACATAAAGAAGTGAGCAAATGTGTGCATGTGTGAGAGGAAAGCAACAGGCAAATCAAACAAGAGAGAGGGAGAGAGAGAGAGATTTTAGTTTAGGGCTTGGGAAGATAGACATGCACTGATTTCGAAGCCATAAGCAAAACTAGAAGCCGTATCTTGATCGATTCAACATATTTAAATTATAACAGCCGAGTTCAGTTGAAGGCTCTTGACTATAGCACATTTACTTTTTCATAACTTTGGATGGACTAATGAATTTCATTGTGTTTGCCCCTGGGGGAGAAGGTTAATATGTTAGTTTGAGGTTAATATGTAAGTTGGAGGGCAATTAACTGTGAGTGGCAGGTTGCAGGTAAGGCAGGTCGGGAACAAACGCTTACGGTTACAACCACCAGCCACATAATACAGTAAAGCTGTAATCAACTGCGTGCATAAAAGCAGAGAGCGACTGCAAGAGAAGCGATGAATTGGGGCTTGGGATGGCTTTGATGCTGTGCGGTTGGGCTTACACTCCACATACACAGCTGTGGTATTTGCCATTTTGCTTTTTGTGCATACATTATTTAAGACTCCGCGCATGTATACAAAATATTGTTATAAAATGCTTTCAAGTGAGAAAGGGCACGTTGGCGAGCGGAAGCAGTACGCAGTTCACTGAAGATGGCATCCAGCCGCAACTCATGACGGGCCCAAAAACTTTGAATTGGCACAATCAGACACACATCCACAGTCAGATTTCCATTTGCACATTTTCACATTTTCATGAACATTCGAATTCAGACTTACACATTCATATTCACCGAAATGTCAGCGAAAAGTGTCAAAAAAGCACTGATCTCGCTTGCCACTTGCTTCCTGCAAGCTTAACAGCAGCAGCTGAGGCTGTTGCAAAATAAATAATATAAAAAAATCAAATAAAAACAAAATGTTGCAAGCGGCAATAAGAAATTGGAATTTGAATTGCGTTGCACAGTTCACTTCACAGTGGCATTATGCAAGGCTGATTGATATTGCATGCAGCAAAAGAAGTGCGCACAAAATCAATTTGTGGCTGCAGCATTAAAAGATGCTGAATCAGATGAAAAATATGCAATGCTCAAAATGTAATGGACTTATTGTAACAACTATAAAAGAGAGTGCAAGAAGATAGATGGATATATATATATATATATGTATATATAAAATGATGCCAACGAGTTCAAAAAGAGTGAGTTCTTATCAAGAATTTATAAAAATTGCTCAAAACTCGTTTTCTGCATTGTGTTCTCATAGCCTCCATATTGAGTTTTCATTTTGATGTCGCCTTTATTTATGAATTTAATTCGACATTTTGAAATTCAGCGTTGTTTGCTTTGTCAGCTTGTTTTGACTTTTGGGTTGTCCAACAACAGCACCAGGGCATCGCCCTGGTATCCTTGTATCCCCACCCCTTTACACTCTTTAACCCCTCGGGCTCAGCACGTTTCGACATCTTCATTTGCGTCACGTTCCACCGCAGCCCTTGCCACGGCAGAAAGCAGCTAACCACAGACTTAACCAAATTGCAAAAGCCCATCAGCCACATAACCCCAACAAAAGCCACCTCACCCCTCACCCACAGCTGTTGCTGTTGCTACTGCCACACCCACTCCATTCCCCCACCATTCCGTTTGCCTTAATGCGACGCCAGCTAGTAACTGTTCATTGAATTAACTAAATGAAATTTGAACGTGTCTAGCTCGACAGAATGCCAAGCGGACTGATTAACCGACCGAAGAAGCTTATGGAAATTTACCAGCCACTGCACCACCACACCACCGCAGTACCCAACAAACCTGAACCCATCATCCAACACCGACACTCCTGCACACATTTGATCAGCCAGTCAGATGCCCACTTTTGGAATGTCTACGCATCGATTACATTTAATTGCAGCGCTAACAACTAGCAAACGCCAATTTATGACGATTGGCTTGAACGAAAATTGAGCTGCGGAGAGCGGCTGGGTTAAGCGAGGGTTGCACTATATAAATTACCGTTTATTGGCTTTACTTGACTCCCATAACTGGTCAAAGCACTTAATTAAGCGCAAGCATAACGCAGAAGGGTTGCTTTAATTGCACTTCAGCAGTATGCTGAGGGAGGCCAACAGCTCTGATACTGTATACTGTAATTGTTAGTGTACACTCAGAGAAAAACAAAAACAGAAAAGAAATCAGTGCAGAAATTATTTAAGCAAAATACACTTAAGATTACCAAATGCGAATCCTTGGAATTTGTTCATCATTTGTTTTTCTGAGTGTACATTAAACGCTCTTATTAATAAACAAAGAAATTCTGATTCCATACGACACTCACTCAACCAATTCCGATTCCTTTTGAATACACAGAAATTATATATTTTGAATAGAGCTCAAGCTATAAAAGATTTTAGCTGCTCACCACATCGAACAACAAATTTAATGACACAATTGCATATCAATCTCTGCAATCTCTGCAACCGATTGTTGCACTCGGCTATTTACATTTGATTGAGGGGGGCTAGGGGTACTTGCAGCAAGCACAATTGGAAAGCTTTGTGGCTGGTATGCATTCATCAAGCATAATTGTATCTAACCAATAAGGCATCCATCAAAGTTGAGCGCTAACAGGGCGAAAACAATGCTGCTTTTATAGTTGAACACAATATATCCATCAAAGTTATTAAAGTCAAATAAAATTAGCTAATTAAGGTAGTGGACCCCAACTCTTGTACCCAACTTCCCCACAACCCCAATAACCACTCGTACACACCAACCACTCTTACAGCAACACTTGGAAAACATTCGCTTTCAACTTTCACTTTCAGCACGTTAGCCAAGGTCAAGGGACAGCGTGACGTATACTTAATGCTATAAGGCGACACAAACAAAGGTGTTTACTTTTACACACACACACACACACACATTCGTGTACACAAAAAATATAATAAAATAGGAAAATATATAACCATGTTTACAAAACAAGTTGCTTTTATCTTTTATCATACGTCTATTTATATATATTTATACCCAGCAATTGGATAAAACAAAAAGTTACTAGTTGACTCTAGCACAACGTTTTGGGGAAATAAAAACTAAAAAAATAAAGTTCATTTACAAATGTTTATTTATAATCGAAGTTTACGTATGTATACACATATATTGTTTACCTTTACATAATTGGAGTTAGAATTAGAGCTATAACTATATAATTGTTATCAAAATCAAAAATAATAAGATCGCATTAGCAAATGCGCCAACTATTACAGAGTATCTACTGGTCGTGCGTGGATTATTTTTGACATTGTGACGTCAGAGCAAAAACAACATTAACCACAATATAAATGAAAAACTTTTGTGTATATTAGTTTACCGCTTCCTGTCATAAAAATGGTGGCTTGTCATGCGATTTCTTTAGCTGATGACGTTCATGAAGATGACGACGACGGCGACGGTGACGACGGATGAAAGCTGCTTAGACTTAAACTGATACCCCTCCCATAGCACCAAATCTAAATCCAATCCTTTCCCCCAAGCCCCGACTCCCAACCCCAACCCTTGCTCAAACATTGTCCTTAAATGAAAGCTAAAAACAAATTCGAGAACGAAACGGAACTCAACCTGAAACAGAACCCTTTGCATAAGCCGTTAGCCGACTTATGAGTAAAAGTATATTCACTTTCATTTCAATTAAAAACTGGCGCTTACACACACACACACACACACATACACACACATCCATCCATCCATCTATTGAAGTCCCTTTTGGGTTTGCCTTTCATTGGAATGTAAGAAAAACTTGAATATATTTATATATATGTATGAGAAAACTTTTCAACAACTGCCTTTTCTCGCAGTCTCTCTATAGCATACTTTTAAGCCTGTTGGGAATTAACAAATTGGTATAAGACACCTTATTTATCAATACAGTTATTGCTGGCAAGCAAGCTGCCACATTTTCGCCTTGCTTTTGTTTGCATTCCATACACAAATTTGTAGATTGTGGTTTTTGGGGACGTTTGTGGATCACAGAACAGACTGGTTAAGTTCAAACTGTGCCTTTTCGTTTACTTAATTCCTTTTTGCAAATTATGGCAGACGCATTTTCATTTCTCATTTTTTGTTGTGTTTTCTGTTTTTTGTTATTTGTTATTTGTTTTTTGGTTTCTTTTCGCTTTGTTACTCTATACACTTTATACTGGTATTTGTTATGCTTATAATTCAGTTTTATTCATTTCATTATTTCAAGCATTTTCCATTTTCATTACGGTTGCTGTCGCTGTTTCGGTTACTTGGCAAAAATGATTTTCAATGCTGTCAGCGCCACGCGCTCTCAAGCTTCTCCGCTCCTCCGCTCCATCCCCACCCCTCCTCAACCACCACAGGCAACGCATCCTGCGGCATATACTTTTAATTGAAATACACTCAGAAGCACCAGAAGCAGAAACCCACCTATTTGCGAGCTAACAACTGAGAATCCACCGACTGGCGACGCTGACTTTATATAGAAATAATAACAATAACAATTTAAATTAAGTGCAACAAGGCGACAGCAAATTTGAGTAAGTAATCGTTTTTAATTTAACAAGTACGTGACAGTCGACGCATTTCTAAAGATGCCATACACGCGCCACACCCACCCACCAGCCACCCCTTTTATCACCTGAAAAGTCACTCTGGTAAATCAGAAAGAGAGAGAGAGAGAGAGCGTGTGTGAGTGTGTGTGTGTGTGAATAAAGCAAGCAAGCTACAAAAATAATTACAAATTTTAATTGTCAACTCGATGGGGATACTCTCCACATACAAACTGCAATCTGAACCAATCAAATATTTAAAATATTTCAATGATTTATCTGCAAATCGAATTGCACGTTTTTTATATATGCATATAAATATATATATATATATATATATGCAGTGTGACAACTTTTAATCAGATTTTCATTACTCATCATTTTGTTAAGCACACATTTCGCAATATGTTTTTCAAAAACAAATGGAAAAGGTAACTTTGTGATGGAATTTTGTGCTTACTGCCGTACGTGTCAGCTGACTCTTATTAGCCATCATAGATTGTGAGCGGAGGAAGAGGAAACTTGAAAGTAAACTTATAGTCTTGCACATGCCATTCGAGTTGAATTTGCGAATATTTTCCAAATAAGCACCTATGCTACTAGCAACCACGAATCAGATAGTTAATCTTATCTAGTTGATGTTTCATTCATCTCGCAAGGTCAAACATATTGAATGGAATTAGCGATGCAAGTTCAACTAGTGTTATCCAACTAATTGTACATTGAGCAATTAAAATTAAAAATTAAAAAATAGCTTGAAGTTGAGCTCACTCGACTACATATTATTATAGTTGGGAAGAACCACCTCTGCAACCTATAAGGTCTATTGTGCCCCCTTTCTGAGCCTACAGCTCTTCCATCAACCCCAGCTCCTGCACGAATGCCAGGATCTTTGTTGGGTGGAGGGTTTCTATGTCCTTGGGACTCATGACATGCTTCCCTAGAATGCTGCATTTCTTCCTAACTAAGGCAACGCATTCGGCCAGGACTCGAAAACATAATACTTACTTGATTTTATTATACTAACCAAGAGATTTTATGTTTTAAAGTCAGATAACTATATAATTATCAACCACTGTGGCACGATGCTGAGTTTCTGCTTTTTTATGGTTGGCTCAAACAGTTTCTGTTTAAAGAAAATAGTTCATAAAATTCTGTCTTTGAATAAAAAATCAATCGGAAATGCCAACATATGTGAGGATGTGTGGCATGCAACGACACAAGCTTCATTTGATCGATAAGAAAGTTGCCTAAATAAAAGACATGCAAACAGCGAGTGTGTGTGTGTGTGTGTGTGTGTGTATGTGCTTGTGTGTCATCTATGGCTATGTATTTGTTTTATGCTTATATGTTTATCGCTTATGGTTATTTCTTCTCACTTAATTTATTGTAAAATGTTAAATTCTACGAAGCGGAAATGTTTATTAGAGCGGAAATTGCTATTTTTAGTGTTGGCGGCGATTTGTTCATGAGCTTCTTTGTTATTGCTGTTGTTGTTGTTGTTGCTGCTGCTATTGTTGTTGTTGTTGTTGCTGCTGCTGTTGTTGTTGTTGTTGTTGTTGTTGCTGCTGCTGTTGGGTTACCTTTCATACAGATATGTATGGATATGCATATAGCAAAAGCGACGACATAACAAGTAAGAATACTCTGCTCTAGAGAGCCTGGCAGAATGATACCCTGGAGCCAAGTCCGAAAATGGAAAATTCCCCATGTTTATACAGCAAATGCAACAATCTTATTTGATAAATTCTAATATACTCAACAAAACTCAATTAAATTTTTGTAGATGATAAATATGCTGCAAGGGAAAAAGCATTTTCATTTAGAAAGATAAATCTCTAAAATTATGGTTGCTCTTGCAAATCGGAGAACTTTTCGCAAATTACATATTTTTGCACAGCGCCATTATACCCATTTTTATACATTTTCAATCGTTTCATGGAATATAAACTTTGATGATGGCGAAAGTCAGATTCTGGCAACAATTAGTTTATTAATATTAATTTTTTCTTCATTTTTTTTTTGTGTAGACACGCCAGATTCAGCGGGCAGTGAGTGTTTCGTATGCTTAACTTATTAAGTTGACTGGCAGTCAGCCAAGCATCCGCCTGGTATGCTATTATCTTGCCACGCTGATGTTAATTAGTCAGTGTTGCTGTATCTTCGCCGCTTTCAGTAATTAAAAATACAAAATTGAAATGATGCCCCAAAAGCAGGCTTCTGGCTGTCGGCAGTCGGCTAACGGCTCCTGGCTGCTTAGCTGCGAAAGGCGTCTAAGAAACGCTGGTGGGTGTTGCAAGTTCGTTGAATGTTTCACTGGCCTGATGAAAGGATTTCGGGCAGCGAACAAAAACCAACAACAATTTTTATAAATGCAAAACGCCTGATGGAATTCTTCGAGCTTAAGCCCAAAAGCCTGCTTTAAGTTTCTACGTATTTTACAACATTTCATTTTGTGCTCTGCAATTGCTCTGTACTGGAATGGGAATCATTTGGCATTGATTTCCATTGATTGCTTCAAGCCACACAATAGTTGTAAGCCATCCATTTAAAATGGTTTCACTTGTGGGAACTTCTCATCTTAGAGCTTACCATAGTTATCCTTTTGGCCAGCAGAACAAACCCTTTAGACATCAAAGAATTAAAGAATTATCAGACAAAAGCTCGACTTTAAATACTTGAAGAAATATATATGCACACTGCCACAAATATGCATTTTCCATTTTCTTAGCCACTGAATGAATGGATGAGCAGCCTGCACCAGCAAACCAGAAAAGCCAACCCACGCAGTCCCAAGCGGCCCCAAGCAGCCCCAAGCTGCACCACCAGTCAACGTTTCAAATTAATTTTACAGTTGCCGCTGCGGCGTGCAGTTAGCCCATAGTCCACATGCCTTAGTCCTGCCCGATGCCTGTGTCCTTGCGCCTTGCGTCTTGGACACCTTGTGCACAATAATGAAGTGTCAAATAAATGGCTGTGTCTGTGTGTAGAATGCATAGCAACGCCAGATGCGAAACAAAAGGCGAGGATATGCCAGTTACTTGAAGGCATTCTCCTATGAATGCTGCTCCTCATTACGTCATTTATTGCGGCCAACTCTTTAATCAACTTGAGCGTAACTCTGGCCAACTACAACTATTTACCAAGTTAGCTAGTTACAAAACTTGGTTACTCATGGTTCTGATAGTTTCCAACCGGGTGCTTAACTCATCGAAAACTTGTTCAGTTAAAAAATTTATAATTTCACAGCTTCTGCTATGCTTACAAAAATAACAATCGTTTTTAGCTGTCTTGCAACTTAAATCCTTTAATAGCAGTTCAAAATGAACTGCAACTTTTGACTGGAATTTTTGTATCTCGTTAAGAGAATAACAGATAAAAATAACTGTCAGACATTTAATTTGATTTGGAAAACCACTTTCGAGTGGCCGAGTTAGCAGCAACTGTGATTGGGAGTGAAAAGCGCAGTTTTTGTGGGTTGGCCAATTTAGAGCAACAACAAACTCAAGGCAATCAATTTGTTGTCATCGTAATCTTTGCGTGGTTGGCGCCTCTTTGTGTTTGCTGACGTCATCTCACGGTTAATGGGTTGAGCTTCTCAATTTTTTTTCCGGCTTTGCATAAATCAGTGCCACACCTGCCACGCCCCCCCTCCGGGTGGAAATTACCGCAGCCCATGGCCAACGTGTTTGAGCCTGCACTTAATGTATTCACTTTTCACGTCTTTCACTTCTTCTCACTTCTTCTCACTTCAATTCACTTCTATTCACTTCTATTCACTTTTATTCACTTTTATTCACTGCTATTCACATCTATTCCTGCCAACTGTAACAGAAACATTGGAAAACAGGGGCAAAAAAACGACAAGCGTTCAGTGGCCAAGAATTTAATTGAAAATTCGCTTAATTCAATTGCAAACGCAAAACTAACCGATAGAAAAACAAACAGCTAATACTGCAGCAGCTTGCAAAGGGGCGGAGAAGTGTGTTGGGGTGCAAATAGACAATGCGACAAGTGATGGGACAAAAAAAAATTCACAAAACTCACACATCCAACAGCAACAAAAACAACAGCAAGAATTACACAGTGGTTAAAAACATTCGAAATATTCAAATTGATTTCCACAGAATCTGCCACATCAAAAGCGCAAATTTTTATTTCATAAAATAATGATTTGATTTGTGCTTGTCAAAACATATCTTCACTTAGGCAATGCTAATCAGTTATCAAGAACTGAGTTAACAACGCTCTTAATTTGTAATAAGTGTAAGTAAAATGGTGTCAAACTGTAGCCGAATAGGAACTGAAACTATTTGTTCATATGGAAGCATACCAGAGCCAAATACCATAAACAATTTTGAATCAATTCATGAGCTTTACCCGGAACCAGAGCCGATTCACTCTTAATAACCCCAACTGTCGTTATTAATACTGAAAAGTTTGGAAGCCGAGACTAAAAATGTGAAGACTGTCCTCTGATTCAACAGCTTTCCATAATATGAATTATATTATTCTTTCATTCGATTTTCAGTTTGCAAATGCAAATTTAGCAAATTTATCAAATATGGAATCTCACTTAGATACGCTTACAAAGATATTTTAATTTGATGTTCAAAGTGCAAGTTTCGATCTGAATGTCAATAAATTCCAATGAAAATGAGCAACCAACTACTGTTCTAGACAAAAAAAAAAATAAATAACCCTTTGCCCCACTGCGTTCACTTCTCGAAAGAGGGCTTGTCGGATGCTGTCATGCTGGAAAATCGGTATATAAACAAGAAAGAAAACAATGAAAGCCCCAACAATAACAACAACAACAACAACAACAACAACAGCAACAGCGCCGGCGAAACTGGCTGTAAAAGTTAAGGAAAATATTTACAAATGAATTAACGTAATGAAAATAAACTGGAGCACAGATACACGGCCATGGTGATGATGATGTTAACGATGATGATGATGATGTTAATGATGACAAAAAAATAAATTGATAACAATCTATTGTTTTTGCTGCCGGCGATAGTGAAGTTTGCTGATGACGCAGTACCCACACGCCCCACATTCACATCCACATCCACAAATGATAAATGCGTATTATAAAACCATTTGACTGCACCGCAAGCGGGGCTCTGATAAGAGTAGTCACGGACGGACAAGTCAGTGGAAAATGCAACATTCATATCCATATGTAGGGGTGACCTTGGCCTACAAATACACAAAACGCGTAAGAAAAATATATATATATAAACAGACGACCGAGCAGGCAAACATCTGGCAAAAGTATAAATAGATAAATATGATCAATCATGAAGTAGACAGTGCCAATAAGATCTGCCAACAGATTCTAGAATGCTTTTGAAACATATCAACTTTTATTTGGCCATAGCATGCCTGATTGCCGATATTTGTCATAAGTCAAATCAAGCGAAAAAGTTTATTAAATCTTGTGTATATATTATTGGTATTTATTGCCAATTCCAAAAGGGTTTCGCTGCCGATTAAAGTACACATCCATCTCAAATTCTAACCCAGCTAAGCTTAACAAACCCTTTGTGAAAAATTCCTTAAACAGGCGAAACCACAAAGTTTCTTCCACCAGTTTTTTGCTTTTACACACCAGCCAGCCAGTTAAGAGCTCTCAAAATTGAAAATCTTTGTATTTTCCACCTGCCTGAATGTGGACAGAGTGGTTTTTGGGTACCCTTGCTTGCATAATCTTATAGGTGTTCCTCTGGATTAAATAAATCCCAACTTATAGATATATTCAATTTATTGTCGTTCTTTAAATATTATTTATAAATAAAGATTTAATTTATACACATTCCATTTAATCAGATAAGAAACAAACTTTAAACATATTTCTATCTAAGTTGAGCTAGTCTCGTATTTGCATACAATTATCTCGTCAAAAGCTGTCAGATAATCTAATTGTGAATCATTTCATCAATAGAGGAACACAGCCACACACACCCTACACCACACACACACCCAATCGTTGTGCACTTAAATTTGCAGTTTACATTGCGGTATCAATCGACAGGAACCCATATAATTTACTGTCAGCACGAAGAGGAGCGCATAATCTCAATTAAATCAATTTGTTTGCCAACCCATCCACACATCCACATAGATTGACACTTTGGGGCACATTCACACTTTCACACATTCACACATTCACACACTCACACACTTACACACTCACAAATTCAGATTCATTCGCTTACATTCAGACATTGTAAGCTCATTACAACTGATGCATCGGTTGATGCTTCGTTGGCAGATTCAACAATTTTGGTAACAAAATACAATCGATGCCAATTTGTGTGCCCCATTTTCAGCTTGACAGAGAATGCTGAACTGGTGATTAGCAGCAGATAAGAGTAATGGACGCAAAACGTTTGATATATGAAATTTTCGACTTGTCACATTGACAAAATCTTTGTGCTTTAGTTTTTGCTGTTGACTGTTTCCAGTTTGTTATACAGCAGTTGGCCATATCCATGCCAATCCAATTAACATTATTTCATACCAGTTGTCAATTTAGAAAAAAAAAAACACTGTTTCAATAATCTCTTTCACACAAGCCACAAACCCACCCCTAAATATATATATAAATATATTGTAATTATCTGATTAAAATATCTTATCACAATTTTCTTAGTTTACATTATATGTGTGATAAATGCTGCAAAAATTATCAGCTACCAAGGATAAGAAATTGATAAATCGATATTCATGAAAGTGTTTTTTTTTTTTCGTTGTTGTTGTTTTTGTCTTATGACAGTTGTTTTTTGTTGTTGTTATTGTTGTGTTTTTGCCGATTTGTTGGGCTTTGCCCTTGATGATTTAACAGCTCCCTGGTTGGCAATAAACGAAATTTAAATGCAACAAAATAGCCAACAACGGAGCTACAGTTCGAATTAGACTTCCAGATACAATATGATAAGCCTTTGTAATAGCAGGAGCCAACGATTATTTGTTTTGGACAGACCAGCAGACAGACAGACAGACAGAGAGGCAGACAAACTAACTGGCAGGCAAGCCGGCAGGCAGGCAAGCAGGCAGGCAGACAGACAGAGAGACAGACAGACAGATAGATATATAGATAGATGGATAAATACATAGATAGAGAACTCGCTGGTTGTTGTTTGCTCTGTGGCCATTTGAATCCCATGGAGCGTCATTTGAGTGTACGTCCGGGCACTCAAAAGGAATTTTCTATCAGCATTGTTCCTTGTGCTACGTCGGCTCACAATCGATACGGCAGTTATGTGTATGTATGTATGTATGTATATGTGGGTGGATGTGTGTGTGTGTGTGAGTGTAGAATTGGGTGGCGCATTAAAAATTACAATACTCAGCATAAGACTCAACTAAAAAAGGCAATCGAGTGGCTTGAACAAACAGCGCAGCGCCAGCTAAAACACTAGAGCCGTCCTCGATGGTCCTTATCCAACATTTATTTATGCAGATAATAAGCTCTAGAGATATGCGAAGCACAAGCACAACAAGGACGGTTAGGGATTCAACTCAACCAATGAGATCAGAAGAGAACCTTGTATCCAGAATCGCGAATCCATGTTATTATATAATATTGATAAAGCCAAAACGAGAACTACTTCCACGAATTGGGGGGGTCTCACCTCTAAAATATATTCATTAAATGAATATACGAATTTTTTGATCCTTATTTCGAATTTACTTATATTTATGGGGTCAGATATGGTTACAGCAGCCAGCAAACATATTTTTGCATACCACTTTCAAGAGATTCTGGGCATAATTACAGCAGCTTCCTTTCATTTCATACTTTTGCATTTGGCTTAAAAAGCATCCGTGTTGTAAGCGTTGTAATCAACAAGTGTTTTTAATTACAATTAGCGATGTTCTATCTCCCGTCAATATTTGAGCTGCTGTCAACTGCTACAGCAGTAGCATTGGGGCGGGCCACGCGAAGAGAAATGGTATCAGGCCATGGTAGCTGCCAAGACATGACTACTTGGGCCAGTAGCTCGAGTAACGAATAACTGACTGACTGTCGAACTGTTTGACTAAATAACTAACCGACTGTATAAAAGTTTTGCAAAAGAATTTGTGTAGGGCGGAAATTGTCAGTGCACAATATCCGTTGATTTGTGCGCAGAGAAAATGACATCTATTGACATGAAACGAGCATGGGGCTTGGCAAGCAAATTATGCAGCGTTGGTGTCGTCAGCAAGTCATCAGCATCAGGCAATAGTAGCAGAGACCATTGTCGTCATTATTGAATTTGCAATTTGAGCGGAAATGGATTGCAACGGTACGGAACGAGACGGGGCAAGATAAGAACCAAACTGGGCTTGGGTGGGCTGGACTCGGTTGGGCTGAGCAGGTCTGGCCTGGGCTGGGCTGGTCTGGGCTGGGTTGTGCTGAGAATAGGGACAATTCCCATCGGTATTCATATCGCATGACCAATTAGCTGGCCCGGATATGCAAAACTTGGCTCAAGTATTTGACGATCTAACCTTAAGTAAATTAACCCTTATACGGGGCTTGGCCAAAGCATGCATGCGTTGAACTGAACACCTCTCTGTCAGTCTGCTCGTTTGGCCACGAGTCCCTTTATTATTTACTTTCAATTCCCCAAACAGCACTGCAACATTTGCCAATTCAAAACACTCACACACACACTACACACACCACACACACCACACACGCACACATACGCACACATAGATAGATATATGCAGGCATACCTTTTGCGGTTGCTTGTTATTAACATAAAGAAGTGAAGACAACTATGCTGGGGTGTCTGGCAAGCAAATACTGCCGAGCCTAAAATAAATAAATAAATGAATAATATGTACATAATACATATATACATATATATATATATATATATATATATATATGTATATAGTATATATAATAAAATGGCCAAATTGAAACGAGGCAGCCAAAATGCTTGTTGCTATTTCGCCCCTATTTTCTTTTCCTTTTCTTGCCACTGGGGACCCACAGCCAGGTGGATAAGCAGTGGCAAAGTGAAAAGCGAACAGAGAGACGACAATGAAGCAACCATTTCCTGTCAATACGTGCGTCATTCCGACAGTCAGCCGGTTGCTCAGTCAGTTAGTCAGTCGATTTGTCACTTTTTCCTAAGGCAATATCAATATGCATACCCTGCCCAATTTTGGTGGGACTTATCAATCCTGCACAAAGCTTAACCAACGGTCAAAACATAAAAAACGAAAAATATACATTTAAAAAAATAATTGAAAACAATTACCAACTAAAAACAATAAATGTTTATTCATTTAATAATAATAATAGCATTAATAATAATAATAATTCATATTCAATTGCAAGGGCATTCGAGATTCGGCATGGACTGCAAACATATCATAGACTTGGTTCTCTTTAAAAGCTACACTTTGGCCTTCAATGCCCGCCGGAGGCATGGCTCTCAGGGCGGAGCTGGATGGGGGCAGGTAGGCAGAAACACGTCGCGCAGGCAAAACTCATAAAGTATATTAACAAAATCTTCGATTGCACTTTGGTCGTAGCTTTTTCATTTTCGCTCCTTTTTTTTAGGGGCATGCCCCAATGTGTATACTAGCCCAACAACAATAGAGACAGCCTGTGAGACCCCCAACACCTGTCCTTTCCTGTCCTGTTCCCAGTCCTGCCCAGTCCTGCTCTGCTCTGCCCTTCGCATGACAAGCGAGTATCAGTGTGTCCGTATCTATATCTGGCCCGAGTTTACAAAGTAACAAAAAAAAAAATAAAAAATACAAATAAAAAGGTCATCGCGTATTTCTCGTTAAAATTTGTAGCATTCCAATGCCTGAACATAGGCATATATACACATATACATATATGCAGCTATCATATCATATTTCAAGCGGACCGTCCCTTCCACGCAAGTCATTATTTTGGCCCAAATGCCGACCTTCTTTTCAATGTTTTTATCCCAATCAAAAAAAGGCAGACGTCTCATGTTATATATTATATATTATATATCATATTATATTATAACATTTGTGTGGGTGTGTACACCCCCAAAATGTGATTAGATGCCATTCGATTGTTAAGCATATATCAATTTCATTTCAACAATTTGCCTACTTGACATTTCTTTGGTCAATTATCTCTGCGATTTCCAATTAGCAATTCCAATCATTCCACACTCGAATGCCATCAATCAATTATTCACTATTTATCCACTACAACAATGGACAATCAAATTGGTATATTTATCAGTCACCACAACATTATCTTAATGCCTTTATAATGCACACATGCAAAAACTATTGTTTAGCACAGGATCGTTAACATTTATTCATATTAAACTTTAATTTAATCGATCTCAATTCGATTATCAACAATTTTACAAATATCGATGTGTGCTTGTGTGTGTGTGTGTGTGTGTGTGTGTGTGTGTGTGTGTGTATCTATGTATCCTGTGTATTGTGGTCTATTTAAATCACTCTTGCACCAGCAGCAATCAGACTGCATTGTAATTCAAATTTTCAATTGTAATGCACAGTAATATGGTAAAGAGCAAATCATGCTTGCAACAAATATATATATATATATAGTTATCGCAATGCGATATATAAAAACCTTATCCTTACTTTCATCTCAGTAATTACTTAGTTTTCGCTTGGTTAATTCATTCATGCAAATGGCCACACCACAAAACCATTTATCGACGGCAAAAAGTCAGAGAAAACTTCATTACGAAGCACAACACTTTGAGCACACATGCAACAACGACAACAACAACAACAAAAAAAAAAGCCGCATTGTGAGGTAATCTAATCAGAAAATTAGTTTGCTCTATCTTGTTTCGAGTGAAGTTAGGTCTTGCTAATTTTTGGTGGTCAAGGAAACAATGCGGGGGCAGCACCCCTCGCCTCCCTTCCCACTGCACTTCAAGGCTGCATCCAGCCCAACACTATCTGTGGACATGGACAGCAAAAGTCTGTCATTTAGCTTTAAACACATACACACAAAGCTCTGCGCTCTATGCTCTTTAATTACAATTTATGGATGCTTCAAGTTGCCGCGGCACACAAAACAAATTGGCGGCGTCTCAAGAAAGGTAAAATAAGAATAAGAAAATTAGAAAGAAAGAAAAAACGAACAACAGCAAACAACAAACGAAAGGTGAAAAAACAAGCAGTGCAAAGAAAAGCAAAAGAAAGCAAAAAAAGAAAAGAAAAAAAGGAAAAAAAAAAAGTAATTACATAAAAGCAACAGCAGCCACCACAAGCAAGGGCAACGCACGATGCAAGAACAAACAGCAACAGCAACAGCAACAACAACAGAAAGAAGAAGAGGGGGCTAAACAAATTGCCGAAATCTTGAGTGAGTTGGTTGAGTGAAAAGTTTTGAGCTGAGCCTAAAAATACACAAAATTGAGCACAACTCAAGCCAAAATGAGTGACGTCTGCGCATTTTGAACACGCTCTCAACTTGGCCAAAATGAGAATAACGACCGTGGTGCGAAACTACGCGAAAAGTGACAGCTGCAGCCAGTCTTTAATGAAAACAGCTGTTCAATGCATAGCACTTGGTATCTGAGATGATAAAGTAATCAGTGATAACAGTTAACTGCCTAAACTAAGTCGTTTAATAAAATTCGAATCTAATATCGATTCAAGCAAATGATTGGGATTAATCATTGAATATTGTAATTATTGATTGAAAGCAGAATAAAATAGAATTAAGCATTCATTTGATCAATCAAATCACTCATAAATTGAACGAATTATAGTCAAAGATATATATATATATATATATAATAGTTGATTTCACTTGAAACAAGTGCTTGACAAAGTTCCACTGTGCCACATGACTGGGGCAAAGGCATTGACATTGTCGGCAATTGTGTCAATTCGATGTACGCACACACACACACACACACACGCACACACACATAGATAGGAAATAACACGTGCTTAACTGCTGCTGTCGATGTCGTTGTCGATGTTGTTGTTGTTGTTGTTGCTGGTCGGACAGCTGCCGCCTAGAGAGCTGTGGAGACATCTTATGTAAGCCGCGCCAACTCCCAGCAGATAAACCAGCATTACGCATACGCCATGGTTAGCGCCGAAATGGGCATTATATAAGGGGGCGCCAAAGAGCAGCAGCCAACATCAGACGCCTGATGGGTTTCTGACGTCACTCCCAACTAGACATTTGATGTTGTCGCTGTTGTTGTTGTCGTTGTTATAGCAGTTCCTGCTAGTGCTACTGCTACTGCAACTGCTACTAAAGCAACACAGAGCAGCTTAGCTTGTATATAAAAAAAATAAAACAAAACAAAACAAGAAAACACAAACGGCCATATTTTTTTAATTACCTAAACAAACAAAACAAAGCGTGCAAAGAGCGACGAGCGACGAGCGCCGAGCGCCGAGCGACGAGCGACGAGCGTCGACTTGAAACACATAAACTTTCAGGCAATTAATAAAGTTTTTCTTTACCATATTCTTGTAGTTTTTATTTGGTTTGTTTTGTTTTTTGTTTTGTTTTTTTTTTGTTTTTAATTTATTTTTGTTTTTTTATATTTTCGTAAATATTTAGAAACATCAACAACAGCTATAACTAAATCAACTGGGCAGCAGCCCTTTTCGCTGTTGTTGTTTGCTTTTAAAGCTTTTAAATTTGCTGGATCGTTATGTGCACAAACATATACAAATACATGTACATATGTAAACTTTTACGTATACAATTTGTTTGCCCACACGTGCTAGTGCATATACACACACACACACACACACAGACGCATGCACATGGATATGTAAATGTGTATGTTATGCTGCCTTAAGTGAAGGCTTTGGTTGCCTTTCCTTTACAGCTCACGCTCAACCAAAAAGCGGAGCAAGCGCCAAGCACCGAACCGAAAGCACACAAAAAGGAAGGGGGAAAAACAGGGACTGAAAAAAGAAACAAGTCGGAATGTGCTAGTCGAGGGAGCTCGACTAGAAAATATCGTGTAACCAAGTATTTACCTACCAAGCGGCACACACATACATCTTTAGAATTGTGGATTTTAAGCGGAAATCGATTTGTATTGACCAAAGTGATCGATAACATGAAATTGAGCTGCGTTCGATATATGAGAACATAAATAGATAGACGCATCGATTCGACTTTTGATGTTGATCGAGTATATATATACTGCATGGGATCGTATATGCTTCCTTCTGCCTGTTACATAGTTCTGCACAAATGCAATATACCCCATTTCACCCATTTGCTATGGATTTAGTGTATAATTACTTATAGAAAAGAATGTTGCTTCAGTCAACGAAAATAGAATACCCTCGAGTAAATCATTGATGCCATAAAGAACATTTGGCCAGTTCAATTCTCTGAACTCTATATTATAGTAGCAAATAAATATATATATGTTAATCTACATATATACAGACATATTTTTCTCTTAGTCTTTAAAGTCTTTAAGTCTTCAATTACTTTCTCTTTGCTGAATTTGCCAAAGGCTGTTTTTTATGAGAATAGTTGTGTCTCAAAATCATTACTAATGTTAGCCAACAAATTATTGAAGTGATACTGCCGAATTGTCCTTAGTTTCAAGCGTATTCAAATAATTTCTTTAGAACTCGATTTGATATAAAATACAAAAAATAAAATAAGTACTTAAATAAAACCCGTGCATGCCGAGCTAAGTTAAATGCAGTTTAAACATGGCCAACAGGCGGCAGACGAACAGAATTCAAAAGAAAATACTTCAGCCAAGTCCGAGCTGAAGTGGCAACAACGAAATGCGCCATAAGCCATTCAACGTGCACCTTCAAAGGCTCAAATGGCAGAAGGTTAAGAGCACAGAAAATAACGCAAAATAAATAAAATGGGAAAACGGCACTTCGATTACGGCCAGCTAAATGCCATCTGATCTGGATCCATTTCGCTAACGAGCCTGACAACTTACAAATTGTGCCACAGCGTCAACGTCAACTGGAGACAAATGGAGTTACAGCTGCTCTATACAACAGTCGACAGACAACGGACAACAGACAACAGTCGATAGTCGACAGACGACAGTGTTTTTTGGGCCGAATCCTTGCGACCATTTCCAGCTAGGGACTTGAAATTTTGAATACAGGTTTATCTCATTTTAACAATAACTGTCCCTGACAGGAATATGTATACAAATCGATTTCCGATTGCATTGAAAAACACGATATACGATTACGGATATATCTTTCTAATCAAGAATCGAGGCATAATTCTGATCATCTGCACAGCAGTAATCGCAAGCAGTTTCTGTAATCAAATTATGATATACTATATATATCTGTGAATATGGTGTGTAAGAACATTGCTGTGATAATTAGTTGTTATAGTGCTCTATATATATATATATGTTTTTTTAATAATATTGCTTCAAATAAACAGAACATTAAACACAGAATAATAAAAACTTGTTCTGAACGATAATAAATAGCTCGGGTGCTTTATACTCTTACAGACTATATCTGTTTCTAGACATAAAAAAAATAGAAGAAGAAGAAGAAGAAGAACTAGCACTTGTTCATTGGCTGCCAAATGGGGCGCATGAAACGATGATAGAAGCACGGCAATCAAACCACACCTGCAGCCGCCACACGAAGCCATAAACAAGAGGGTACATTAATCAAACCCTGTAAGTTGGATGATGGGGCCAACCGCAGAGGAGGAGCACCGGGCACCCAGCACCCTTTGCAGCTCACACAAAGATGAAAAGAGGATGTCGCAAATCGAAGCGCATTAATTAAGCCATAACAATATAAAACAGATTTCGCGGCTGTCGTTGCGAGCAATCAAAATATGAAAGAGCCAAAAATCAAAAACTGTTTTCTTCAAATGACAATGTTTACGATTTCTTCTTCTTCTTCCTTTTCTTTTCTTTTTTTTTTGGTTTTTTTTTTTTGTTTCTGTGCTCAACCAAAAATTTACGACGGCACAAAATAGAATGCAAATAATTTTCGCCATGTGGCGCCGACAAATGGCAAAAAGCACATAAATTGTTTCTTGTTAAGTAAATGAATTTGTTTACAGTTTGAAGAGCTTGAGCACAGCAACCAAAATAGAGAAAAATCCCATTGTTTTTTTTTTCATCTTTTTGTTTTTTGGCATTTTTGGTGATTTTTGTATTTTGGCAGCGCAGCTAATTAAAAGTCGCTCATACGCCACGTTGGCGACTCTTTGGTGTCAAGGACGGCAAACAATTAATCCATCAAATAACTGGTGCGATTGACTTGAAGCATCATTATTCAATATTCACTTGAAGCACGCAGCCAGCTTCCTCTAATTGCAGTCGATTTGTTTGCCACAACATTTGAAAGAAGTATTTTTAGCAAATAAATTGCTGTATTTCAGACTGTATATACTGTATACAGTTGGGGTCAAAATAATGACTGCAATGCGCTCAACTCGAGCATTCTTCATCTTGCCTTGCAGCAGCACAAGAAAATGATTAATTCTTCTGTGGAATGCTTTTCAATAAAATATTGTGCTATTGAACTCGATAAACTCGATAAACCAGCTGCTCTTCTTATATAATATTTGTTTGTTTTTCATTACCAATTCAAATTCAGAACTGGAACTGAACAGCAGCAACTTGTGTTATTAGTTGAAACAGTACCATAGCGGAACCAAGTACAAAAACAAATTTGGAACCAATTCATAGCCTTTGCGGGAACCTTTACACCTTTGCAACCGGAACCCGAATATAATTCAACTAAAGTTAAATTGAATTAAATTTGAAATTATGTTTAAAATTAAAAATTGTAAAAGAAGAAATATTTTTCAGATTTCAAAGATATAATTTTAAGATATTAAAGTGAAGAAGAAATATGACAAAATCAACAATAAATTGAAAGAGATTCTACAACACTTATAATTAGTATACGTATATTTTAAAGAAGGAGTTCTATTATTTTGACCGCAACTGTATAGGCAACGGCGTATATGAATATTTTTGACAAACGCTTTCAGCCGCATTTAAATTGTTTTTATTTTTCTTTTGCGCGACACGCAATACACACTCTTCTCTCTCTCTCTCTCTCTGCCTCGTTTCCCTGCTGCATGAGTATAAATTGAATATATATTTGCTTTGAGGCTGCCACAAAATCCAAGCAAGCGAAAAACAATAACTACACACAATGCTCTAAATTATTTAATGCCGCGACAATGATGAAGCTGCGACTGCCATGTAAAATTAATGGGTCTCCTCTTCCCCCCCCCCCCCCCAATCCTACATAGCTGCCCCCCTCCAAGCAACAGCCGGCTGTCTGCTGCCGCAGCAGGGCGTGTGAACAATTACCAAATCAATTAGTTGGTTCGCATATAATTTTATTAATAGCAACCCATTCACAACAAACACAAGCAACGAAACTTTTAATATTGAATTTAAATTGATTTTCCAATGCAATCAAATTAATCAAAGCAGCTAACTAAAAGCTATATTGTTTATATATATATATATATATATATATATATATATAAATCGAATAAGTATTTGAAATGCAAAAGTGCGGCAAACAAGTAATTGGAAATGTGCACACAGAACGAGGCATTTCCAACTCTATATATCGTATATAGATATATATAGTATAGGCGCACAAGGATGAGTGTATACACAGGTATTTGAGTTCTATGTAGTACTCTTGGACGAAATAAAGTAGAAAAAGAAAAAAAATCAGTTAATAAATCTCAATAATTATTATAAATATATAGATGCTGCAACTAAACTACAAACTATATATAATAAACCTCTGATTACAATGAAATACTCAAATGAAAGAGCAATTCTGCTTAGTGTTGGATTAACTGTTGTTTATCTGTTTATCTGTTGCATTAATTGTTGTTTCTCTGCCAAATAACACAGTTTATCATTACGAAAAAAAAACATAAACAAAATAAGCACTTGTGCACCTTGACGTTTGTGCAAGGCACTTTTCTAAATGTTGCACGATTGCAGCATGCACAAAACACAGACACACAGACACACACACACACACACACACACACACAGGCACCCACAGACGCTCACACACAGACACACACACGCGCTTTTGTGCACACTACTGCTGTACGCACAACAAAGCCCAAACAATAAAAGTCAACCACTCAAAAGACAGTCATTCATGGAGCTTTTACATTTTGTGAGGTTAGCTATAAAGCTTTGGCAACTATAGATATCACCACCGATTTGTGTTTGCCGCAAGTGGGCGTGGCTGCACATTTTTTGTTCAGCAATGTTCGAAACGGTTAATTATATTCTCCCATCGAATTGGCTAATACTACCTCTGAAATTGTGGGAGTAAAATGGTTACGCGATTTTAATGCACGGTGTGGCTAGGTGAGGCGGCAACGGATGTGGGCGTGGCGGCAATACTTGCAGCACGTCAGTAGCAATTAAAAATGGGGAACTTCAGCAGACTATGCTAGAAAAATGTGGTGTTATTAATTTGCATGCATCCATTTTATTGATTTACTTGTCGCGACAATTTAAACTCTTTTTTCTGATATATATATACATATGTGTATATATATATATATATACATATATATATAAATGTATATATAGCATTACATTTGCCAAAGAAGACATGGTTTTCTCTATGTGCACTTATCGAATTTATCGATTTATTTGTATCCCTCAATTTGAACACCGTGTGTGCCGCGGACTATGCAGATATGTACATATATATACATATATATATATATATTAAAAACGTTTCTAAAATAAACTTAGAAAAAAAACCAACAAAAAAATAGGGAAAATAATATGTAATAAAATTGGTGGCCATTTTATGGGATTACTATTGCAACGTCTAATGCGCAAGTGCCTCATGCATTATGCAATTGATTATCTCATGCATATTGAATTGGTTAATTTGTGCGCTAATCTGCTTCTCTGACCAATGACAAAGTGGAAGTGGACAACCATAACGCGTACTCTGACCCGGAACTGGGCCATAGGAATTTCTTTGCTTCCATTGCATATCTGCTATGCCCCCTCCCACTCCCACCGCCACTCCTAAGCTCTGTTAACTCACCGGAGCAAAGTGGCTTTTCTAATTGCAATCAAAATCCTTTTTAACTAATAGCAAAATTGTGTTTTTGCCACGCCCATAAAGCCTGTGGCAATTTATGCATAACAAGCTGCATGTTTTTTTTTTCATTCTTATTCTTTTTTCTTTTTTTTTCGTTATTGTTATCAAGCATGGCACGTTGTCGTTGCCAGTTGGACGTGTCTTGTGGCTGCAACAACGCAGAACTAAACTGGTAACCAGAACACGGTATGCCAATCAATGCACTCAAATTTAAAGCATGCAACAATGCTAAACACTTTTTTGTGGTTGACTATGACTATCATCAGCATAATCATAATCATAATCATCACTTCTAAATAGCCGCACATGCGGCAGGTATGAGTGCATGGCTGGTGAATATGATTTAAGGGGAGCATCTGCCACACCAACTGACAACCCCACTAAGAAGCCGCCTTCAGCGTCAGTGGATAAGGAAGAGTACCCGGAATATGATACGACAATTTGTATTTATGTGTGCTATTAGCCGGTTGCTGAACCACAAAACTGCGTTCCAGCCTCCTTCGCCTAACGGATCGAATTGCAAAAAGCCTGTCAAATGGATTAACGTGAGTAGAAAATGTAATTAAGTACTCCCTTGACGACCTCAAGTAGGAAATTAATGATAATAATAATAATAATAATAATAATAATGATAATGATGATAATAATGTGTGTGCAGATAGGAAAGCGACATTAGCTTCATTGTTGTAGTCATTGTTGAGCAACATCAACTGGTAATTATATAGTAAGTTAGTTAGTAAGTCATTCAATCGAATAGGAAAAAATTTGTTAATTAGTTTTGGAAGGCGTGGCTCAAGTCGAGCAGTAAAAACTAAAGTTTTTAACCGAACGAAGTAAAAATATTGAAATTGGAAAACAGGTTTCAGGACAAAACAGTCAATATACACACATTCATACATATAGACACATATGCACATACGTAGACTACTTTTTTTGTTGCCGGCCCGTGGCAATGGAAAAATCTTGTTTGCTTTCAGCTTTGTCCCTGGTCATGCCCAATATTTGTACAGTTAACTAAGCAGCTGCTGGATAAGCAGTCGGAGCAGGTGGAGCAGTTGGAGCAGTCGGAGCAGGTGGAGTTAGCAACCCAGCATCGGCAGCTGTGTGTGTGTGTGTGTGTGTGTGTGTGTGTGTGTGTGTGTTTGTGTCGAGTGTCGTCCACCTTTTTGGGGATTCAATGTAACAATTTGCGAGACTCTAACTAGCAAGAAGCCGTCGACATTGCATTGATACAACAAAAAATAAAAAATATAAAAAATACAAAAAATATAAAAAAATAAAAAAATATAAAAAAATAAAAAAAGAAAAAGAAAAGCAGAAAACTTGTCAAGCGCCGCGCTTAGAGCCGAAGCAACTTGAACGCTTGAGCGGATAGCGTTCTACAGTGGCTATTGCCTAAGTGTAACTAGTAAAGTTCAATAATTGAAAGCACTTCAGCAAGCACTTCAATTGAGTCAAGTGGCAGCTTAAAACCTGAGCCATTAAGTAATTCCACACACACACACACACACACACACACACACACACACTGGAAACACTTCGATTTCAATGGGGATTAAAACATATATTTCATGATAAACTCAACTCGAGTGTGTGGAAAACGAAACAAACAGCGAACAACAACTACGAAGTACAGCAAATTGAGAAAGTTTTTCAAATATTTGAAATATTTGAAATATTCTGATGACATCACAAAATTTTGAGTTTGCCTCACGGCATATTCACTGCCCACTTCATTGCTATTCCTTTTTGGCGCTTTAATGTGTGCTTACTGTACCGGGTGGCCTTGCTCTTTTCGTATTCATTTGGAAAATTATTGCTGGGCTTTGACTCCGTTACTAAGCGCGTGCCACATATACTTGCCACATGCGAGGAAATGTGACATAAAGAGCAAAACAGAATATCATTTGTAGCTAATGCCAACGTAGCGATGACTATTCACTATGCGATGGACCAAGTGGTGCACACAGACTTGTTGGTGGTTCGTTGAGTGGTTCGGTGAGTGGTTCGGTATGTGGTTCGGTATAATGGCTCGGTATGTGGCTCAATGTGTGGTGCGGTGTGTAGATTTATGTGTGCCTCGAAGTAGTGACTCGGTGTGTGTGGATCGTTATGTGGTTCGGTGTGCGGTTCAGGAAAGTGGTTCTTTGTGAGGTACGTTATGTGGCTTGCAATGGTGGCCATGACCAAGGCAATTTAGTGGAGCGAAAGCCGCTCGAAGGGGCTGATTGTTGATATCACATTACATGTCTACTTATGGGAGCATTTAAAGTGCTCGCGTGTTGCATTTAGTTAAGTTAGCTTGTTGTTGTTGTTGTTGTTGTTGTTGTTGTTGTTGTTGTTGTTGTTGTTGTTGTGGTGGTGGTGGTTGTTGTTGCTGCTGCTTTTGCACTCGAACTGGCTCTTTGGCTTTTGACTAATTGCATTGGGGCTCGCAATTAAATGCAATTGCTATAAACCACTCTATGTGCCACTCACCATTATGCCTCGCTCTGACCAGGTTGGCCACATTGCCACATTGCGTGCTTTTGAAGCGAAATGAATTGAGCATGCCTCAAGAGACCCCGCATGATAGAGAGCAGGACTTTATAGACAGCAGCGTTTGTCATTTACCTCAATTGCAAATTGAAATGATGACAAAGTGCAGCCCCAGGCAACTTGTGGCAAATAGAAAAAGTTTGCTTAACTCAAGTGCTTGGCAGTTGCTCTTCTGTGTGCGCTCATTCCAAGAAGAGTCATTACACTATTTCCATTTCTTTTCCATTTCCAGATTAGTAACTTGCTCATCTCATCAATTTTCATGGCAAATGAATATATTTTCCATGATTGAGATATTGTTAAGTAAATTGAATTAAACGTGCAACATCTGAACTACAACCACAGGCGTGCAACAACGTCGATCTGGGTTAACGTCAGCATAAGAAAATCATATCAATTAGCAAGCCAATTAAAAGTGAATTTCTGGATTTACTCTTAAGCCGCCCACTCGCACTTACGTGCCACATATATATATGTATGTACTATATATATTTGAAAAACTAAATATATGTATATATGAATATAATTGTATATATGTATGTATATGTGTCACATTTCGAATTTATGTTTCATTTATTGGCGTCTGGCAACGTGTTTCCAATAAATTTACGTTGCATGACATAGAAAGGCCATTGCCATGAATATTCATATTCATATTCACACACACACACACACAGACACACATACATCTATGTATATAAATAATAATACATATACATATACACATGATCGCATACGCTTTCATAATTTCAACATTTTCAATGGCAATCATAAATTCTATCAATAGATGCGACAGCCGCGATTCTCGTGCGTCATGGCCAGCCGTCAACTTGTTGCATGTCCCCAGCATTTTTTTTAATTAACTTGAGGCCGCTAATTTAGTGCTCAACGTACAGTTTTGCAAAATGCTTTCAACATTTTTGAGTGTGGATTGTGTGTTTATTGAAGTTTGTGCCACTGAACATTTGTTGTGGGCGTGTTCACCCAAACCAATTAACAAACCAAACGATCCGTAAAACGCCCTCAATGAAACTGCCCAAAACCAAAACACCTAAAAAATAAGACGCCAGTTATAAAAAAGGATTTACGATCCATTTGAATACCGTTCAGCGCTTACATCAATATTACGTGGCAACTTCAGTCCAACGGAATGCTTGCACCAAAATTCAAGTGCGTCATATTGAGTTGCACTCTGGCTAAAAAATCGCACAAAACTAGAAAGTTTTTAATGTTTATGAAAATAGTTTAAGTTAAAATGGATTTTTTACTATATTTCACAGAGGTTAGTTAGTAATCGGCACAAGGTAGAAATCATTCCATTCCACTCTACAGTTGGATTTCACAAAACATGAGCCAAAGTCCAATTACGAATCCCATGAAATGTTCAGAGAGGCGGCCAAACAATTTAGCTTTGGCATATGTATCCTGTGGCAACTGCAGCTGCAGCTGTTGACACCTTTTCTGGCACATTGACTTGCTAATTGCTGCTGCTGCTGCAAGTGGACTGACTTGTAGCTTAAATGCGGCTTAGCTCAAGTCCTGTGTAAATTAAATTGTTGTAAATTGCAGCTCAACACAGCAGGAAGGACGAAACAAGAGAGAACGTTGCAGTCGGACATGACGGACTGCGAAATACTCTGGTACCATAAGTCATTCCAGCGGATAACAAGTAGGAAAGAACAGGGTGAAAGGTGTAGCCAGGAAATTATGGGCGTAGGTGTGGGCGTGGCCATGCAAATTTGTTATCGGTTCTTAAATGGGGGCAAACAGTAATATGGCTGCCAAATTTGACGGCTGTTACTCAAATGTGGACGTGGCATATGCCGATGCTTGAAGGACATCGGCAACAACACACCAAGCAAATTTGATGACTGCAGCCTTAAAATTGTGGTAGATACTTTATCGATTTGCGAATATCGATTTTATCGATTTCCTTGCCCCCTAGTAGACGTACCACTCCAATTTTTGCACTTTGTATATGCCTAACTTTCAGGTCATACAGACGGGCAGACGGTCAGACAGATACCTTGGGTATCAAAGTATAAACCAGCATGTGCTGGCACACACACACACACATATGAATATATATATATATAAATATGTAAATAAAATCTACAAATATATATGTATATACACATATATGTAGATTTGAATCAGATAAAGCTAAACGAAACGCCTTAAGGCGCAAAATCGTGGAAAAAGACAGATTCAACATAATCAAAGACCGGAATTGGATGTGGATGTCCATGTGAATATGAATGTGTATGTGTATGTGAATGTGAATGTGAATGTGTATGTGAATGTGAATGTGTATGTGAATGTGAATGTGAATATAAAATGATATTGGTATTGGTATTGGTTTGTACTGGGCTTAGCGCGAGCTGAGGTCCTTAGGAAATTTGTCCAACTGTTGCGGAATAAATTGGCATGGAAATGCGAGGCTTAAAGCGCCTTTCCTTTTAGCCAAGCGCTAAACAAAGAGTGAAAGCAGATGGAAATGATGTATGCACATATATATATATATATATACATAGTTTACATATATGTGGTATATATATGTAAATATATGAGTAACGACAATATGTTTTCCGGGCTCGCCTCGTCTATGCACTTCACTATTCAGGGCAATGTGCGGAACATTAACACATCGAGCACAAAGGACATGCGGTAAGTCTTACACTGCAAACAAATTAATAATATATTTCAATTTATTTATTCAGAATGAAAACTACTTATTTGTTGTGAATTAGTTCCAAATTTTGATCGGTATTCGACTCTATTTGGATACCATGTAAACTAATAATATGAAATTTTTCAAAAAATTTCGAATTCAAATTCCGTTTCTGAATTTCAAACGATACAGTTGCTGCCACCCATTAAGACCAGGCTCAAAATCAAACAAATCAAGTTATGCCAGCCGAACTAAGTCCTCCAGCCTAGCCAACTTAAACGTGTTCAATCAATCATTGGATCCTATACATCAAATTTGAAGTATTTCACTTCAAGCGATCTGAATTTATTCAAATGAATTCGCAAAATGTGTGTGAACAAAACCATTTTTGCAGTGCGTTAAATTAAGCGTATTAAAATGAATGGAAAAGTATCTTCGATTCGAATCGCAACATATTGATTCGAGTTGATTACCGAATCGAAAGGGAAACTTCCTTGACAATAAAAGCTCTTATTGTGAATTATGTGGATTTATTGTACTTGGACAAGGACACTTAAATTCATTTGCCATATGAACTCTTCGGGCACAAGCATCACACACAGACACACTCACACACACAGACACACTCACACACACAGACACACTCACACACACAGACACACTCACACACACAGACACACTCACACACACAGACACGCACAGTTGCACACACGTGGACGAAAACCTGATCGACAACGTGGCATGTTAGCTGACCAAAGTTTTGCCGGAATTGTTATGGTGTGTTTGGTTTGTTTACACCTGCACCACACCTGCCCGCCCACCTGCCTCCCCTGCTGTCATGGAGTGTGGCCGAACCAACTCATCCATGTAATTAGTTAATTCAATTGATGTAATTTCATTTCTAGAAATTTACAAGCCATAACACGTGGCATGCATCTCGTCCCACTATTTTCCATTCAATCAAGTTTATTGGCAATTAAACTAATGCCAATTTGTTTTCACACACACACACACACACACACATGCCACTTGCCACATGCATACGTATTGGTCACTGTACAATCATGATCATTTGCTTTATATTGTGGCAGCTAATTGGCTGCACATGCCTCAGTCTAAACTCACAATATGAATATGTATATATATATATATAAATCTTCAGATTGCATCAGCTATTGACAAGTGCTTTTGCTGATTTATTTGCCTTTCACAATTAACTGTTATTCAGTCAACTACAATTGGTATTCTCATTGTTGCCACAGAATGCAGATCAGCAGATATAGATTGGATCAGCATTAAGCATTACGGCGTAGATGCATCATACTTTTTCCCATTTCGTTCATTTATTATTCAAATCGATATTTTCCAATCGATATGAAACATAATGTCTGAGTTTGACTCACACGATTGTTTTTCATCTATCACCTGCCATTTGTGTACACTTGCGAAAGGGTATTGTCATTTTATCATGCAGTTTGTAACGCATTGAAGAAGCTGTCCCATCAAGTATATATATTCTTGATCAGCATCACAAATCGAGTTAATATAGCTTAGATCCACAATATTAATAACGGCTTGCCAAAACAATGGGCATTGTGGTTGCATGCCCCTCTCGCGATGCAGTCGCAGAATGTGAACATGTGACAGCTCTGTAAGGCATATGTAGTCCAATCCAATCTAATCCAATTGATCAGATAATGGAAACCATTACCAACAAATTGCCTCGCGTTTTACCAGAATTAATGTTCGATTTGTGTACACAAATATGATGTATATATACATACATATACATATATATATCTATATACTATATATATGTATATGCTTCGTATGTAATATTCTGCTAACTGAGCCTTTGTTTGTTGTTGATTTTGTCAACAACTTAATTGTTTTTTTGTCATTTGAAATGCGCCCTTTTTGGTCAATGAATATTCTGATTGAAGTGTTTGGCTTGGTCAGCTGCTGGCCAAAAGTGTCGTGTGGCAAGTTTAAGTCGCATGTCTCCGTGGAGACTTATGACAAATTTTTTCTTTGATATCCGATCCATCTTCATTATCTTTCATTACGCTGCCTACGGGAATACGAATGGGAAAAAGGGAACGGAAACGGGAACTTGCTGCCGATGCGGTACTTTCAATGACGCAGGGCAAAAAGGAGCAGCCCAGGACACTTAAGTGTGTGTGTGTGTGTGTGTGTGTGTGTGTGTGTGTGCGAGAGTTTATATATGTACCTTCTTTCTTATGTATTTGCCATTCACTCTTTGCTTTCTGCTTCATTTGCGTTACAAACACCTTGTCGCAAATTTTTTGGGCTCGACACGTTTTTGCTTTTTTAAAAACGTTTTACTTTCGTCCTCGGCCCACGCCATGCCCACCTCCTTGCTAACGTTCCCCGGCCACCTGTGCATGTGTTCCACAGCTCTAAGCGGATTTGGTAAGTTGGGGATGGCGTCGAAATGAAATCAGCCGGCGGCTGCAGCTGTCGCCCATATTCGGTACAATGACATCATTGAAATTTTGTAAAAAATCACTTTTTGCACAAAGCACAGCAACACACACACACACACAGCCTGAAAGCAGCCGGGAATGTACAGGATGTCAGAATGACAGGACGATAGGACGACAGGACGGAATGCGAGGGCTGGTAACATGGCAAGATGCCGACACACTTACCACTTACCACTTGAGGCGCCTGCTAAGCGCTTAATGATGCTTATTTGGTCACAGCCTCAGCACTACGGCGATTCACCTGCCCTCACCTGCCCCCTCAGCCGTTCACAACAAATATGGCAGCCGCATTAGTTTGACAGTAACCAGCAAAAGAAATTGTTTCAAATTAATCTGCCTGTGCAGAAAAAGAAATCCCCATCAAATAAGGACACTTCTATTTTTCCTTATGATATCCTTTTTGTGTATGTATGCGTTTAAATACAAAAATGGAAATAAAGAGAGCACAATTTGACGCAGCTAAAAGAGTTTCATTTCTCTTTTATCTCCGGCTTTACAAAGGACAACAGCAAATACATAAGGGACGGCTGAGCCTCTCTTTGGATTTGATATCCTTTTCTTTTAATTGTGTGGCTTAACTTGCAACGCAATGAAGAAGATGCGACCGATTACTAATTTGAGAAGCGATGAGCCAAGAGTATTACTCGGCCTCTCCTCTTAAACTGCTTTCAGCAGTTCAGCAGATTATTCCCCATTATGTCCTTTTATATACATATATATGATGTATGGATGCCGAGTCAGAGCAACAACGCAATTTGTCATCTGCAAGCATTGTTCAGTTTATAATTGTGTTACTCCTCACATTTTGCAGCACATTTGCTGCTCGTTTTCATACATCAAAAAGATAGCAAAAAAAATTTCACATTTGTGTTCTTTTTTATTTGTGTTTTTTTTATTTGTGTTTTTTTTTATTTGTGATTTTTTTATTTGTGTTTTTTTTATTTGTGTTTTGTTTATTTGGTTTTTTGTATTAGACTCTGCACTGAGTAGATTTGCTTTGTTTGCTGGCGCACCACAAACACACAAAATTTACAATTTACATTTAATATCCATCTAGCGAAGTCTCTACAAAATGCTGTGCAAATGAGAGTGCGCTGCGACTAAGAGATACCCTGTATCCTGAGACTTCAAAAACAGACAGGTTAAATCATCTGCCGATTCTGATCAAATCGGACGATTAAATACTTCATTTTTGAATGTGGCAAATTTGAAGGTGAGTTTTCAGCATTGTTATTTTGTGTGTAGAGCATTTAGTATTCACACAATCCTTGCCCAGGACTTATTGCGATTCATTTTCTTATTTTCATTTATATATTTTTGGAGCTTCCTTGGAAGGCAATTTATGCATAGCAACCAAGGCGAACAATGCCAAAATGCTTTAATCCTATTGGCGTTTAATCAAGCTCGAGCAAGGACATGTCGCGCGCAGAAGGGCAAAGGAAAAGTGGAAAAGTGGAAAAGCGGCAAAACAGGAAAGGCGATAGACAGACAAAAGCCGCGCGCTTTGGCAATTACAAAACGTTTTGCATTTTATGCTGTTGTATTTTCAATTGGCCCTGCTATGAATTTACATTTCGTCGCCCGTTATTTACCTGTTACCTGTTACCATTTACCTGTTGGCCTGTTCGCCTCTCACTCTATTGCTCTCTCTACACACACACAGACACACACACACATCTCGCCACAAGGCAAATCAAAGGCAAAGACTGCGACAACGACAACGCCCAGCAAATGAAACTGATACAGCGAGGCAGCAGCAAGCAGCAAGCAGAAAGGCAACAACACACATTTATGGGAACAGGAACGGAAGGCGAAGCAGAATTATTTAAAGCGCTTAATAAATAATCACATTTGCATTTTCACTTGTTGATTTTGGCCAGGGCCAAGTGGCACTGAGAAGTTTTTCTGGCTTACTGATTTCGCCGAGCGTTTCTGCTGACTTCTTGTTCAGACAAGACACACACACACACACACACAAAGGCAAACAGAGATAAAGTTGGAGAAGAATCCTTGAAAAGTGCGCGCTCAGCAAAGGCTGGCGGCAGACATTGACATCAACATCGAAATTAGCTTCAGTCTGCCCCAGCCACCACTCCAATCCATCCAGCACCACCCAGCACCACTCACGGACCAGCGACCATACAAAATGCACTCAGCGTTTTGTGCGTCGTCATTGGAAGCTAAATAAATTGAAATTAGACGTTGTCAGCACAAAAGCCAAAAGTGGCAAAAGGCAGCCAACAACAAGCCAAAATTTGGAGAAGTAGAAGAGAAGAGAAGAGGAGAAGGATAAGGAGAAACAGCAAGAGAATGTGGTAGCAGGAGTATTGGTATTAGTGGTACAAGCCACAACAACATTTGGCTGAGAGCCTTTATTGGGCGTGACGTAAGACAGCAAGATTGTTGTTATTGTCGTCGTTGTTGTTGTTGTTGATTTTGTTGTTGCTGCTGCTTTGTTGTCACATGCTGGCCGGAGGCCAGCTTGGGGGTCAGGTTGACTAGTTGCTTCAATAACTTGGTTATCGAGTCCCACCAGCGTTGGTACACTTAGCCAAAAATTGATCATCTTTTCTAAAACAGTTGGTGCAATCTTACTAAATCTTTCTAATATCAAAAGTTGATTTTTTCTATTGTTTGGAAAGATAATTTCCATTCAGTTTTTGAATCCTATTTTTAAGTAAGATTTTTCAATCAAAAATCGTTAGGAAATAATTCTAGAAATAACTGAATAAACGGACACTGAGAGAGTCCTGTCTGGATTAGCGAAGAGTTACAACGTTTTTTTCTCTGAGTGTATGCGTATCCGTAATCAAATTTCACATTTCAAATGTGGTTGCCTGTTGGAGCAATTGATTGTAGATCCTGTTGCTGCTGCTCCTGTTGCTGCCACTGATGCTGCTGAAGCTGCTGCTGCTGCTGCTGCTGTCGCCGCCATTCTCTGCCTGTCTGCCACCATTTGCCGTTCTGGTACGTGCCCCATATACAACTGGATACCAGCAACTAATTGCAGCAAAAAAAAAAAAGCACGACATACGGCAGACTGTCGCCCGCACCATGCCACAAATTAAATCAATATTGTGCAGCACTTCAGCATTGAATACACGATGAAACAGACAGAAACACAGCAGCTTCAAACTGCCACTGTCAACAAATTGAATCCACTTCAGCACGAGCATGTTTCACATTTTAGTATTTCAGTATTTTATTGCTCAAACACATCAAATAAATTGCAAACTACAAAATACTGAATGTAACCCAACTACTTCAAATACTTCAATTTGCAACACATTTTTAATTCAATTCGACTTAATTGAGATATAAATATCTGCTTGCAACACGTCAGCAAAAATGTGTTCAACTTTGCTGTTCAAAACTTTTTTATCTCTGCTTTCAACGGCCAGGCAAGGCTGCTGCGAAAAATCGAATCATTTGTGTAAGTTGCCACATTCGAAATATGCTTGTGCAACAGAATACAAATTTAATGGAATCGTGCTGCCTGATTTCACAATCTGATACGGATCAAGAATATATACATATATATTTTATGCTGCAAGCTACACAAAACAAAAAAAAATTCTCAAGAAAAAATACCAATTTTAAATTTCTTAATTTGAGCAACGATTTTACTGAATACTACTTAAATCAATAATAAAGTGCTTACGGCGAAATTGCTATTTGCCTCCTTTTCTCCAGTTCTCCATCTCCATCTCTCTCTCTTTCTCTTTCTCATTTTATCTCTCTGGCTCTGTCTATGACGACTGCTATATCATCAATCAAAGTTTTCCAAACTGGATACCAACTGTTTGAGCCGGGCAATTACTACTACGGCGGACTTCTTGCCAGCTCGCCCAATTAGTGGCATGCGAAGTGGCAAGTTTCGTAAGCAGTTCAAGTTGGCTTTAATCAGCTTTGTGCAGCGAATAGTTAAACGTTAGTTAACCGCTCCTCAATGGCAATGGGATGAAGTGATTAAATAAGGCGCACACGCATGTGCCACATAAGTCTGTGTAGGATGCCATAGTTAACTATTACGGATGATGGGGAGTGGGGGGGGGGGGGAGAGTGGTTGGTAGGGTTGGGTTGAAAGGCATATTAAGTTATATATTCGTAAGCGCATTAAATTGCGGTTAACTAGTGACGTTGTTGGCCATGAAGCCAAATAACAGCTGCAACACCTGTGGCATAAATTTCCAACGAATGTCGCTTGCTCATCTTCATCTCACTCTCTCTCTCTCTCTCTCTCTCTCTCTCTCGCTCTCTCTCTCTCTCTCTCTCTCTCTCTCTCTCGCTCTCACCACCTCTCTCTCCCCCTCTCTGTTTACTTATGTATCAGTCGCCGTGTCGCACAGCTTATGCAGGCTTTGTTTTTGAATAGATTTATGCCCAATATGCGCAGCATTCGCCAGTAATTTTGGCCATCTCCACCAAGCCCACCGACCAGCAACGTCATGGTCATCAATTCAGCCAGCAAAAGCCAAACATTAAATCACTTAAAATGCCAGTAGCAAGCCTGGACAAACAGCAACAACAGCAACAGCAGCAGCAGCAACAAGGGTGCCTTCTGACCCGTCTTGCCTTGTGGTCTATTGCGGTTTGTGTCGCGCCAAGAACTTTAGAAATTTCAACTGCAGAGCAAGTAAGCTCCAAGCACTCAAAAAGCCAACCTCTCCTACCCTCCCTCCCGCCCTCCTTGCCCCCAACAAGTTTGCAGCAGTTTGTACCATCGCAATTCCTGCTAAATACCAAGGGACTGCGTGTGTCCTTCAAGTGGTTTCAAGATTTTTCACACTGTCACTGTCGTTTTCATAAAAGTTATAATAACAATAAATATATATAATAATAATAATATCCTGTAAAAAAAGTGGCTCTAGCTTCAAGTTTCAGTCTATAAGTTAACTTTAAAAACCAAAAATGAAAACAAATATAAATAACAATATAAAAAACATAAATTGTCAATAAACTCATTTTCTTTGCCCAGGAGGTGTACATATATATAAGCAGTTGCCTCTCTGCTGGTACCTGCGTACGCATTTGTATTCTCTATATATATATTTATAATCCACCACTTTGCCCACGCCATTGTTGCAGGGTATTATTTAACTGCAACATACTTGACTTAAAGCACTTGAAGTTCTTTTCATCTGAGGAGAGAGCAGCAGACTTTCTTTTCACGCGTTTTTCGCACACACACCAGCACAACCACACTCACAACAGCACAACCACACTCACACCAACACACACACACCAATACACACACATAATAGCACACACACACCAATGCACACACACACACCAGCACACACACACACAGTCTGCTTTGTCTAGGACTTCGCTCGGTTGTATGCAAATAATTGCCGAGTGTTTCCATCCAGTCAGCTTATAATTGTTGTTGCCGCTGGTTGTTGTTGGCTGCTGATGTTGATGTTTGCATAGGCTGCTGTCCGGCATTCTGTTTTAATAAGCCAATGCCAGGGGTAGACATTACTTTGGGGGGCGTGGCATCGCCCATTAGAGCAGAATGTGCGATTTTGGGGCAGAGGCTGGGGTAATTTAAACAATGAACTTGCCTTGCCCCATTAATACAACTTTAGACCAACATTGACTCAACGCTGCTATTGCTGTTGTTGTTGTTGTTGTTGTTGTTTTTCCATTTTCCTGGAAAAGTAGGCGCAGCATTTGAGAGCAGCACAGCAAAGCCGTTTGAATTTCGTATGTGCATTTCGAAACTATGCAAAAATAATTCATTCAAATACCAATCAGCCCAAGGGGGGAAGTAGACTCGAGGATTGGAGCAGTTGGAGCTTAAGGAGAAGACACACCTCAAAGACGAATCAAAGCCCAAAGACGATAGCAGAGTTACAGCTGTCAATGCTGGTTATAAGCCACAACTTCTACTGCCAACATTACAAAATTGCCAGGTGTGGTTAGTGGCAGCCACCATCATTCGCCTGCTGCGGCAGCGGCAGCGGCAGCATCAGCATCTACAGCCAATCGCTTGCGGTCGACAACAATAGACATTGTGGTTGCATGCCCCGTTCTCGTTGCATGTAATTTATCCGATGAGCCACGGCTGCAACAAGGCGACCAACGAGAACAAAACGTTTTTTGTCTCTTGTTTGAATAGAATTCAAATGGTGTTGCATTATGCAGTTTGTAGCTGCTCTGTTCTTTACACAATTGATCTCAGTTCTTGTGTGATTAAGAATTCTTGCTTATAGACTTAACTATTCTTTTTACAAGTTTTTATTAAAACTTAATTTAATTTAATTCAATAATCGAATTATTCGCAATATAATATAAATATGAAAGCCTTTAATCTCTAGATACAATTTCCGCATAGTTTAATATCCAAACTAATGAAACTATTTTCTCTCTCTCTCTCTCTCTCTCTCTCTCTCTATCTATCTATATATCTCCCACTCACTTGGTGTGCATTTGAATGAATAAAACCCATAATAATAATAATAATAACGCTCATTAGGCCGCCCACTTAAAGTTAGCGAAACCTTAATCTCAATTCTGACAACTTTTCTCATTCGCTCTTTTTTTGTTTGTTGTTGTTCTTGTGGCCAACAACAAAAATCAGTGGCAAAAAAAAGCGTAGAAGAAGGAGAAGAGTGTAAGAAGCAGAGGAACCAAAATCAGGCCAAAAGCGACGACGTCAAATAGTGCAAAGCAAATGTTTTATATTAGGTGGCAGCTGCCGGCGGGGGGCGCCACTAATGAGGCCCTTGGGGAACATATTAAGCTTGAGAGGCAACAACAACATAAATAAAAAGGGAAAACGGTGCGGGGGCGAGGCGAGAGGCGTTGAGGGGGTGGTAGATAATGCCAAAGGATGGGAATCAAGTATTGCACAGATTCGCGAGGACACATGTGTTGTTCTTGTTGTTGTTGTTGTCGTTGGCGTGCAGTTTTTGTTGTTGTTGTTGTTGTTGTCACTGTTGTTATCACCCTAATGCAAAATGGGCAACTTTGCCAGCGCCAAACAACGCAACAACTTTTTAATTTAAAGCACAACAACGACAGCAATAAGAATAAGCTCGACTAGCAGATATCCTGCAGATAAGTCGCTACCAATCATAGGGAAGATACTATATACTAGAATAATGAATCTTAAAAGTTATCGATAACATGAGATAAAGTTGATGGTATGCAAAAACTTGCAATTCCAAATTTGAAGTCTCTAACTGAGATCGACATGTTCATGCAGACGGACAGACTTATATGGTTATATCGACTTGGCTGATGCTGATCAAGAACAGATATATATATGCTACAAGGCTGCATTATACCCATTTTTAGCAACTTAATATATAGAAAAGGAGCAAGAGCCGGAGAAAAGAATGTAAAAACTGTGAAGACAAATCACGGCGACCCCCAAAACAAACTTTGCCACGCACTCAACGCAACTGACTCTCGAAATTAAAGCAATAATAACTTTGTTAAAACAAAGAGAGAAAAAATAAGGCCAAGAGAGAAAAAACTTTTAGGCAACATTTTCCACTTTCCTGTCGTGTTTTCTTCTGTTTCGTGTCCTGCCAGCCAGCTGTATATTAAGACTTTCTAGTGTTGTGTGTGTGTGTGTGTGTGTGAATTATGCTGCCACAAACAAATAACAGAGTTTTCTTTAGAAAGTCATGAATCAAACGAAAACCAACATTTTTGGAAAATTAATAGAGCAAAAAGTTCAAGTTACTTTCTACAGTTCAGTGTCATAAATCTGCTTAATATTCATTTGTGGGACTGACTATATACATATATATATGTGTGTATTTGCTCTCTTAGTAGAAATGAGATAGAATTCATCGCTCCAAAATAATTGCATTTGTGAATTCGTCTCTGTGAGGGAAATTCTTAAACGTTTTCGCAATTCCAAATTGTGACTTCCTTAAGTAAGCGAAGTAATTCCAACTTTGGAATTGTGTATATAATATCTAATCTCAATAGCTTGGATCATGAATGTGTAATTAGTGTTGGCAAATTGAAAATTCATTGCAATGACGCTGCTAACAAGCTCAAGTGATTTAATGCCAACTAAATAATATGCAACATTATAATACAGCAATCAGGACACACACACACACGCATGAGCGTGTCCTGTTCCATTTTGGGGCTCCAAACATTCAGGTATCTATCTCAGTTGATTACAATTAATGGCACCAATTTGTATTTGCTGCTGCTGCGCTTTATATGCGATTGTTATTAAAGGGGGGGGGTGGCAACAGGCAGCAGAAGGGGGCAGGATTGGGGTGCTAGCTCAAGACAAAAGAGTGGCTGGCATCAAAAGGGCAAGACGAGACGAGCCAAGCGAAGACAAGAATGAAAGTGGAAAGCAAAACGACAATGACTTGCAAAGGCATCGTAAAACGCGACCATCAAACGAGCACCAAAAAACAAACAACAAAAAAATGGAATGGCTTGGAAATGGAAAAGAAAACGAAAAAAAAAAATAAAAAAAATGCCGGGCTTTGTCTTGCGTGTGTGTGTGTGTGTGTGTGTGCGTGTGACTATACTATATGAGTGGATGGGTGGATTTGGATGTAACTGGATGAGCATGGTCCTTAAACGTATATTGGAATGCTTGGGCGGCTGGCTGATAAAGATTAAGCGGCAACAGCAGCAGCAGCAGCAGCGATTAAAAGTCTGCACAAAAAGCGCTCAACTCGAAAGCAGCACAAAATGGCTCAAAGTTGCAGCTCAAAAGGGGCAATAAAAGAGAGAGAGAGAGAGCGCGAGAGAGAGAGAGAGAGAGAGAGAGAGGGAGAGTGTGTGGCCGAGTGAGTTTTGTGGCCAGCAACTCAAGCAGTTATGAGCAGCTATCGCAAGCAATAATTGCATATGGCCTGGATCTATGCAACATTTATGAATGAAACTGTTGCAAATACCAAAGAAGATCACCACTGTAAGCTGGTATTTGTGTTTTTTTTTTTGCTTTTTTTTATAAAAATAAAAATAAAAAATAATGAACTTAAACATTAAATAATTACATTTGAATGTGAAAAAATCGTATTTGAAATCATTGTAAAAGTGACCAAATGAATTCGTGTCTGCGTGTCTCGTGTCTCGTGTCACATGAGGACAAATTCGTGAGCTCAGCGTCAGCTCAGCTTGACTGAAGGCGCTCTCTCATACTCAGGCTCTCCCTGTCGCTCTCTTTCGCTCGCTCTCTCACTCTTGCACAGGCGCATTGCTTGCCAGGCAGCAATAAAATTCAATAAAATGTTTGCCGACAATTTTTGTTTTTGCCTTCTGCTGTTTGTTACTGTTAAACGTAACATTTGCTATTGCAGTGGTTGTAGTTGTTGTTGTTGTTGTTGCTCAATGAGCGAGCGAGGAGCTGAGGAACAACAGCTGCCGGCCCCTGTGCATATGCAATATAATATAATATAAGAAAAACAACAACATCGATAACGGTAATTGCCGGCCGTTGTTGTTGGTTGATTGCAGTTGTTGTTGTAGTTGTTGTGTTTGTTGTTGTTGTGGTTATTGTTATAGTATTTTGAAGTGTATATTGGTGTTGGTGTTCAAGGAGGTCACTTACCTTTTGGTCTAACGAGCCTCTTTTAACTGCTGCTGCTGCTGCTGCTGCTGCTGCTATTGCACTTTATCATCATCATCATCATCATCATCCTCGAAATAACAACGAGTGTTGTTGTTGTTGTTGTTGTTGCGTGTTGACTGCCGGTCTCTCATAAATTTTTGCACACCGCTTTTTGAATTGGAATATATTCAGATATATTTTTTGAATTTAATTTTTGTGCATATGCGTATTTATAGATGTATGTATGTATGTATGTATGTATGTATATACATATACACACACATACATATATCTTATTAATTACTACTTTCGCAATTTTCCTTCTTTTTCGTTATAATTATTATTATCGTATTATTATTATCGTATTTTTGATTAACATTTAACATTCGGCCCGCGCTCATCATCTAAGGCTGCGTTCTTTTTGAAATATTTCGCACATTTTTACGCGCACACACAACAACAAAAAATATAAATTATTAACAACACTTAACAAAAAAAACAAAAAAAAAAAAATCAAATATTTTTCGCAGTTGACCAGCATTTATTTATTTGCGGTTTTTCTCTTTAGACTGTTTTCTTTTTTTTGAGTTTTCTTTTCTCTTTCTTTTTTTGAACGAATTTGTTTTAGAATTGTTCTCGCAGCCAAGGCAACAAAACAACGTTAGCCGCACATGGCCTAGGACGACGCTGCGGTTGCCTGCACTGATTCTCAGAACGGATGCTTTGTAGAGTTGACGTCGCTGCCGCTGCCGGTGCTACTGCTACTGCTACTGCTACTGCTGCTGCTGGTGCTGCTGCTGCTTTCGCAGTTGTTGTTATTGCTGTTTGTTTTGGCTGCTGCCGCTCCTGCTGCTGCTGCTGCTGCTGCTTGTGTAGCTTAAGCTACGGCTGTAGCTGTAACTGTAGTTGTACTAGTTGTCATTGTAGTTGTTGTTTCTGCTGCTGTGCTCGATTTGTTCTCTTGTAAACGGCTCCTCTCAAAATGCCGCCGCTCCCTGCGCCCCATTTTGCTTTTTTTTTTGTATTTTGCGCTTTTGCCAGCCTTTCCTGTAACGGCGACGTCATCGAGTTACAGCGCGGCGCAGGCGCCTCGAAATTCTCTCAACTCAACGCAACGCAACTCAACTCAACTTAATTCAACTCAGCTCAACCCTACTCAGCATTGAGTTTAACTCAAAGCTTTAACTCACCTCGGCCGTTGTTTATCAGCTGCGGCGCTGCTACCGTAATTGCTGCTGTTGCTGTTGTTGCTGCTGCTGTTGCTGTTGCTGCTGCTGTTGCTGCTGCTGTTGCTGCTGCTGTTGCTGCTGCTGGTGTTGCTGCTGCTGTTGTTGCGATTGGCGCCTTAGCCGCTTATCGCAGTGATTTGCGATTACGTTTTACGTTTTGCCTCTTTTTATTTGTATTTATATTTTAGCACAACACACAGTAAAAAAATTAAGTAAAAATGACAAGAACAGCAATAAAATAATAAATATATATTAATGTATATATATTTTCCTTGATTTCCCTTCTTTTTTTTCAATCAGCGTTTGCTCAGCGTAACTTATGCGCGCTTATCAGCCACTGACTGGGCCATACACACACGCACACACACACACACCCACCCACAGTTGGGGAAAGTCGCTTATCGTAATTGAAATCAATCAGCGATCGCAAGCGCCAGTTTTTTTTTGGTTTGTTTTTTTTTTGCGTCGTGCAGAGAAATCAACAACTTTTAGCCTTTTAGCATCACTTAAGCTTTGGCAATGGATCGTGGGGAGGGGGGGGAGCAGGAAGTATAGTTTCGGTAAACACTTTGAGCCAACAAGAACAATATGTGCTCTGATGCTTGTGATCGCTGCAAACGAATTGCTGAAGCAGAACGCGACGGCAAATGAACTGAATTAGCTGGCCGCTGGTCTGGTCTGGTCTGGTCTGGTTCGGACCGCACGAATTGGAAACTGAATTGGAAATAGAAAATTGAGACGGCCGGCCCAATCAGAAAACAGAATCAGAATCAGAAACAGCAGCAGCAACAGCAACAGCAGCAGCAGCAATCTACAACAACAGCAACATCTGCCACAACAACAACACCAGCATTCATATGGCTGATTTTTCTGTTGAACACAGATTTTAATCACACACGCAAATATAATACAAATTTCAAATGAAAAACAGTGCCGAACAAGAGCCGAAACAAAACCGAACCAAATCCCGTCCGAACCGAACCGCACCGAACCGTGCCTTGCCGTGTCGCATCGAGCAGAAACAACGCGGAGCAGCAAAATTTGTCGAGCGACAGCATCGAGCGCATCAAATGGAAACGATCAACGGTTCGGTATTGATATTCGAATTCAGATTCGAATTCGAATGACGATTCAGTTAAGTCGACACTTGAATGCCCTGCAAAGCACAAGCAAAAGCAATCAAGAATCATGAAGAATATTGTTATTGAGAAAGCAACTGAAAATGACAGCTTAAACAGTTTTTAACTACTTCGAAACATCTTGAATACTAGTTGGAATATTTTTCGAACTGAAAGAAGTAATTTAAAATGCAGATTTACATGGTTTTCAATAATTTTTGTTAACAATAAGTACTTATTGACTGCTTGATATATAGTAAAAACTACTGAAATGATTTATTCTTCGCACCATATATGAACTTTATGACTGTAGAAACTGTTTGACTAATCAAATCGTAGCAATTCTCTGCTAAATTAAGTTTAATTGTTGAATCGAATCGAATGATTAACACCAATTAGATTTCAGTCGAGCTTTATTAAAAGTGTTTCTCATATCTGTCTCATAAATAATACGATGATTTAGTTAACGGTTTGTTTAACTACAATAAATCAAATGTATATTTATATTTTGACACTCTTTTGACTAGACGCTAATAACTTTTATTTGCCATTCGTAATCATTTGCTGCGAGCCAGCCAAAGCTCTCTTGAGAACGATGCGACCCGCAAATATTGCGGTTGCAGCGCAGCTGCCGTCGCTCGACTGCGATCAATCCGCTGCTGTTGCTGCTGCTGCTCATGGTGCTGCTAGTGCTGGTGCTGGTGCTGAATCTGATGTTGATCACGCTCTAATATGGAATGCATTTGTATGCTAGCAAATATGTATATGTGATGTGTGTGTGTGTGTGTGTGTGTATGTATGAGTATGCTGCGGTTGTTGTTACTATTGTTGACTGTTGCTGTGCGCATTGCCTATTAGCAACGGCACGCAGCGATCGACAACATTATACTTTTGTATTTATGAATATATATATATATATTATATATATACATATATATATTTTTGGAATAGGCAAATGAAATTGATCGATGCTCGTGCATGCTGTTGTTACTGTTGTTGCTGTTGCTATTGTTGTTTGTTATTATAATTACAATCAAAGTGAAGCGATTGCGACTGCGACTGCGACAGCGACATCAACAGCGACTGCGACGCTGTCAGCGCCGTTGTCACAGCAATAATAACAACAGCAACAGCAACGCTGACGTCGACAGAACAACGGAACCAACCAAACAAACAAATAAACAAACAGACAGACTGTCCGTCCGAACAAACCGAAGCAAACCGAACCGAACAGCACCGCACCGCCGGATGGTCGTCGACGATCCAATCGCAATGTGGGAAGAGAACTGCGTCGCCGTCGCAACTCAACTGCGAACTGTAACTGCGAACATAACGCTGCGCCAACTACGTTCGCATCGGTGTCGGCATCGGTGTCCGGCTCGGTGTCGGTGTCGGTGCCGGCGTCGACGTCGACGTCGCTGCTGCTTTTACTGTGCTGACGTTGTTAACGATTTTCAAATAGCGCATCTCACATTAAGCAAAACTCCACCCCACCCACCCGCCCCTTCGACACACACGCTTCCAGCTGCAAACAATTGGCGAAATTGGACGCGAGCCGCTTGTGTCGTCATTAGCTACGTCGACGTCAACGTCGACGTCGGCATTTGTCTGTTTTTGCTGTTGTTGCCTGTCGGCATTTGGCATGTCTGCTTGGAACGCTTATCAGATAGCAGCAGGAGCAGCACAAGCAGCAGCAGCAGCAGCAGCAGCAACAGCAGACCGCGAAAAGTTCCGCAGCCGTGATAACGGAATGGCCTTCTCCCGTTTAGCGATATCTGCGGCAACTGACCCAGTCTCTCATACACCCAATCGGTTATGAGTTATCAACCAGTGTCCAACAAATAAATAAATAAATAAAAATTGTCGATTTTTGTTTTCCGCCTTAAATGACTGTAAAAATATATCTTCTGACATCTGTACAAATAAATTCCAACTGACTGATTGATGATTGATTGATTGACTGAAGACCAAGGCTCAGCTAGGTTAGTGCTAGGATGATAAGTTCTTCTGATGCCTCATTATGGCCTCAATGTAAGTATGTCAGTACACATGCACTAAGGAAATTCGATCCACAAGTTGAAATAATATAAGAATACGATTTGAATTTCCTTGAATCTCAAATCTCAGACGGTTAACCGATTGAAACTGATTGAAACGAAGTTAAACATTTGTTTGCTGTGTACAGCATTACGGTTCTACTCACTTTGTACCGCAACAGTACCCGAAGGTACCAATGCGAAACCGAATACCGAGAATTAGGCGTATGCCGATAAAAATGCAGTAAATAAAAATTAAGTTTAATCATTTAGATATAGTATTTTCCAAGAAATGAAATCGTGAACAAAAAACCGAAAAACGGGTTTAGTTTTGACTGTGGCCAGTTGGACTCAGCCCGATCGGCTCTGCCACAATCGAAGCTCTCATTTCGAACTTCTTTGTTTGTAAATTGGCCACTTTAAACAGTTTATATTTGCAACTTGTGTTTACAAATTGTGCCTTTTGTTGCAACTGCAACAAATTACTATTATTATAAATAAACCAAAATGTGGCAACTTGGCCAAAACGAGCGGAGTTTTAGCCTGATTCCACTAGAAACGTAGCCCAACAATGAAATCCCGAAATGCCAATGAAATGTGTGCGAAATGTTGGACAAAGTGGAAATCGTCTATTGGCCTTGTTGATTAGAAGTCGATTCGAAAGAAAGTCGCATGCCGCACACATCGCACACATTGCGAACAAACAAACAATAACAGTAAGAATGGCAACAATAATGGTTATAATTATAATGCTGATTATCGCATGCAAATTCGATCGCTGTTTGCTTATTTTGGGCAGCGTTCATCAATTAGTTGTGAATTTTTGATTTGCATTCTCAGTTAGTCGTTAGTTATATGTGCGATACACACACACACACACACACACACACACACACACACACACACGCACTGGGCATATGTTGTTGATATATGCACTAAACATTCTGTTGTCGTTGTGAACTAAATGCGTCAATTAAATAACAAAAAATATACAAAAGCTCACAGCTACTCGGGCCATAGATACACAGATACATGTGTATTAGATACACCCACACCTGCTGCAGATACACGCGCTTCTGCGTGTGTGTGTGTGTGTGTGTGTGCGTGTGTATGTATAGAAATTATTAATAAATTATGATTTTGGATGACACTATAAATCGCACACACACACACACACACACATGTGTTGTGCATGTATGTGTGTGTGTGTGTGTGTGTTGCTAATCAACAGCGCGTTTGCTGATTTAAAACAACAACAACAACAACAAAGGCAGCAACAAGTCGAGCATTGGAACGATCTCGCAAATCCAATATCAGACAGTCACATGCACGACCGAATCTATATCCATTCCCTCTAAGTATGGGTATGTCTGTGTGTGAGTGTGTGAGAGGTGTGTGTTGTGTGGTTTCAGTTCAGTCGGTGCCTATAAGTAACCCATCATCATCATCATCTGTATATGCACAATGTGTGCGCTATTTTTGAAATCTTTAATTTAATTTATTCTTCGCTTTTCAAATTTTTATTAGCACTTTAATGACATTTTGCTGATTTTGGCGCATTGAGTGCTGAACCCGCCCCCCACCCCCCACACACACACACACACGCATACAGCAGCTGCCGCAGCACCCCCGTCCAGCACTGCCCCGCCACGCCACGCCCACCTCTCCATCACCCTTTTGTCATATGACAACTAACCCTATTCCAAGTCCATTGCCTGTCCGGGGCCTGTTACGTGGGCTCATTAAGAATTTGTAGTTTTTAATTGACAAACGGCGACTGCAAAAAAAATAAATTAATAAATAAATTGAAGAAAAAACAACAACAACAACAACAACAACAAGAACAACAGCAACAACAACACGACAAACGACAATCGCACAGAAGACAACTGAAGAAAATATAAATGGCAAAGCGAATGGATTTCGTTTTATATTTTCGATATTATAATTTTCGAAATGAGCCAAAAAGATGTCAGGGGCTAAGAATTGGAATGCGAAAGCAATGTTTGTTGACAGCAATTCGAACAGCAAATTGTTGGCCAAGAAACAACATCAAGGTGATTCGATAACCAACAGATTTACACATCTATATATATATACACATGTATACATATATATGCAAACATAAAATGCCCATCAAAAGTGTGGAAGATATGGAAAGATATAGAAATGGAGCATGTTGTTTGAGTGTCACATCCATTAACTAATTGAAGCTACAACTTCAGAAGTTTCAAATACATTTTTCGATAACATTATCAACTTGAAAATGTGTCAAATGAGACAATCTGATTCGAATGCATTTCCAATATGATCAGAAATAAAAAAGAATAATTGGATTATTTATAATGGATATGGAAACAAGGTGGATGTTATATTGGAATCGAATTGGAATCGAATCCGCATGTTTACCGATTCAAATTCAAAATCAAACTAAAATTGATATAATTTGACCCGATCTTAACGGAACCAAATCATCGAAGTGGAAGCATCATAAATAGTCTGTGTCTTTGTTGGAGAACATATGTTTATTCATTTATTTTTACATATATATTCGAAATTTCAAGTCCTTGATCCTGATCAAGGATACATATACCTAATGTGGCAGAAGACTTACATTTAATCGGTTCAGAGTATAACAAAAAGAAAATACTTTTTTAGGTACGGCGCAGATAACATGCCCGCCCCTGTCCAGTCCACACCTGCCTGTCACCTCAATTTCATTCTAGATTTGAAAAACCGATATTGATAATTGAATTTTTTTTTGTACTCAAATGGTATCAGAGTATTCTACAGAAAGTTACGCCCGACTGGAACATTCTCACTTATTTTGCCAAAACTTGTGTAAAAATCGGCGATCCATTGCGTAACAAACTACCGTTAATGGGGTTGGATGAATACCGGAATATTTACCGAAATTTTGCTTACCAGAATCAAAATCGGAACCTTCGCTCTCTAAACTGTTCTATCTTTTTCATTTTACAATCCAAACTAAGACTTTTAACAGATAATGCTCTTTGAGATATATATATTCATTTAGCTTCTTAAAGTCTTTCCTTAATAAGAAAGTTGATTTCAAAAGGCCATTTTTTGATAAAGTTCAAAAAGTATATTACAATGAGTTATCTGCGCTAGTTAAAGCTAACGAACAAGGCATTTTTTATACGTGACTTTGCAATCAGAGCTGTCCACTTTTTGTGATTTTCTTGATACATACATGTGTGTGTGTGTAAACGTATTTGTATATCTATAGCTATAGCTATAGCTATAGCTACTTTTATGCCAGGCAGTAGTCGTCCATTTGCTCGATATTGATATTCAAGGGCAACTCGAGTTTGTCATGCTTTTTGTTTGTTTGTGCTTCCAACTGTGATTAATATTTTTTATATTTATTTTTTTAGCTTGCGCATCTTCTATTAGCACCACACCGTCAAATGAACAAGCGATTTCATTGAAAAAAAAAAAATAATAATTTGCACACACACATGCATAGATGCGAAAGAATAAATAGTAAATAAGTATATATACACACATACATATCATATATGTATATGTATATGTATGCAACACACAAGGAAAACTAAGACGGGGCACAGGGTGATCTTGGCCAAAGCGCAACAGTTATTTATTTTCAATCAATACAGCGCCCAAAACCAAACGGACCAACAACTTCCGACTACTTACTGGGCACGCTTAACGTTAGCAGGTGGAATCGATCAGGGGTTCGGACTCGCTGCCGGCTTTAAAAAGGGTTTAGGTCTACCAGAAACTAACCGCAACAGCTGCCTTCCAACCCCACCAAAACACCTGCATCGCCAACCCGACACTCACCCACACGCGGCTTCTATCTGTGGCGTGTGTGTGTGTGTCGTGTGTGTGTGTGTGTGTGTGTGCGATTGTAACTTTGTTACCTACATTTGATTTGGCTAATATTTAATGGCTGTTGCTTGTTTTTTTGTTATGCACATTATTTGTTTGTCGAGCAAAGAACACACGCACAGGATGAGACGCGGGCTGCGGCTGACGGCGGGGCGAACGTGAAGCAACAATGCTGCGATAATATAACGGTAACGGCAACGGTAAGCATGTAAACAGAACGAACGCGTCGCGTACAAAACGAAACGAAACGAAATGGAACCAAAAAAAACAAAAAAAACCGAGCAGCAAGCGTTTTAATGTTTACCGTTGCTGCTGCGGCGGCGGCTGGTGATGGAGCTGCTGCTGCTGCTGCTGTTGGTGCTGCTGTTGACGACGCGCCATACGATTCGTCCTGCCCGACGACGTGCGTGCTAATAAAACGCCGACGACGTTCCTAAAGCCGCCAGGTTGCGGCTGCCAAAACTCGCTAGCAATATCTGCTGCCGCTGCTGCTGCTTGCAAAACGAGCCCTTCTCCCACCACCCCACCCCACACACCAACCAAAATGTGAGTCGAGTCTCAAACAATTGAGTTGAGTCGAAAGTTGCGTTCTCATTGCTGTTGAGCCCAACTCAACCGTTACGCGCTCTCTCTCTCTCTGTCTGTCTCTCTCTCTCTTTCTCTATCTCAATAGAGTTGAGCGCGTGTCGGGACACGAACTACACTTTATATAAATAAAATTGAATTTCAAAAAGGATTAAATCACAATGGAAAAGAAGAGGAAGAGAATTACTTAATTTAATTATTGACAAAAGTCTTTATTAGCTATGGCGCTCTGCGTTTTAGCCTCATCGAAAAAGAGCCGCACCAAATTGTCCTTCTTCAGCTGATCGCCGGCCAAGCGTTCCGCTCCCTGCCAGCGAAGGATCGTTGGTATCTCCTTCAAAGAATACGGCGGCTGACGGAACTTGTTATCAACTGTATCTTTCCAGGCAACCCGATTGCCAACGTCCACGGTGAAAATCAGTGAATCCGGATGCGAATATTCACGAAATGCGCTATTTACGATCTCCTCAACTGTGCACAATATCAAATTGAATATATATTTGAATATCTGTTTGATATATCTGTGCTATATATGTGTGTGTGTGTGTGTGTGCACTCACCAGCTACGCAGTCGGGACACCAGCTCTTTCCCGTTTTATCCTTTTCCCCAAAGAAATACATGTAGATGAGGCAATTGGGTTTCGCGTGGACTTGCAGTGCATCCTCCAGCTGCTGGTAGCCCTGTATCGGAATGTATTGCGGCATCGTGTTACTTGCGGCGAGTGTGCGATTCTTGTGCGATAAGATCGTGTGGCGATTTGATAAGCTTGGATAATTGTCGTTTTACAACCTACTTTTGTTATCGCCAACACAAGTTGGTTCAGTGAGCAACAAAAACAAACCGGCAATTTGGTCGTCACTGCGTCATCTGGTCACACACTACGTGCTGCCAGCCTGCAAAATGAATTTTTTTTTGGTATTTTTTTTTCAAACGATATGTCGATTGTAAATTTCAATTTAAAATAGTTGGCAACGTGCTCAGCGAACACTGTGCGTTCAAATTTTTGAATTTCTTTTATATTTCAGATTTCACGTTTAAAAACGGACCACAAATTTTTAATCCAACATTGATGCAATATTGCATTAAGTATAATTTTGTGTAAAAGAAATCCATCAGGTTGAATGAATTGTTTCTAAAACATTGCATAAAACTTGTTAATAAGCAAAATTTGGCAAAATATTAGTATATATATATGCATATACATTTTCGATGTGCATTTGCTCAAGTACACAAAGATATAGTTTGTCAACGAAAGAATTGAAACTCGAGAATGCAACGCAAGTCAAACGCAGCTTTTATATAAATGCCCTGACCCACATTTTAATAGACATATGTCTGCAGATACAGTTACATATATGTATATATATATATATATATATATCGATGAAAGCGCTGATGAACTTGAACTCCATGGAAATGCATTTAATGTTGGGGGTCAGAGTCATAAAAGTGCCGACGCTGTCGAAAATGTTGCATATAATGCGCAACACTCCACAAAGTGGCAAACAGAAAGAGATCCACAGTTGAACGAACACAAAGATGAGTAAGTTACGATCCACCTTATCTGTATAGTCTGGGCTATATATAATTGCATAATTCCAGATTGCCAGCAGATGAACTTGAGGCTGATCCTAGTGCTTTTGATGGCACTTGTTGCATGCGAGCAGTTTGTGGCCAATGCCAGCAAGATTGCCTACAAGAAGCCGCTCTATGGCAAAGCAGCCTACGCCGCCAAGGAGAGGCGCCTCAAGCTGCGTCCAAGCAGCAGCACCACCACCACCAGCAGTCCCAGCACCACAACTGAGATGGATTGGCCGGTGGAGTTTATTATAAATACCACGCCGCGGACAACATCCAGCTTGGAGCCAGAGGGCAGTGCAACGACAAGCATTGCCATCAGCACCTTGGCACAGGAGATGGGCAGCAGCAACAGCAGCACCGTGGCACAAGAGATGGGAAACAGCAGCAGCAGCAGCACCGTGGCACAAGAGATGGGAAACAGCAGCAGCAGCAGCACCGTGGCACAAGAGATGGAAAACAGCAGCAGCAGCAGCACCGTGGCACAAGAGATGGGAAACAGCAGCAGCAGCAGCACTTCCACCAGCAGCACAACAACAACAACAACGCCTTCGACCCTGGACAACACATTGCAATTGCCGCCGATGCCGGCGAATGCGAATGCAGCACAGGTGCAGGTGCCATGCACCTGTGGCGTCTTCCTCTCATCGCAGATACGGAACGGACTGCCGGAGACGCCGCTCATCCACAGCGAAATGGATCGCATGTATCCGTGCAATGCCATCGGAAGCAAACAATGCCAGACCAGGTGCCTGGAGGCGGTGAGTTGCAAGACAGACGGTAAACAATTTGTGCTCATTGATCTCATTTGCTGCTTACTTGCAGATTGTTCAACATTTGCCGAACTCAGCGGATATTGTGTGCGCGACGCTGGGACACAATTGCCACAAGGAGCGGGCCTATTTGTTCATCAAGAACTGCCACAACAAGTGGGTGAACACGAATCTGCAGGCGGGGCGCGAGTATTGTTGCCGGGAGGGTGTCCCCTATCGCTGTCCATTGCTGGGCTAATCGCTAAACGCTTTAACGTTTGCATATTTTTGGCCAATTTTGATCAGACAATAAATATAAAAATACACAGCTCAACACAGATGCTTATTGCAATAACAGCCCCTCAACAGCTGTCTGCCTATCGATAGCCGCTAGTTATTTGGTTATTAATCGGTTAGAAGGAGTTGTGCGCGCACTATTCAAAGTGTGGTGTGTTTTCATAACCTACATCGATTGGGCATTTTGAATTTGACTGTCAAAATAACATGACATCTATGTAATTATCTCCATACATATTATTTATTATTAGTTCGTTTGTAGAACCTAAAAAAAAAGTGGTGCTATGATGAAAACGCCACCTAAAAATTACCAAAATTTTTCTTTTGGTATTTTCCAAGTTAGGTCACTCTCTTCATTTCTATCGTTTGAAATTTAAACTAAATTAAAATAATATTAAATTTTAAAATTTAATGTGGAAAATATGCCTAGTATTTTTAATAATACTATAATGTAAAACAACACATTTATATCGTGCCATGGGTTTATTCAAGGGCATAGCCAGCCAGGGATCGAATTTAGTAATTTTTAGTAATTTTGCATAGAATTTAAACTAAACCACTTTGCGTCTTGGTAAAGTTAACATTTAGAGGGGCGGCTGGCCACTCCCTGTCTAAACATGGCTACATATATGGCAACATATATATGTCCATTGACCTTAAATTGGATCCATGTGCAACATTTTCCGATAGGTGAATAGCAAATGGTACAGCGGCGCTTGTCGCAATTGCACTTGACAGCGCCACCTTCTGGTAAATGTGGCAAGCTGAACACCTAAGCAACCCTAACGACAATCGAATATCGATAAGTGCACCAAATGCAATAGCTCTGTTAACTTTACGTTGTGTTGTACTTTGTGTTTTTAGTATTTCCATTTGTTTAACACGTAAACAATTTATTTGTATGCCAAACGCAATCGAGACAAACATATGCGTAAATAGTCAGTAAACTACAAAATATGATACATAGCCTGTTCATAGTCAACAGCAGCGGGTAAGCAGAGCAGCACCAGCCACAAGCTACCAGCTGTGTTGCAAATTGCACGAGCAGCGAATTAAAAGATTCATTTGTGCAACTAACAACTTTCTACCGCACACACAGGGAGGTTTTTCTGGAGAAGCATTGGCGCTCGGTTGTCTCGCGTTCCGTTTGCGAATACTTTCTCGATGCGCAGCGTGCCGCACCATACGTAAGTTGCATGCCACGTTAGCATACCATGGAATGCAATAAAAATGAATTTCTTTGTTTGTTTGTAGGATGTGCCACCCGTCATTGCCACGCCCCACTATTATTTGATTACGGTGCAGCGAGAGAGCGTCTCTCTGGTGGCAGCTTGCAAGCAGGAGGTGCCGCCACTGTTCGTCATCGAGTTTCTGCATCGCGTCGTCGATACGTTCCAGGACTATTTCGGCGACTGCTCTGAGTCTGTGATAAAGGACAACTATGTGGTCGTCTATGAGCTGCTCGACGAAATGCTCGACAACGGCTTCCCTCTTGCCACCGAGAGCAACATACTCAAGGAGCTGATCAAGCCGCCAAACATATTGCGCACCATCGCCAACACAGTCACCGGCAAGAGCAAGTCTGTCCAGCTGCCGCATATTCTCTCTCATCCCGTCCATCTCTAAAAATTCTCTACCTTTTTGCTTGCAGCGTCAGCACCACTCTGCCCTCGGGTCAACTGTCGGCGATTCCTTGGCGACGCAGCGGCGTACGTTATACGAACAACGAGGCCTACTTCGATGTCATCGAGGAGGTGGATGCGATCATTGACAAGTCCGGTTCCACGGTCTTTGCCGAGATACAGGGTCATGTAAGTGGAAATGTATATGCATATATATATATTCCTGGACAGTAAAATAGGTGTGAAGACAATTGCTGACTTGGTGGCAAGTCATTTAATATGGAATTCGTTGCATATTGCTGACTAATGTTTCTTTTCTTGTAACGTTTCGTTACCAAAACAATTTTTTTTCTAGGGAATGTGGCATCATTTCTATTGCACCCTCTGTTCAGTACCAGTCCTAATTAACTAATGCTACTTTACTGGATATTCTGCAAGCTAACTTTCCACTCCCTAGTCGAAGCAGCACATTGACAATATCGCCCCTGGTGACTCAAAAGGATCTGCTTTTGCCAATTATACCATACAATTATCGCTTGCTGATGAAGTTTTCTTGAATCCTGTGGATTGTTTCCTTGATATTAGCGGCTTCACTTTGCCTTCTGTCCTGTAACCTCAGACACCTATTTTCCTGTCCAAATGTGTATATATATATATAGCTGTAATGTAATCTGATCTATATATTTTTGATGCCCTTCAGATCGACTGCTGCATCAAGCTGTCAGGCATGCCCGATCTGACGTTGTCTTTTATGAATCCGCGTCTCTTTGATGACGTCTCGTTTCATCCGTGCGTGCGCTTCAAGCGCTGGGAAGCGGAACGCTTGCTCTCCTTCATACCGCCCGATGGCAACTTTCGACTGATGTCGTATCACATTAGCTCGCAGTCTGTGGTCGCCATACCCATTTATATACGGCACAATTTTTCGATTAAGACCGGCGAACAGGGTCGTCTCGATTTGACAATTGGGCCACGGAACACGCTCGGCCGGACGGTGGACAAAGTGAAGCTGGAGCTGACGATGCCCAATTGTGTGCTCAACTGCCTGCTAACGCCCAATCAGGGTAAATACACGTTCGATTCGGTGAGCAAAACACTTTCCTGGGATGTCGGACGCGTCGATGTGTCCAAGTTGCCCAACATTCGCGGCTCGGTAAGGAACAAACGCATTGCACTTGTGCCAAACTAAATGGGGATTTTGATTGTTTGCAGGTCTCCATAATGCCCGGCAGCACCAACATTGATGCCAATCCGTCCATCAATGTGCAATTCCAAATCTCACAGCTGGCCGTTTCGGGATTGAAGGTCAATCGGCTGGACATGTATGGCGAGAAGTATAAGCCCTTCAAGGGCGTCAAATATTTAACCAAAGCAGGCAAATTCCAGGTGCGCATGTAGCTGCATGCCCCACACGCCCCCCCAGCCGAGCCAGGCCTCTCCTCACAGCTTTAATTAAGTGTACAAAACAAAACGAAATGATTTCTCTAAGTAATGTTTCTAATTCTACACCTATTTCTATCTGGAATTAGTTTAACGATTAATCTCTTATGTTGTATGCTAATCACTCTTAAAGCAAACTGTATGTGTCAACTGATGCAAGACGTGAATGATCTTTGATTTCCCAATCTCGGAGTTTTGCGGTGATTTTCATTAAAATGTATTATCTAAACATAATTTGGTTTCTAGATTACCAACCAAATCCATTTACGAACAGACCAGAAAAATGATTTGAAACACAATTATGCCTACAAGATATTGATATGATCTATCCATTTGCTTATTATCTGTCTGTTTATGGGCCTCTAAGATCCATTTATCTATCTATGATCTATTTATCTATATATACAGACGGATTCTCATCGAGCATTTTTTAACTTGCATTTTTATGTGTGTCAAACTGGAATATGTTTAATGCAAACTTCAAGTGTTTTCTGTGTGTGTGTGTGCAGCGCCATATTTAAAACTGGCTGCATCGGAATCTTGTTCGCCACTTGATTGGCAAACAAGTTGCAAGTCCAGTGTGACTCCGACTTGGGCTGCTGCTGCTGCTTGGCAACAAACCTCAAAGCCGAAGCAAAAGCCAATAAATTTAAATGAAAATGCAAAACTTGATTTTTTTTCGTTTTTCGTTTTTGTTTTGTTGGGGTTGTTTTTTGGTTTGTTTTGTTTTGTTTTCGCCAAGCCACACAACACATACACACACACACACATGTAGCCAAATATATATATATATATTTATTATGTGTAGTCTAGTAAATGGCTTGCATTTTTTCGACTGTGCCAACCGGTTCTGTGGCCCGCAACTTGGTCTGGCTTTCAGCTTTGGGTCTAGCATTAAAGCATTTGGTGTGCTGGTGGCGTGCAACAGTAGCCGACAAGCGCCAGCAACGCTTAGGATACGCCTCTGTCCAAGCCCAATGCTAGGCATGTTATACACACACCAAAAACACACAAACACACACACACAAACAAGCTACACCCCACGCAAGCCGCTTAACTTGGCCAAAATTGCGAGCGTGGGAAACGTTTTGGTTACAGGTTAACAGACGCTGCACTCAACAAAAGAGCGCTGAAGAACAAGCGGCATGTGGCATGTGGCATGCAGCGCCTCCTCCGCCTTAGCTGCCACAAATGCCCATTAGCCGCCAAGTTCGTTGCATAAGTCATTCGTTTTGCCATCAGCAAAAAACATAAATGTTTCTCCCCACTTGCCACAAACTCGCAGCTTTGCTTCGATCATTGATATTAGCTTAGAACACTTCAACTTTCATTAATATTAATTAGTTGACGACTCTACACAAATGCCACATACACTTTTCCAAGTATTTCTATGATAGATATTTTTATTTTTTTTTAAATTTATTTTTGTTAAATGCCCGCATCAATTATGGCCAAGCAAGTGTTGAGATAATTGTGTGTGAAATAAATATACAAAAAGTGTTGACTTCGTCATTATCGAAATCGTTTAGAAAGACAGATAGACAGTGAATAAGAGAGAGAGAGACAGAGATAGAGAGAGAGGGATAGAGAGGAAGAGTAATGTATTTACTTACATATGACATTTGAGGAACCTGTGCAACAACTTTTTGCTTTCAAGTTTTTAATTGCTTTCAATTCTTTAGAACTCTTTTTAATAAAGTTTTTTTTTTTGCCATTGTTCCAATGAAATTGTGCTTTATTTTTATAACGCTTTATGTTTTGTGCCAGTTGTACTTATTTTTCCAATTTGATTGATAGGCAAACAAGCCAAATTTCCGTCGAATCTTATATAAAATATTCATTCAAGTTGAAGTTAAGCATTTGAAGTTTAAAGCTAGTTGCACATCAATTTAAGACTCAATTCTAGCTGTACTTAAAGAGCCGAATCAATCTAGTTTTGAGCTAATAATGAGAGCTGTACTTAAGCAGTATCTTTCCACAATTGCTGGCCAACAGCAATTAGATTGCGAAAGTAATGTTTGTTGGCTAACTTGTTAATGGCCAAACCCAATTGGAAAACTCCACCCTGTGTATTGGAAATCGTTTTGCTCCAGTTTCGTAAAGTGCTAAGTGATTTCAACTAAATGCAAGTGCACGTGCCAGGCGTGCCACGCCTTCGTTGATATTGTTGCACATCTCTTTGAAGTAAATCACATGTGAAGTGGGTGTGTACTTATAGCTCCATCGATAAGGTTTGAATGCCCTTAAGTTTTCTCATTGTCGCCGATTTATGTAGTCTCTGTTATTTGAGTTCATAAGTCAAACTACGAATAAAATCTATTTTCAATATGCTACGATTTGTGGCAAGCGACACACATTTTGCTATCCACATTTGAAGATAGGCAAAAACCAATTTCATGCCTGATCCACTCCAAGAGATTGATTAATTGTGCCCACACCATTATGTAAAGCATAAGTCGGGCATTTTGTGCTTACGTTCAGTTTATAATAAGCATTACTTTTTGGGTGCAAAGACAAACCGGTTTACTTAACCACTGGACGCGACGGGTGGCAGGGCATTCGAAAAAATCTTTGCTATCGACAACATGCATTTCTCATTAGCAACAAAGTTTTGTATTGCTGCTGTTGTTGTTGTTGCTGTTGTTGTTGTTGTTGTTGCTGTTTTATCTGCTGCTGCTCTTTTTTTTTGTTTATTTTTTATTTTGTCTCTTTGTTTGTTTTTGTGTTTCGATATGTGTCTTTGCTGTGTCTTCGTATGCACAATGAATCGTGCAATTGCATTTGTGTTTAATAATCATTTTTGCAACTTGTTCAGTGTTGCACTTTGCAAATGTTTGAGCTGCAATTTGTTGCTGTTGTCCAATTGCGAAAAGTAAACACGAGCCAACAACAACAACAACAACAACAACAACAAATAGACAACGTCAATATTTCAGCTGGCAAGCAGGAAAAGCTAAAAAAAACAACAAAAAAAAGTTGAAATTGGAACTGATGCTTGAGTCCGTTGCCCAAAATCCAAAGTCTAATAAGCGTCTGGCCGGCTAATTAGAAACGTTGATTGTGCCCCAAACCCAGACACACACACACATATACACATACAAGTGCAAAAAAGGGGCACATGAGTGTAGACAGCGGAAATCCACTGGCTAAATTGCAGCGACAGATGCCAACGCCTCTTGTGATGGGCTTTGTATACCCTATAATTATAAGTTGGCCACAACAGACTGTTGCCCATGTATGTAACAGCCAATGAATAGTTGATGCCAAAGGATTAAGTAATCTGTAAAGTGATTTGATTGATAAATGAAATGAAAAAAGAAGAAATTCAAACTCAAATTTGAAATGAAAAACAAAAAATAAAAATAAAATAAAAATAAAAATAAAATATAATAAATCATTTATTGCATGGTTTGGGGAAAGCCATAGATAAATAATAAACAAAAAAATGGTTAACTGTTATTTATAAACCATAAACTTGACAAATATGGCAAATATCTCAGGCAGGTTGTCTTCCAGTCGAGCACTCGCAGCTCGTGCAAGCTGGTCAGTTGATGAAGTCGTTGCAAGGCTCATTGAAAACGATTGCAACTTCCGCACAAGCCGAGCCGCAATTCATTGCTAAAGAAATGGCATTTCGAGACGACACATATAAATAGCCAAATCTGAGCAGATCTACAATGTACAGCATACATATATAGAGTATGTACAGTGGCTCACAGCTCAATGCGACCAGTGTCAAATATTGTATGTGCTTGCCATAAACTAATTATACATTATCTTTCAACAATATCAAAGACCGATCGTAGGTATATATACTAAACACCAAAATGAATATATGACACCAATAAACGGGGGTTTCCCCACCTGCTAGGTAGAGTTATGTAAAAAAGTAAACTATTTTTCGGTCATGTTAATACTTGCTATGATATCCTTTAGCCTTAACAACTTCCCTTAACCTAATATTCATGGAAGATACCAGCTTTCGGGTAGTTTCTGGCCTGATTTTGCTCCACTCAATCCCGCAGAGCATTTTTGAGATCCTCCTAGCTGGATATGCTGTGCTTCCGGGTGTTATTTTCCAGCAGAGCCCACAACTGGACTGCTTAAAAATCGGTCTTTGACATTTTTGAAAAATAATGTATACTTAGTTTATGGCTGGCAAATGCATTATTTACTTGACACTGTTCGAATCTAGTTTTGAACCACTGTACGTATGTGGTATATGTATAGTTTTCAAAGTATGTTTGTGGTTTGATAAACTTAAAAAAAGAGAACAAAAAAGAAAGAAAAAAAAACCCCAAACTCTGCTCTGTACAGTCAGTGGCTTTGTTTGAACGAGGTCGTCGCCACACAGTCAGTCAGTGATTGGAAACTGGAATCGGGCAGTGAGGGGAGGGGCTTTAATTGTGTGTCAGGAGAGGGTGCCTGCTCATTGTGCATTAATTTAGGCGAATGTGCGACAAAGTTGTCCAACTATAAACAAAAGCGTCCAAAAATGTTAAATGAGGATTTGCATACAAAGTCGGCGACGGGGTGATAAACAATTGCCGAATATCAAAGAAACTGTTTACGCAAAAAAGGTCGGGCGAGGGACGAGGGGTTTGGGGTTTGGTCTATCAATAATTGTGCTATGCTAATCAATGTGTTTAAAATGGATTGATATATGTATTGTTTATTTTTAGATGCCACATGATAATAAAATTGATAACGTTCATGAAAAGCAAAACACATTTTTATCGAATGACCACGAAAATAATAAACCCTACACTTATAGAAAGAGAGGGAGACAGAGAGAGAGAGAGAGAGAGAGGGAGAGAGAGAAAGAGATAGTCAATGATACATGCGAATTTCAATTTAATCAGATATACAAAGAAAGAACTTAAGAGAGAGAGAGAGAGGGAGACAGAGAGAGAGAGGGAGACAGAGAGGGAGACAGAGCGAGAGAGAGAGGGAGAGATTGTCATGACCATAAAAACTAGGAATAAATTCACACTGATTTATTGGGCTCATCAAAAAGTAAGACAATGAAAAGTAAGGCAAATCGTTGAGAAACTTTTCAATGTCCTCAAATCAGTTGATAATTATGGGTTTTGGCACGGCAATTACTAAGAATACACTACTCCAGACGAGTGGCATAAGACCTGTCGCTATCAAATCAGCGGCAACTGACAGTGAATCATCCACATTCCCAGGGAATGTGGAGAGCTCCTGGTTGAGAATTCCCTTCCTGCTTGTGACCTTTTGCGTATGCATCACGTAATTAAACATGTTTTTTGAACCGTTTTTTGTAAATATAAATAAAAACGAAGAAAGACAGAGAAGTCAGAAGTCTTGGTCATAATCAAAAACGATTTAAGTAAGTAATATCCATGGGGAAGAACAGGCTGAGCATACTCACCGGTCTATTGACAGGACACTGTAGACTGAGAAGTCACCTAACCAAATTACGTATTCGGAGTAGCGATGTATGCAGGTTTTAAGAGGAATCCTCAATGCACAGAGGATAGCAGAATGTGTCGCCTTAACCAGGAAAAGATGCAGCATCCTAGGGATGCATGTCATGAGATCTAAGGACCCTCAACCCAACAAAGATTCTAGCATTCGTGCAGCAGCTGGGGTTGATGGAGGAGCTGTAGGCTCAGGAGGGGGCACAACAGACCTTATAGGTCGCATTGCTGGTTCCCCAATCATAATAATAATAATTTGAAATAAAGACACTATACCATAGAGAGATATGGAAACAAGAGCAATAAAGGCGATCAAACAAGTTTGTGCTCAGCATAAAAAACAGATGGATCAAACATGTCCTAAGATCAAAACTGATCAAATGTAAATCGCTTGAGATTCCAGCATAGTTACATGCATAAATGGAATACTCTTGAGTAGTAAGAGCACAAAAATAACCATTTTTTATTTGGGGGGGGGGGGGAGGGGGGATAAGGGTGCAAACTGTGGTCAATTTGCACACTGATTGCGGCAGCAACAAATTGAAATTGACGGCAACCATACTAAAGTTGTACAAAACTTGGCAGCTGTGAAACAAATCAAAGCCGCCTCGTCAACTTTTGTTTACAAGGCAACATAAAAAACAGACAAACAAAAAGGCAAGCAGAAAACAAACAAACAACAAAACAACAAAACAAAAAACAAAAACAATGGAAAAGCGAGAAAATACAACTTTTGATAGTTGGCTTTTAAATAAATAAATAAATTGTGTCGAAAATTAAGCGTAGACCCCAAGCACACCCACACACACACACACACACAGGCACACACATGTGTGTTGTCATGCTGTTATGCAATTTACAGCCGCTAGAGGTCGCCAATGATCCGTGTTGATTCGCATTTATGCAACACGTTTGTTTAGATTGAATCAGAATTTACAATTCATTTGACATTTGACGCGGCATTTGTTTGACGCGAAACCTTTTTGCAGATTACGCAATAGTCAAGGTCATCCAAAATCACAGCTACATTTGTACGGCCGTATATTGTGATGTGATCCGCCGTGAAGCCATTTCTACGCTCAAATTTTGATTTGTTTATATTTATATTCCCCCCCGCCTTGCAGCTCATACTTGAAGTACAATTGGCAATATTTGGAAGAGAGCATTAGCATATAGAATACAAATTAAACTACAGACTAGAGACTATATGTGCTTGTTTCAGGTCAATCGCTTCACTTCGATTTGTGTCGACCCCCGGCAGTATCAGATGTGTATTTTGTAATAGTCGTAATACTCATAAATTGCTTAAGTTGTGCGCGCTTCTCACATTCCAATTGCATAGTCTGACTTGTTGTTGACCCTAACCCAGAGACCCAACCCCCCGCTCCCTTGTTAGGTAACCTCTCCCCTGGTACTCACCGAGTTCTGTAACCCACTCGAGTTTCGCTTTTTCTTATGCTGTCATATTTATTTATTTATTTTATTGAGGGCACGCCTGGACAATTGAAACTTTTAATTCAATTTGATATGTTAATTTGGTCGAACAATTGCCACACTCGACTCCGACAGGCAGACGCAACAGTTTGAGAGCAACTAGGATTGCATCCGTTTATTTACATCGCATTGCAGCGCCACCAACATAACTCGGACACCTTGCAACGTAATCAATCTTGTCCACATCACTTGCCACATCATTTCCATTTGCAGGTGCTCGAATGTTTGCTCTTTGCGTCCTGCCCCAACGAGGTGGGTGGTATTTGCAATTCTTTACGGGATTACAGTCCAATCAATCTTTAACTCTGGCTTCCAGATATAATTTCTAAGCTAACTTAATCAACAGTTCAAAATAAGTAACGCTTGTGATTGAAAAACGGTCCCAAAAATATTGCCATTTTTTTTACATTTTGGAAAAATTTTCTATTTTGAATAAGTATCGAAATGCCAATTTGATCTCATCTTGGTCAGCTTCATGCACTGCAGTTTTTCTGGCGTAAGCAAAAAACAACCCTCAAATATCTAAGAACAAAAAAAAATGGCACGAGTGGCATAAGATACTGGCAACACAGTCTGTGGCGCAGTTATAATCCGATATGATGAGATAGTCCCACAAATTTGGACTCAGATTTCACATTGCTTGGAATGGGATGCTGTGTAGACGTCTGCCACAGGTTGCATACTGCTGTGCATCTAATAACACTTTAAAGCCACGAAGCTGTAGAAAAGTTGACTCAACAAAAAAATTTATATATATATATATATATGTATATATATTGCTTGCCACGTGCTCGAATGCACGGACGAGTGCCTGTGCACGGGCTTGTGCAACGGATGCGAGTCAGTTTATTGGCATTTGTTGAGGCACCAAGTCAAACAAGGCACAACAAGCAAACAACCCAACTCAACCGCAAAGACCTGCCACTTTGCCAACAATACGGGGCACGCTCGAGGGATGCGACCGACCACCGTTTAAGTCGACTTATCTAGGATTATCAACATGGTGTACACAACTTTTGAAAATGCACACAGACGGAATAAAAAACCGAATTTATGTGACAGTAAACAATGGCTACAGTGAACCATTCGTCTGAATGTACTCAAGGTGATAGCACTAAAATGAGAATATCCAATTGGGAGAGAGTAAACAATCCATTAGTCCGATATGCCTATGTTTGACAACAAATTAAGAAAAATGCATCACAACGAGCGTTTACTGTACTTACTCATAGTGCATAGATAATGCATGAATTCTTCGGAACGTTCAACCTTTCAGTTTTTCATTTACTTTTAGCTTTCTCACTATTTTGTTGTCATAGTTGATATCGCTGATCCCAAATTACACATCGAATTTTTCAGCTATAAAGCATGAATCGGTATATATATCATATCGGAGTTGCTGCAATCGACGAGCATTTCAAATGCATCAACTCGATGTGAGTTTTCCTGTAGTTCGACTTATGGCGCCTTGCATGAATTTCAACTGTTTTCTCAAGACCTCTCTGGCTGAGGTTGAGGTTCAGGTTCAGGTTTTGGGTTCACTCGTTGTTTGCGTACGTTTAGATAGAGTATGTGTGTGTGGAGAGGGTTTTGGGCAGGGGTTGGGGCACGTTTGAGATAAGATAAGCAAGGAAACATATTGAATTTGATTTTCTGGGTTTTTTTTTGTTTGTTTGTTTCTTTTTCTCGTAATTGTTGTTGTTCTGCTTTATTCAAAAATCGTGTTAAAAATAATATGGATTTTATAAAACTTAGCTTACGGCCTGTGGCGCATTTACACACTCGATAAATCGATAAGTCGATAAGTCGATAAACCGACAAATCGATAGGTGGATCGATCGATAAGTCGATAAATCGATAAGTCGGTAAATCGATATTAAAAAATATATATATTTATCAAGCTGGCTTGTAAATGTGCGCACTTACATATATTCAAATTACATTTCTCTTTTAGCTGTTTTCTTTATTATTTTGTTGTCTTTTTTTCAAGCTTTTACAATTTTTTTGTTGTTGTTGTTGTTTTTGTCTTTTTCATATTGCTTTTGAGTCTTTCATTTTATATAGCTAACATGTATGATTTATACAAAAATATTTCCGTTTGCTGCTTACAAAATTGTATAAATATAAATATTATTTGTATTTTGATTTCATTTTTTTTTTTGTTTGTTGTTTTTTTTGTAGATAAAAAAAAATTGCGCTAAACTAAAATGGCCTAAAAACTAAAATCTAAATGCTACCAAAAAAATATGACAAAAAATTGAAAAAAGAGGCTAAATTGCTGGCGAAAAATTGCTAAGAAAAAAAAAAAATAAAATTAATTTATTTAATGATAAGCATTAAAAATAATGATTATAATTTTTGATGTTTGATAAGAAAAAAAAAAATAAATTTAATTAAATGTTTATCAATATTAATAATATTAATTAATATATTTTTATAAATAATATATACTTGTATATATATATATATATATTTATAATAATTATTATTGTTGCTTTTATTGTTGTTGTTGTTGTTGTTGTTGTGCTTGTTGTTGTTGGCATTGGCAATTGAAGCCCAAAGCTCATCGCTCATCGCTCAAATTGTTTACTAGGCGTAAATTACTGTGTGTATTTTTGTTATTTATTTATGGTTTTTTTTTTTTTTTTTTTTGTTTATTATTCAATTTGTTTATAAATTTTATAAACAGCTTAATCAATGATCACAACTCTTAGCATAAATATTAATCGCATGTGGCATTTGCATCATTAATATGTATGTATGTATATATATATGTGTATATCCCTAATTATATATATATATATCTTGCATAAGTGTATCATGCATATATATATATATATGTATATGGTTTACATGTAGTGGTATGGTTTATAAAAAATATTTCTGTTAGTACAAAAAATAGTGTATAAAAAATGCTTGCACTTTGTTTCTGTTGTTGTTGTTGTTGTTGTCTTTTATGCTTTACTTTTGTCTTTTACTGTTAATTTGTATTTGCTGTTACGCTTCCTTTAGTTGAACCGTTACTTTATTGGCAGCCTATGTGAAATTATAAACTAATTATTAATGATTGTCGTTGGCTTCCAAACAGCTGTCTAATCCAGTTTGGATGGTGGGTGTGGATGGGGGTGTGTGTGTGGTTGTGGGTGTGTGTGGGGATGTGTGTGGGGAAGGGCTAGTACTGTTTGCATGGCTATCTTTGCAATCGTTTTGACGCGTTTTGCAAATCGCTGAAAACACGTTAAACGCCTAACGGTTACCATGGGGAATTCGTTGATATGTGTTCATTAGCTCGAAAGGCAAACGCCCGCTTCAAATCGTCTCATTTTTCATCATTTTCTTCAAAGTTTGGCTGCGTGTAACTGTGAAAAGGGAGAGCAAACAAAAGAAGAAGAGTTTAGTACATATATTTCAACTGTTAATCACGATTTAATAACTCTTATAAAGATGTAGAATTGACGATGGAAGCAACAACTAAATGCAACCTAAGAAATCTAAGAATCGAATATATATATATATATATATAAAAAACATATTTTGAATGGAATGGACAATAAACAAGTCTCTATATATAAAAAAAAGATGTATAGTATATATATATATATATATATATATATATTGCAAGCATATATTGCCCTCGGGCAACCTGGCGTATACGTTTTTTCGTCAGCTATGCTTCTCGTTGGATATTTGTGGCTCAACTTTGCCACAATTATTAACGGCAATTATCTTGGATATGTCTGCTTCTATTGTTTGGCAGTCTTTGGCTAATTGAAAGTAATTACCGCAATTAAAAACACAATTCTACAGAAATGCGACTCTTCATTAGACTCAATGAATATTGTGAATATTTGCGCCATTCATTTGTGCGTGCCCATTGCAACAACACCAGCAACAATACAAAGAGGAAAACAAAAACAACAACAACAACAACAACTATAGAGTCTGTGTCGGTTTGTGTGTGTTTTTCATTAACATTTTCATTTTCGTTTTTCGCGTGTCAAACGCTGCCTGAAGGCTGCCGCATTTACACTCATTCACGAGTGTTCCGTGAACATTCAGCCGGACAATTTTGTGCTTTACAAAACAAACACATAAACATGGCTATAGGGCGGCCCATTCATTGATACCTCAAATTGGCGGTCGCAGATCGTTTATATATATATATATATATATGTGTATATGTGTTGTTGATTATCATGAAGCTGAGCTGCAAGCAAAACATATAAATTGTCGGTGTTTTCATTGTCATAGCCATTAGATCAAAGGCCCACAAAAAAGGGGGTACGTCTCTATGACCTATCCGAACTAAAGGAATTTCAGGAAGATATGAAAATGTATATATATATATATATCACTTGAACTATTTACTTTGATATGAAATCTAAGATTTATTCAAGAGGCACTCAAACAAAGCGTTGGAGTTATCTACAAGGTTAAGTAGGTATACTAAAAAATGTCTTAACAATCGAATGAGAAACCCAAAAATGAAATGTAGAAAACTAAAGCGGATACACAAAACAAAAAGAAGAAGAAAACAACCTAAAGTAATGAACGTACTTTCGATAGATAAGTTTTCTTTTTTCTTTGAGATGCTAGCGTTAATTGGAACTTAAGAATATATGTCCAAGTGTGTGTTAGACACACTGTGTGTGTGTGTGTGCGTGAAAGCTGGAATGCGTTCGAGTGATCTGAGAAAAATGTGTGCCAATTACAACACTTTTTCATTTGAAATGCGGTCGTCACAATCACCCCGCCGCCCCCCGCCACCCAGACAACCCCATCAAGCTAGCCATCAGCATCTCTCGTTTCAGTGTATTTTGCCTTATCAGCGAGGTCCGATTACTTTTTTGAGTAGTGTTGCGTGTCCCTGAAGCGAGAGTGGGGCGCTCGGTGCAGGGGAGAGGATGGGAAAGCGTTGATAAGATAAGATGAGTCACAGTCACAAGTTGGGGCTAGACGCAAAACGGGACCACATGTTGCCCAACTTATTATTCGCATTGGGTGTACGCACAGAAAATACATTAAAAACATAAACCAACAAAAAACTAAAGACATATACGAAGATGGAGAGCGAGAGAGTGAGAGAGAGAGAGAGAGCACGACACTTGAGCAACTACTGCTGATTAGAAAATTCCCCGAAATGAGCAGTTATTTATATATATTTTTTTGACAGCGTGACATGTAGCTAAAGGACGCACGATATGTCAAATGAAATTAAATACGAAATTGATTAATAAATACAAAATATTACACCTTCAGCTTTTCGTAGTCGTTCAGATCAGTGAGGCGATAAGTATGGCTAGTTAAATGGGAGTGTTACATACTTTAATGCTAGCCTCCTTGAGCCTTTGCAACTGTATTGCGAAGCTGTCAAATCGTGTCACGCGATCGTCTTTCTTTGGGAGTTTCTTTTAATTAGCGCAACGATTTCTTTTGGCCACAGCATTTGTCTTGTTGGCAAACGCGCCCTCGCTATTGCCCTGAACTTGCCTCGGTTACCCTCCGCCATCCGCCCTCCGCCCTACCATGTTACTCCTACTGCTGGTGCTGGTGCTGGTCAAACCAGTTTGCATTCAGATTCAGCAACTTTACCAGCTACAGCGACAAACTTAGGCAGCAACTCCAAGTCTGGAATGTGGCTTGAGGCGAGCAAGCGAGACGGGCATACGCACACACAGCTATCGAATAACGTCTAGCGCGCAGGCGTAGCGGCGGTCGCTACTGACATCTCGCTTGCACATTGGGCACAGGTCGACTTTGGCTGCTTGCGTTACGCTTAAATCAGCGCGTAAGACCAGCAGTGCTTATGCGAGTGCGTAAGCTCGTTCTCATGCTCTCCTTCACTCACTCTCTCATTCTCTCCTTCTGTTACAAGAAACTCTCTTCGTAAGCTTTGAGCTTTGAGCTGTAAAAAGCGCGTGGGTAGTCTGAGTTCAAAGTTTATTGTTGTTGTTGTACTTTTTTTCGTTTTATATTGTTTGTATTTTCATTTATTGATATTTTCGTTGTTTGTTGCGTGTCTGCAATTGTTTTTTTTGCATCTTGTAAGTAAAATAATATATTTATGTATAAAAAAAATAGGCAGTACAAATAATTACAGCTAATAATAAATGTAAATGTAAATCAAGCATACAAATTTTACAGACACAAAAAAAAAGAAGAAGAAGAAAAATTAGAATACAGTGGACGCTTGCTAATTAAAACTGTAAATAGACTCAAATGGAAAAACTCTTACTTTGAGAACATTTTATTATTGAGTGAGTGTTTCTTTTTGGAAAACTATAAAAAAATTATTAATAAATTAAAAATTCGAATATATATATATTTTATATATTTTGCAATCATTGATTATTGTCTTTTTTTTTGTTTTTGCAAGCAGTTCAATTAGCCAGCGACCACTGTAATTGGCTTTACATGGTTTAAGTGTTTACAAACTATTGGGCTTACAATGAACTATTACTAAATGTCTTTTGTGGCATGCACAACTCTAGAGCGCACTCTCGCGCTGACTCGCTCTCGCCTCTCTCTCTCTCTCTCTCACTCTCTCACTCTCTCTCTCTCTATCTCTATCTCTAATTTTAACAGAGAGCGACTCTGTAAAACAGCTACAGGTCGTTAGCTAAGATCGTTTTATTTTATATATATATATATATATATTTGTATATTTAATAAGTATTAATGTGTATGTGTGTGTGCATGTGTGTGTGTGTGTTACTACTAAAATTGCTGGCAGGGTGTGTAGTGTGAGTGAGTTGTGGATTGGGTTTTAGGGGGTTGTTCAACTTACGGCCGCTGGCACGCTGCCCGGCCTAGCACAGGGGGTGGCCCAGGTCCGACTCCGACTCCGTCCGTCTCCGACATCGATTTCCCTTCTTCGTTGTTGTATTTAGGCGTCGAAGTGCTGCTTCTGAGGATTCTGACTATCGCCACCCATTTCGCGCGACAAATCCGATATCACCTCCTTGTAGATCAATGGATCTATATTCTTGCTTAGCTGATAGAGCAGGAACCAATCGCCGATGTTGCATCGATTTGCCACCGTTTCGACCTCATCACTTTCGGCCAGGCGTGATCGGGCGCGCAGCAGCAGGTGACGCAGTTTGGGGCCAACGACGACAGCGATGCGGTAGACGAGCGATATGCCCGACAATATGCTCAAGAAGATGAGCCAGAACCACAAGAACACATAGATCTTTTCGTTGACAATATTCAGGGGTAGCACACAGAGGCCGTCGAACTTTTGCACGCCGCCAGATGGACCATATTTGTGGAATGTACATTTGGTGACCTTTGGAAAGACCTTCGCCATGGGATCGATACGATCGTCGGGCTCCATTTCGGTAAATTTGATCACATCGCTGCCATAGGTACTGAACTCGCCATCCAAAAAGAAATCCACGAAATAGATCTGTCCGATGACATTGACAAAGTTGAGTGCCTCACAGACGAAGAAACGGAATGCGTAGAAATTGTGACGATTCAGATTGCCCATAAAATATTCGACGAGTATCTTTTTGCGATCGTTTTTACACTCATCATTCACAATGGGACTGTTGAGATCCATGACCAGCATCTTGAGTCGGCCGCCCTCCCACGATTTCCACAGGTAACGCGGCACATAGAACAATATGGCCTGGAAGAATAGGACAAAGCATACCCACTGATAGTACTTGTGGTACTTGACCTTATCCTCGCCATCCACATGGGAGCCAACGCCAGGTTGGACAACATCGCGTCCAGTGACGCCAGTTAGACGCTCGGGCACCGTAAACGTTGAATAGATCCAGCAATAGGTGTCCATCACACCGAGTGGTATCTCATCGACAATGCAATCGATCGGATCACCAATATATTGGCGTGAGGTGACCAGCAGCGAGAACGCGATCAATATGATCACCGTCGCCTTGTAATGCATGCGAAACACATTGTTATCGATGCACACCTGATCGATCTTTAGCAGCCCCTTAACGGAGCCGAATACATCAAACATTTTCGCACTTCAGTCGTTCAGTTGACGACACGATATATTTAAAAAAAAAACAATACAATTTGATGTTGATGTTGTTTCGTTGGGTTTGTTTCCCGATTGGATAGGATTGGATTGGATTGGTTTGGTTTTAAGTTCTTGTTTCTGATTGTTGTTATTTATTTGATTGTTTTATTGCTGCTGCCACACGTCACTTGTCCAACATAACGCTTGAGAATGCACCCAATGTGCACATCTGGCGGGCCGTAATGAGCCGTAACTGTTTCGTGCAGGCTCAAACTCGCCGCTGCTCCGTGCTGAACTGATCTGAAGAAATTCCCTCGAGTGTATTCGAGTCGACGACGCTCTCCGTGCGACAACAAAAAAAAAAAAAAAGAAGCAGGCGAAGAGGAAGAACAACTAAATTGAGCGTCGTGCAACGTGGTGTGCGTGTTGTTGGTGTTGTTGTTGCTGCTGTTGCTGCTGCTGCTTGTGTTGCTATTGCTGTTTATCGGACAGATAGACAGACGAAAAGCAACACACAAAAAAAATAATAATAATAACACAGCAGTTGTTGTGGTGTGTATTTTAGTTCTGTATTTAAACGCCGTCACAGCAGCGGGCACTAAGCGCACTCTTCGGATATAGAATTCAAACTGAGCCCAAACTTTGGAGTAGCGGGCAGCGAGAGAGAGCGCAACACTCATACAGCATAAAAAGTGAGCGAGAGAGGGAAGCCAAGCAGGTCTCTTGCGCTCGAGTCGTTTTCATCGTTGTGTGCGTGCTGAATGCAAATGAGTGAGTGAGTGAGTGAGTGAGAGAGACAAAAACAAACACATAGAGAGCGAGAGAGAAAGAGAGACAGAGAGAGAGAGAGCGCCAGAGAGAGTGAGTTGTTCGTGTTTGTGGTCCAGGTAAGTTTTTATGTTTGGGGTGGATCTTGTTGAGTGCGCGCTTTGAGTGCACGCACACAATCACACACGCACACTCGCTCGCAGGCAGACAGATAGAGGGAGAGAGCGAGAGAGAGAGAGAGAGAGAGCCATGCACTCGCTTTGCCTTTGTTTCTGCAGTCAGACCTGTTTTTTTTGTTGGTTTTTTGTTGTTTTATTATGCTGTTGGCAGAGTGCAAACTCTTGCCCATAAACATGATTTAGTGGAGGCATCAGCAGCCGCGTTCAAGACTCAAGCGCTAACTGGAAGCTGAATCGCGTCTCTTAAGTCGACACACACACACACAGGCAAAAGCGCACGGCAAGTGGGGGTAAGTGAGGGCGGCAGTGGGGTCAAGTGGCATTTGAATGGGCAAGGGGCGCCCATGACTCAGTGATGCCACACTTCAAATGTAGCCATTTTCTAAGGCCAGCTTAGTCTTGGCTAATACATCACCAGCACGCACATACAAACAAACATCCATGAAAATTTTGACCAATTTCTGGCCAAATGCAGTCGCACTTTTGGCTGCCAGCTGCACATCTGGCAACGCTTCCCAATCATACACTTGCCAAAAGATCAGCTAGTTTACCATAGTCTGGCAATGTCGTGTAGATATTGGTGACTTTTGACCTGCAACACTATGTAAAATGTTCTGATCCTTAAAACTTACAATTTTGGAAGTAGACCGTAACTGAAGTCGAATTTGGACAAACTGAAGTAAAGTGAAGTAAAAATAGGTATTTGCATTGAGGTTTAATACTGGGGAAATCTGGATCTGTTCAATATAAAAATGCTATTCAAATGAGGTATTCGATAATTGTAACTTTTAAACTATTTGCCTCTGTTTTCAAATATTACCAAATACATTGTGACATATAAAAATTTCAGATTCCAATACTAAAATCTTTATTTTTCAAGTTGAGAAACTTTCTGGCAACGCTAAAGCGTAAACTGCACCTATTTATGTAACGCTCAACAGAGAAGATGAAGACGAAGACGAAGATGAAGATGAAGATGAAGACACACAAACACAGATGAATACGAAGAGTTCTCGGAACTCGTCAATTGAGTGTGGAGTGGAATCTCCAATCCAACAGCGCCCAGCTCCAGAGTCCATCGGCTGCACAATGCACAAAGAAACAAGTTACTGCCAGATACATAGATACACACATACCTGTGTGTGTGTGTGTGTGTGTCTGTTTATGAGTTTGTATGCTTATGTATGTCGCTAAAGATATAAAGAAGAGTCGGATACACATAGAAATTTTTATCACCGCTGCTTTCACTGTCTGATGTTTGCCTTCAAATTGTTGTTTACCTGTCGCGTCTCCTGATAATGGCCAGTAATTACAAAAATGACAGAGTTTTCAGATTTTCTTTTACCTGCGGCATACCTACCTGTATCTGTATATCTGAACGTGTATCTTTTTACCTTACGTTATGCTTTCAATATGTGCCATCGATAGATACATTTAAGCACTCAATCATGGATTTTCCAGTTCGCCCTTATATATGTATATTAAACCACTCAATGCGAACACACACGAGCACACGAGTTGTGTGTGCCTGTGTTTGTGTGTGTGTGTGTATACAGCCTACATATATTTGTCGGAACCGGCTAACTACCTGTTACACTCGTTTCTTGGTCGTTTAGTATGCTATAGGTGCGACCACTACTCAATCTTTGAATTGTTTGGCCTGCTCCCATCGACCATAAATTATTTGCCTGTACGAGCGAGCTGTATTAACTTGGCTTACTTACTATCTTAATTCCAAATTAAATGCCACACCAAATCTTATATATATATGAATTTATAGTCCCATCTCGCTCCGTCCCTCTCCGATCCTTATCAAAGCTGGTAACAATCGCTCTAAGTGCCATATATATTACCCGATATTCTGCACGTGCCTGATTCTCAAGAGTTTCTTTTTGACATTCATTTCACTCAAGTCAAGTTCCCAGGGTAAAAAACCACAGAACTTATAAACTTATCACGTTTTTTATTTGTTATTTTCCGTTTCGAAGTTATGTGCAACTAATGCGATCATAAATATTGAACATCATATATTTATACAGAGAAATTCTATAAGAGTTGACATGATGGTGAATAAATTCGATCAATATTAATTGATAATCCATTCACGGTTTAAACAGAGCTAATCCGATGTCAAATTTGATATGATTATGATATTAGATGCGCGAAAAGTATCGATTTGCTACAATCTATAATATTTAACATAGATTTCTTGAATTTGACACGCCTACTACAAGTCGTACGGCCATAAATCGATTAGAGGCATTGCCAAAATTTATAGCACTTGTTCGCGAGGCTGTCGACCGCTGGCTACTAATGGCCGGACAGACAGACATAAAAAATGAAAATAAAAAAAAAAACTCGCAAACATCGCTTATAAGACGTGCGAAGACGGGCGGAGGAGGAACCCGTCTATTTTGGCATAAATCAAATCAACGCGTCAAACGTCTCAATTTGTGGGGATTTTGTTGTTTGCTTATTTGATTCGTCGAATTTCGCACCAACCCACAAAATATTGAGCTTCAACAAATTTGGTTAAACTTGAATTAAGAAGTCAGAGCTACTAATATATATATATATATATATATATATATATGGATTCCTAAACTCAGTCACAGTTTCTGTATTTTTTTTTAATGTGCGATCGATTTAGGGGCAAAACTATGATCAAAAAGCCCTCGCTTTTTCAAATAAGTTGAGTTTTGACGAAGTTATGGCACTTTGAAGTTTCGACCTATGCCCATATTTCGATATATCGATTTTCAGGCTCTCAGAAGTATCTCAGAGACTATAATAGCTAGAGACTTGTGAATATAATGAAATTTCTTTCAACTTTATTTTATGTTTCGCCAAAAAACTTGATATAGGGAAATTTGGGAAATAAAATAATAATATGTGTAACATCTGGATTCAGGGAATTCCGTCGTCGAACTCGCTCAACAACAGCATTAACTGTCTGACAATTGCATTTCAATGTTACCACGCACAGATGGTATCTTCAGCACATTTTCACTTTAGCATGATTCAATCTGTCGTGTGGCATGACGAAGGGAAGTGGCAGCGCTGCAGGGGGTCTTGAACAGCGCACACAAATGCGATGCTCCACGAATTTTGATCGCTTAGTCATTGCGGATTCACCGAATTATTCGCTCACTGCGTCACATTATGCCAGGTCTTTCAGAGTTGGTCTTTCAGTGTTGGTTTCGCCCCCTTCGTCTTGCTGTGTGTGTTTTATTTGATTGCAACTCACTTCTTCTGCGATCTATTTGAGTCACAGCGTTGCCAGCTGGCTAAGCTATAAAATATTAACATTTTACAAGATAACTGTATATATATATATATATATATATATATATATATATATATATATATATATATATATTGCTGCCCAATCTAATCAATTATTTTGTTGTCTATCGGCGTTTTTTTAATTCCTACTAAAATATGCGCACTTCAAACTTTATCATGCATAGCGGTTAGCAAAGACCCTCCCTGCTCCAACACCTCCACATTTGTACACATCGCCTCGTATTTGGGCTAATAGCTTTGATTACTTTTGATGACTTCACAAGAGTTACGTATGCAAATTTCGTTGTATGAGTAATGAATATTAATAGAATCTGATGAATTGTTATTGAAAGTTAGCAAAAATTCGTTACCTAAATTTGATCAATTTTGGTGCATTGGAGATTATGAACATGAAGAATGCATGCCAAATATATGTGTGTTTTGAAGGCTTAGATTTTGTATGACAACTTTTTATTGTATGGTAGTTATCTTGCAGAGGTAATCCACATTAAATAACTATATCATATCATAAAAATATCGGTTACTAAGTTTTATAAGGAATGAAAAGAACATTCATTTTCAAAGAAAAGTTTACGAGCGACTTTTGATAATATAATCAGTATCAACTGAATCATAGCGAGCACGGAACTTCGATTTTAATTAGCAATGGCATTTATATATATAGACACGCTCTAGTTGATATAGCCAAAAGTTGTGTAAGAGCCCAAAGTTGTGTAAGAGCCAAAAGTTGTGTAAGAGCCAAAAGTTGTGTAAGAGCCAAAAGTAAGTGTAAGATCCAAAAGTTGTGTAAGAGCCAGAAGAAAAGAGTTTTAAGTTAAGTGTTGCAAGCACATCCTTACGGAATGCGTCGCCCTAACCAAGAAAAGACGCAGCATCCTAGGGCAACATATCATGAGGCCCAAGAACATAGAAACCCTCAACCCAACAAAGATACTGGCATTCGTGAAGGAGTTGAGATTGACGGAAGAGCTGTAGGCTCAGTAAGGGGGCACAATAGACCCTATAGGTTGCAGTGCGAAATATCCCCAATTATAATAATAATAAGTGTTGCAAGTGCTGTTAGCCAACACGGGGTATCGCCTAGTCGAGCACACTCGCACTTAGCACTCAGCTTAGTATTTTCCAACTGTTTCGCTACTTTGTGCCTCATTGTGCAATTATTTCAATTAGTTTTGAAAACACTTTCACTTTTTTTTGCGTGGCTAAAACTGCGAATGCATTCTTTTCGCAAACTGTTTGTAGTCCAGTTTGAGCCAATTGAAATTGTATCTTTTATTGTATCTTTTATTATATTTTTTATTATATTTTTTATTATATTTCTTTTTGTATTTCTTTGTCTTTTTTCAAAATTTTGTGCATGCCTTGCATGAATGGTTTGCATTTCGATTTCTTTTGTGGCTGGCAGTATTCAAATTTCGCCTGTAATTTAATTCAACTATGAAACAGATGCAGCAACAACAACAGTGGGGCACCACACAGAGGGGAGGGTGTCAGGGTGTCAGGGTGTCACTGCCTCTGGCTTACGGTTGTAATTGGAGATTGTTGCAATCATTGCAACTCACGTCCAACAATCAATGAACTTTGTCGCACCTGACGATTACCAAAGGCGAACTCTTGAAATAAGCAACAATCAAAATCAGAAGCAACAATTAATAATACAAAGAAGAAAGAAGAAGACGAGTGAACTTCGCACAGTGACACATTGGGATTATTTCCTCAAGAATCGTATCTCATAAACTAATAAAGATATCTTCACTGTTGTCAGGGACTACCAGGTGACCAATTTGCGCCATATTTTTTGGCATATATTTTGATAAATTTCGGATTTTGTTGTCTTCATTCCAATTGGGAATTTAGAATTGGTGTTTAAGAACTCAAAACTATAAGATGAACTTAATTTCAAAAGATTCCAATTCCTTCATCTTTGTCTTGTAATCCTCGTTGTCATTTCTCAGCCCTATTATTTCCAGGTATACCTAGATCCAGGGAAAGTGATAGAAATGTCTTCTCCAGACTCGAGTAAAATTTGCATACCTTTCGATGGCAACTATGGAAACACCGATTGGTAGCACAATTTGCCACACAAGCTGGTGATCTAATCTTAACAATAACAACCTCTGAATACCTGAATCTATAAACCATTCTCTATCAGATGCATTTATTCAATTTACAACATCCTTTTTTCTATCGAAATTTTTGGGTTTCTGAGAACTTTTGCCGGCTTGCGGCACACCAATGTGCGTCAGCAGCAGCTCTTATCTGGCCGGGGCACTTCGGGGGCAGCAACGTGTGTGCACTCCTAGCAATAGAACCAACATTTTAGTCGAGCGGTGAATGCATAACGAGCACCTATCTGGAAACTATGGACATGGCCAATCTTATCCGTCAGACGTTTATTTAGCTCTTCCTTTTGCTACCTAAACCAAGTATTAATACGCACCCAAATAACTCAGATAAGTGAAACTCAGATACGGGCTTAGATTACAATATGGCCAACGCACACAGAGAATAGATTAAGGTAGAAATATTCAGATGTGTGATCTTCATTACAGAATCAGTTGAAGTTCATTTGAATATGTTCCGAAATGAAGGTACTATATAAAAAATGTAATTCAAAGCGCGATAAAGAAACAAAATTTATTTTAGATAAACATGCAAACAGTCACAGATAAGAATTAAATGTGGGTCTTGGGCATAATTTAAGACTCACAGCAGATTGATGCAGATTTAGATGTTGTATCTAGAATTTGAGATCCAAACACAGATACCAATGGAGAAATGTGATGCAATCTGATTTATTGATTCCTTATTATCTGTAGATACTTCCAAAATGTTATGATTTATAGCGAAACAGTTCAAAATAAATAGATAGCAAAAATCAGGGGATTCCATTCCTGTTACTGCATCTATATAGTCATTTCCTTAGATTCAAACGAGTATTAAAAAAAACCCATATACTAAATCAAGACGACACTGTTGAAATGACAAACAGAGATTGTCTCGGAAAGATAAGTTCTCGGCATTTTGTTGATTCAGTTATCTGGCCAAATATTGGCTTCTCACGATTACTTAGATTCAGCCGCATTTGGCATTGACGCATTCGCATCGTAAATGTCGCATAACACTGAACTAGCTGGCACCGTGATTAGACATGCCTCAGTGTGTTGCCCAAGAATTTAGATATTGTTATTCGCATTGACACCGTGCTAATTGGTTCCGCTACATACCAGATACCACAACATAGTTGGTGCCCAGGTACAGGTAAACATGAATCAGTCATGACGCAAACCCAATCAAAAGCAGAAGCCAATAATCGCCAGATAAGACAATAAAACAGTTGTCGCAGCCCCCAACCAGCTCAATCATTAGCCCAAAGCATGGCATCCAGGCCTGTGTCTATCGCAATTATCCAAAACTATAGCTGTGATGGGCGATATGGCACCCATCAAGTGGGTCAATTGCACACCTGCTTCCAACGGAGTCACAATTGGGCTAAAACTGTTTCTTATGATTGAGATTAAACTCGTTGATTCGTAAATGTTCCTTTGTATGCTTTCAGCGAATTTAGCTTAAATCACTCTTCTATTTTTGGGCATCAAGTCATAACCCTCGTTTATGACTACCCCCATGAAAATTTGAATCACTTCTTGATACGTGTATCCCGAATTTCAGTTTATGCTCTTTATCTTTATCAGTTTGGGCACTTTATCATTTTTATTTTCGCAATAATAATACGTTAACATTTAAAATAAATGAAATCAACTTTTTTGGAAATCGTGTCTCATTCTGTCTCTCTCTCTCTCGTCAGCTATGCCAAACTTTCTGCCTCTATTGTACCTCTTTCATTTAAATAAGTTTTCTTTGTTAATCTTTGCTAATCCTAAATCAAGCATTTTTCCATTTTAAAATACTCTTTTATCCGAATAGAGAATGCATCCTTTTCTTGACCCTCCTTCCCCTTAAAGTTGTACCAATCTACCTTTTGTTACTCGCACGGATCTCCAAGTCGTCAGCTATTGATTTTGACATTTATTTTTACAATTGGGGTGCCTGCAACGCTACCTATTAGATCTATTGTGACCCCTTCTGAGCCTGTAGCTCCTCCAGCGATCCCAGCTCCTGCATGAATGCTAGAATCTTTGCTGGATTGAGGGCATCCGTAGGATGCTACATCTTTTTATTTTGACATGTTCTGAGATGAATAGATGAGGGTGATCTCAATTAGCCAATGCAATGCTCAACTCTTGTGTTACTTACCTATCTTAAGACTCGTCTGCTCTCTCCTAACGTTCCGCTCTGCATTGTACCAAGAAGCTAAAAGCTTATCTATTGAGCACACAGCTTGAGTGGTAATTTTCCCTCAAAAGCTATGTCTCTCTATCTCTCTCTCTCTCTCTCTCTCTCTGAACAACAATGGCTAGCGCTTTCTGGCGTAGTCAGGCGTACACGACAAGCAGTTACCCTTGTTATTATTATGATTGGGCGTATAAGTTCTATTGTGCCGCTTTCTGAGCCTACAGCTCCTCCATCAACCCCAGCTCCTGCAAAAATGCTACAATCTTTGTTAGGTTGGGGGTTTCTATGTCATTGGGCTTCATGAAATGGTTCTCTAGGATGCAACATCTTTTCCTAGTTAAGGCGACACATTCTGCTAGGGTGTGCATTGAGGATTCCTCCTCGCTACCATAAATATCTAATTTAGTTAGGTGACTTCTCAGTCTACAGTGTGCTGTCAATAGATCGGTTAGTATCCTCAGCCTGTTCTTCCCCATTGCTATTACTTGCTTAAATCGTTTTTGATTATGGCCACCTAAAAGACTTCTGGCTTGTCGGAGTCCTGTTGCCTCTGCCCAGTCTGAGTTGCAGCCGTATTGTGTGTCTTCCTATGCCACAATACGGTTTAGGTCCTGTCAGGGGCCTATCTGCCTCCATTCTTGCTTGCCCGGGACCCATTCAAACCTGCGTTGGTCAATCTTGGATCTTACTTCATGGACTACTTTTGATGTTATTTTCGTTCCCCTTATTGCATTTATTGCTGTTTGACTATCGGAGAGGCTGGATATATCCCCATTCCGATAATTCCGTTTTAAGTTGCATTCCGCACATCTCCCCATCGCACATACCTCAGCGTGAAATATGCTGCTATGCTTCCCCAGATGTTACCCTTTGAATAAGTCAAATACGTTTAGTCTAATCTATTTCGATTTGGGAGAGAACTATTCAAAATGTCTAAAGCAACGCTGATAGTTCCAGCCCCTGCTCACTCTTTGATTACAGGGTATGCAGACATACAAAAAAAAGTGAAAAACGAAAAATGAAATACGTTAAACTCAATTAAATCTTTGTTGATTTTATAAATGTATTATCTTATCGGAGCTCCGGAGTGGCTCGTTCTGGGCAGGTTGATAAGTTGACTCCGCCTCGCCTCGATCGGCTGGCCTCAACTGCCTCAATTTAGTTCAGTTCATTGCCAAGAAAACAGCAACGAAACGAGGAGCTGCTCGCAGGCAAATCCCTCAACTCTAAAACACCAAAAAAAAAGGCACAACTCGATCAAGGGTTGGCTTTAGGGTTTAGCTTTTAGCTAGAAAGTTGGCATTATGTTGGGCACGTTCAGTTCGGTTAAGCAATATCTTAAGTTTGATTTATCGCGTGTGATTATCGATAATATTGTGTTCAAGCTGCACTATCGATGGACGTTTGTGCTGCTGCTGGTGGCAACCCTGCTGATAACCTCCCGTCAATACATTGGCGAACACATACAGTGCATATCCGATAGTGTGGTCGCCCCAGTCATCAACACCTTCTGCTTCTTTACGCCCACGTTCACAGTGGTAAGTGCCACAGATTTTGGTTATTCGATCATTAGGTCAAAGGCTAAAAATATCGATTTGTTATGGTTAATAAAAGACGCCAAAATATATTAGTTATCAGCTGGAACAAGACGCCAACTGTAAAACAACAATGTTCAACTAATTATTCATTTGTCACTTCTAACTGTACTTACTCAATGTCAACTCTATGTTATTTATCGCTCAGGTGCGTCACATGAACAACTCGGCGCTGGACAGTGGCGCCATTTTTCAACCGGGCATTGGACCCTACAATCGCAATGAGGATGAGATCAAGCGGCACGCCTACTACCAGTGGGTGCCCTTCTTCCTGTTCGGTCAGTCGCTGTGCTTCTACCTGCCGCACATAGCGTGGAAGAAGTGGGAGGGTGGACGGATTAAGGCACTGGTCTATGGTCTGCGTATGGTCGGCTTGACCAAATATCTCAAGAATGACAGTATGAGAATTGGCAAACTGAATATACCATCCATGGCGGAGACGGAGGAGCGTGTGATGAACATACGGCGGACAATGATTGATCGCATGCGCTTGAATCAGTCGTGGGGCGCACATCTCGTCTTTGCCGAGCTACTCAATTTGATCAATCTGTGCGTTCAGATCTATTGGACGAATCGCTTTCTGGGCGGCCAGTTTCTCACGTTGGGCATTAAGGTGCTGCGGGAGCGTTGGGTCGATCAAATGGACGCACTCGACGTCGTCTTTCCCAAGGTCACCAAGTGCACGTTCTACAAATATGGTGCAGCCGGTTCGCTGCAGAACCACGACACACTCTGCGTGATGGCTCTCAATATTATGAATGAGAAGATTTTCACCATACTCTGGTTCTGGTATAGCTTTCTGATGACCATGACCATATTGGGTCTCCTGTGGCGCCTGCTTACGCTCTTCTTCTACAAAAAGTAAGTTAATCGATTAATCGATTCCATCATCGATTTACATATATACATTCCTAAGCTTTAACTTGTTTCGATCCATTTAAGAAGCTTTGGCTTATAAGCTCATGAATAACGGGGTCTTCAAAAGTCTCCAATTTACTGAAGATTTTTAGATCCTTAAATCCCAAGACTTGAGGGTATGAAGGTTAAGTCTATTCATACAAATCTATATAGTTATATATATATGCATTCTCATTCAATTCTCTTACTGATCAATATTGATATTGATGATATATTGAACTGTGTTTTTCCTAGCGTAACCTTTACGAAATGGGCGCTGTATTGGGCCAAGCCTGGCAAACTGGATGAATCGGATATAAAGCCTGTTATTGAAAAATGCAACTTCTCCAATTGGGTGTTCCTGTTCTTCCTGCGCACCAATCTATCGGAATTCCTGTTCCAGAAGGTCATTTACCATCTGGCCAGCGAGTTTCCCAACGATGCGATACACGATAACGATATCAACGACTATCGAGCACGCTCAGCAGCAACGGGCAGTCCAGGGCACTCCGGGGGCAAATATCCACAGCTCGATGGGTTGGACACGGTGGACGCACCCTTGTTGCATCATCGAGCGGCAACAGGTGCCACAGCACCAGAATCATCGTCCATTGATCCAGCCACGCAGCTCGTTTGATGCCGCATATTTATCGACCATATTTAATAATTCATTTTAGTCATTAAATTTTGTTGTGTTCCTTCTGTTTTTTTTTTTGTTTAAATATATTTATTGCTAAGTTCTCTTCTCTTTTACTTTCTGGCCTTGGTTTCGAACGGGTTTTAATAACAAACTCAATATCCAAATAAACCAAAAGAAAATAAAACAAAGTAGAAAAGAAACTGGCTCCGGGGCCAGTTTCGAAATCCAAACCGGCTAAGCCGCCTACCATCAAACAGATATGTAGATCTGTTAGGGCGTGGCAATTGAAACAGTTAAAAGCCCCCGACCCCCCCTCCCTTTTTTTTTTGGTGTCGGGCGTCGAGTCAAGCATTTGGTTTGACTTTATCTTGACTTTGGATTTGACACTGGCTTCGGTTAACTACATATCTGGACTGTGGTTTCACCCACTTTCAATTGACACGCGACGCAACAGGCGTGGCAAATATGGCAACTGTGGCAAATGTGGCCCACAGCTGTGGTTTTCACTCACAGATCAAAGATCTGACTTTGGGTCACATCTCATGTTCACAATTGGTTCGTCAAACTGCGCAGCGTGGCCGTAGATCGAAGGCCACTCTACAGGATAAGCAGGACATTTTCAATGAGTCTTCCAGTACGTAAACAAACTAGCCTAAAATTAGACAAGTCGCGCGATACCTCAAATACCAGAAGTAATATAGCTATTACAATCATTTCCTCAAAGTAAAGGCCTTGATAAAATCATATTCTAAATGTTCTCAACCAAAAAAAATCGCGATGCAATGCAAATTAAATTAATTCATTTACATTTTAAAGATTCTTTTCGCTGAGTGTATAATATGCAGCGATATCCAAGCCGAACTTTTGTGATATACTCCACTGATCGGCTACCCAGTTATGATTTCGCAAATAGCAGAAATAATGTACTTTTATGGACTTGATGGCAATTTGTAGCTTTTGGCCTATAGCCTGTTGGCAAGCGTTGCCATTTGACACTTGATGTGTGACACTTGAAATGGCCAAAATGATGGGCCAGCAAACATGCGCTAAGCCCAAATAAGCAGACGTGTAATTGCCAGTTAGTTATGACACCTGCTTAGCTGGCCATATTCGCATCGATCTGGCGAGCACTTGTCTTAACCGCATTTGGCTAACATTACACTCAAAATCTTTGCGTTGCTAATTCTTTTCAATATAATTATTCTTAATTTTTTTTTCTGTTTTTTTTCTATTTTTTTCTATTTTTTTTTTTATTTTTTTTATATTTTTTATATATTTTTTTTATATTTTTTTTAATGTTTTTTTTTTATATATTTTATTTAGCCAACTTACGATTGCTTTTGCGGTCAATGCCAACGAGTTGAAGTGACTTGCGTTGTGACTGAGTTGAAGCCTGACTTAAAGTCGGAGGCAGCAACAAACTCCACCCCCCCCCCCCCCCCCCCCAAACCACCCTCCCCACCTCCTTGACCACCTGCAGCTGACATTCGACATGTGTTTGCTGTCGCTCTAAGTAGTTGAGCTAATGGAACGAAATAAAAAGCTAAAAAGATACAACGAACTCTTGAATACCCTAGAAAAACTATTGAAAAACAATCTCCAATTCGAGATACAAACGAGAGTATATACATAGTATATTGAAAGTATATACAGATTGTCGCTGCACTTAAGTTGTCAAAACTGAACCGACATTGAAATGAGCATCAGATCAGAATCAAGTCAGATCATAATGCCCTCGTGTTGAGCTATTTAAATATAGACGATTACCATAATGCCAAACTTTCGAAATGAAATCAATGCCAAATGGGGGAAAAACAAATCAAACTGATCAGAGGTTATTATTGGATTGTTTGGGGGCATTGAAATCGACGAAACTTGTCACATTGGCGAAATACATAAGATGCCCAGACTTGTGTTGTTCTCCTCCGTTTCGCATATATACATATATATATATATATATCAACTGATTCTTTATTTATGCGAATTCAATTCTTAAACTTTGTTTTCTTTTTAGAGTTCTGACAAAGCACGTCGAAAACGGCTCTTTTGAAATGAAATCAGAAAAAACAACAATAAATAATTGTGTGGAGCGCGCATTGTTTTCTCTGTTCGCATTGTATTCGGTGCCTCCCCTCTCCACCACTCTCCCTCTCTCTCTATATATATATATATATATATATATAGATGTATTCTCCGTGGTGAATGACCGTTAACATTTTCGAGATCGTCGCCAAAGAACAAGCTATTTCTAGTGTGACAGGTTTCTTTGGGCCCCCATTGAGCTGTCTTTTTGGTCTTAGCCCCATAACCGGCACCTCATCCAAAGATGGCCGACAAAACCAACAAAAACAGATATTAAATAAATACAAAAAAAAAAAAAAGTAAAAATGTTAACAAGACAGCGAGGAAGACAACGCATTGGCATTCCTAACAGCACTTTTGGAGGCCCATAAGTGCTTGCTTCTCCAAGCATCGACGGCGCACCCAAATCGGTGCAGTTTCGGTCCGAGTTATGTTCGACATGATGTCGCCGAGATAATCCATCAAATAAATGGATTTTGAATGATAAAGTCAGGTGTGTTAGAGGTCAATTTTGAATCGGTTTTCTGCTGCATCAATTTTAGGGGTGAGAAGAACGCTTACAATTGAGATATGTGTTTCTATGCTGGGGCTCATGGCAATCCTTGGGCTGGGAGGGGGGCGTGAGGGGGCAACAATTTGCCTCAATTATCAAAATTTATGCGGCAATTAACACTTTGAACTGTGGCAGCCAAGCGAAACGAGCTCCAGGCGACAATTAGCGACTGGGATGGGGATTGGGAATGGGGGTGGGAATGGGAATGGGGATGGCCATGGGGATGAGTGTGATAGTGTGAGTGGGGTTGGGGGGGTTGGGGGCTATTCGCGGACATGGTGTGGACCTGCTGCAGCGACCTGTGGCTTGTCGCGGAATTCGTTGCCAATAAATTTATGCAATTGGCACACTTGTTGCATGCCCCGCCACAAGAAGATGAAGCAGAACATTGCCAATTTCTTGGCATGCAAAAATTTATTTCAATTGCATTTAATTTGTGCGGATTATAAAATGTTTTTTTTTTTCGACGAACGCGTTCCTGCTGCCATTTGTTGTTCGTTTGTCTGTGCACCTAATTTGCATCTCATGCAACATTTATGGCGATTTATTAGCAAATGCTTGCCCCCAATTCAGCCACGTGTTACGAGTTGAGCAAACATTGCCGACTTGCAACCGTTACAAATATTCCAGTTGTTGCTGGAAAAATCGAAATAATATAATTTGCCACTTCAAATTAAACAGTTACTTTCTGCTGAACTTGCAACTCTTGCGCTTCAACATGGACACTTTCAGAGTTTAGGTTGAAAACTTGAATTTGTCGCTTAGAAAGCAAATTAATTTTGAATCGGCATCATAAGCATAATTCTTCGTTTGGCTTCATTCCACATTCAGTGTGTGTTGCAAGTGTGCGGGATACATCCGCATTGGCTTTGTGCCTTTGTTTGGGGCATAGAACGATACTTGTCCTGGGCCAGGTCAATGACGAAATACCATCCACAAATTGCGTACAGCGCCTAGGTCAGTTCAACTCGAGAGAGAGAGAGAGACAGAGAGACAGAGTTCACTCAAAACTTTGCTCTCTCTTGCTCTCTTGCTCTCTTGCTCTCTTGCTCTCTTTGCCTCTCTTTGTGTGTGTGTGTGTGTGTGTATGGGCTCAGGATCAAGCGGAATGGGTTTGCAACCCTGATGAAGAAATGACGTCGCAGCAGCCCGAAGCAGCTGAACAAAGCAAACGACGCAATTCGCACCCGCAATACGAAACAAGGCGAAGAGCAGAGGCAACAATAGGGAAGTTAGGAATAGGAAGAGGAAGCGAAAGCAAAAGCAAACGCGTAACAGAGCCAAAAACCAGAAGCGACCCTTATAAACAACTTCGTAGCGATTTCCAGGAAGCGAAATGCATTCGGGAATTTACGCTGAGTATTTGGCCAAAAATCGTAGCGATTCGGCTTGGACCAGGCCCAAGAGCGGGGGAGGGGAGGACTACTGCGAAGTAGAAATTCGAGGGTTGTTTGTGTTTCACATGTGTATGTGTGTGTGTGTGGGTGTGTTTGTGTTTGTGTTTTTAACATGTGGCACGTTCTAATGTCGTCGCATTTAGCGTCCGGAAATTTACTGCGTTGGTGTTTTTGTTGTGCTCGTCGGGTTCTCTAGATTTTTGAAATGTTTCTCGAAATTTTTGTTATTTCCGTTTTTATGACTTGTCTGTCTTGTCTGCATTTCTATTTATACACTCTCCCTCTCTCACTCTCTCTCTCCCTCTCTCTCACATACTGTCGCTGCGTCTCCTTTTGGTTTTGTTGAGTTGCATTTACTGCCACTTGGCAATGACCTTGAGCAGCTGCCGCTGCCGCCGTTCCTTCCCCATTTGAGGCTGGAGAAGTTGCATCCCTCAAATGCTCTCGACTCCTATTTCCAGTCGTTGCCTCGCGTCTCCGTTTTGTGTCTGGACGTATCAGCAAATGTTATTGACCCCTTAGCCTCAGAGTATTTCATCAAATGTGCTAGCGTAAACATGTCATATGTCGGGCATGTTCGACTATAAGATACCACGCAACTAAAGACACTTTTTTCACTCAAATTTCGTTTATCTTAGTCTTTAAGCTGCTCAAAATCCCTATTTCATTTGTAGTTCTGAATAATTGAATATTCAATTAAATGAAATCATTTCTTGCGAAAACAGGTTTTAATTGATTCAGTTTTTTATTGTAGTTCCTATTTCTCAGTGCCTCCCATTTACCTAGGCATTACACATTACAGGTTATTCCGCTTGTTATTGTCCATAACAAATACGTGCTTTCATAAATTACGTATTATCAG